>JAJVSH010000008.1:326082-661227 GCA_021460005.1 Tetramorium alpestre | reverse complement strand
TAATGATAATAATAAATTTATATTGCACTTGTTTGTGGAAGAAGGACAAGCGGCGAGGTCCTTTATTTTTCTCAAAGAAATATGATCACCGTACGTATAAGATATTACGCGTATTTTATATTTGCGCACTCGCAATTGAAAGCAACTAAAAATATCAATAGCGATCAATGAAGCGTAAGCACAGAAATGGCTTAAAATCCACAAACGTGAACACTTATCGCCCATTGACCCCCGAGATTAGGGTTAAATTCTGACGCTCGTACCGACCATTGATTTCCAACTCGTCGACTACGCCAATACGGGACCATCTGGGCAACATTGGTCTACCGGTATAATATAGCACGAGTATGACGTCACGTACGCGGCCGGATGCCGCGGACGTGTCACGCGCTTCGTACGCGACTACGCGGAATAATAAAAAAAGCGGAGGGAGAAACAAGGAGGGCGGAGAGGAAAGAGCAGTGCGAGTGAGAAGAGAACTTCAATTCCACGATTCGAAGGGTCGAACCGCGAGGCGAGCTGATCGACAGATCGTATGGCACGTACGCGTACGTACACGTGTCCACGTAGACCTGCGATGTGGGCTTCCTCGGGCACCAGAGTCCCGGACTGGCGGTACCGTCGAGCCGTTAGCTTCCTCCCGGGCGCCTAATGAACGGACAAGCCAGAAGTAGGTATACACGTCTCCCGAAGTTCAGCGCTCGTGATAATTATCCATTCTAATGATGATGAATGTCTTTATCCTTTGGGGCCCAGGCGCGATTAGACGAGTTAATGACCCGCAACCGTGTCGCGACGGCACACCGACGGATTCTTTGGATAAAATGTTGGATCGTTAAACGGACCGTGAGATGATTGTGAGCACGGATCTATAAACGTCGCGTAAATGGAAACCAGAAACGTTTAAAGCATCGCCGGGGATTCGATCGCGCACTCTGACAACCTGTTGCTTCGACTATATCGCGTAATTTACTATAGCGCGCGGCACTTTGTAAATGCCACGATAAAATCTCCACCGAAGACCGTGACAATTTAATTGAACGATTGCGCGAAATTAATACAATCGTCGATCATCCCGACTAACACAGGAGACTATTCATTAATGCTGTCGATAATGGTCGACTGAGTCATTTGATCGAATCCGCTCCTCCTCCCCCCGTCCCCAAATGATTACGAGAAACTGATATCGATGTCGTATATATATTTCGGAAACCACAAGTTTACGCCGATTGTGACAATGAAATCCGGGCGAAGAGCCGCGAGGAGAGAGAAGATGCAGGCTCGAACAGCTCCGGATGGACGAAAGTCTCTGGCAACGGGCGTAGATATAGCGGAGAGCGTGTGTCGTTTCTCAGTTAAGTCTCTCTGCGGTTTGAAACACGATCGGCCTGAGAGTGTTCCATCATATGTGTCTATAAAACACCGTCCACGCGGGCGGCCGTGTGGGTGCATGCGTGTGCATCTGGCCGGCCGTGGTCGCGTCGGTGTGCCCGCTCGGGCGTACTTGGACTGGTTTCTTAGAAGGAATCAGGAGATAATTAATTGTCCTCGCGGAGCCGGCATAACGAACCGCCGCCGCTCCTCCACCGGTCCTCCGCCGGTCCTTCTCCCTTCCTCGCAGGCGCTCGCAGGCTTTTGTGCATAAAGCGCATACCTCCTAGCTCGCCGCGCATACGTCCAGCCCCGTCGCGCTTCTTCATTAAACCGCACGGCCGAGGCTTGTAAACTACCGATACTGAAGAAATTAATCGCTAACCGTAATTACCATGGATTTCGCTGCGAAGCTAAAAGAATATTTATATCGTTCTCTTGCGGAAGAATGTAAACTTTTCTTATTTTCCTTCGTTTTCAGACAGATAATATTGCCTAGTCTAATTCGCTAAGCCACTTTTTCAATGTTAACATGCACTGAGAGAAATGTTTTGTATTATAAACCGAAAGTTTTGTTGATATATGCTCAAGAAATTTATTTTGTTGCTGTAAACAAATATGTTATTTGTTTACATCTTGTTAAGTCGTTTTGGTTTAGAGAACAAAATAGAATTGTTTAGAGAACAAAATTGTTTTTCTCTAAACCAAAACGACTTAATAAGATATAAGCAAATAACATATTTGTTTACAGCAACTAAATAAATTTCTTGAGCATATATCAACAAAACTTTTGGTTCATAATACAAAACATTTCTCTCAGTGTGTATTATCTTTAGAATTTATAATCATTTTTAAGTTACAAGTTTCAGTAATAATTTCATTAAAGCAAAATGTCTTCTTAGAGTCTAATACAATTTTTTCAAAGACTGTATAAGACTTTTCAAACTGCTTGTATAGTACACTGAAAAAAAATGGTTTTAATAATCTTAATAAAAGTTACCAACAACCTTGATGAAACAATTTCAATTAAACATATAGATCATTATGACAAAATAATGTTGTAAAAATTAAGTATTCATAATTGTTATCAAATGTTTTGTTATTATTATTATATATCGTAATACTAATTAAATATTTCAAAAATTGCATTAATAAGTGCATCTTATAAGTTTACTTGGAATTTCTTTTAGTGTACTGTGTCCATTTTTTAGATTTTAATTTGTTGCTATGCATTGCTATTACAAATCGGGCTAGCCGAAATTGAGACCAACGACCAACATTAATAGCTCTGAAATGGCACGGCGACCGACAACTTCATACTTTTGTAGCAATAATCCGGAATATAGAACCTGATTTCATTTAGTATTGGTATTTCGATAATCTCGTAGAAACCTCGTGGAAGCAGAATTTATGTCTCTCCTCAAGTGATGGTGGATTAATCTTGTCTGTCTACTCGGAATCGAGATCTGCGAACGGTATACACCGGTTACATCGAAACTGGAGCGCACAATTAGCAACATCGCAAATTCATATCGTGACGGAAATTATAATAGTCATAAATTATTGATATTAGACATTTTCTAATTTTGTACGTAAAATCGATGACGAAACTAATCGTAATCTAAACCACATAATTTTAATTTTCCAATTTCTATACACTATGTGTGTGATTTATACTTTTAAATCGCCCCTTGGAAATAAATGAAAATTCAATCGTCAATCTCACGCAATTTTAGTACGTGCGGCAGAATCGTGACCCCATTCAGCGCCATTAATCGCATATGGTGTTATTAACGCGTTAACAACGCAACGCTAGACCGGTCTCAACTGCTAGCCGTATACGCGCCATTGTCACGTTTCAGCACGGGCGGCGGTATCGATCTCTCGGATTTTTCTTATCAACGTTAATGGGCTTTAGCCGACGCTATTCGCGCAACTCGTTAGATCGGCCGGATTGTGCCATTGGGGGAGCATTTAGATCTGCAGATTTATGATGACTACCGCGAATTTCGAGGCTATCGTGACTAGGCACGACATGAAATACTCGCTGATATCGGCCACGATCACTAGGATCGCCACGACCGCCACGGCTGCTAAATATCGGGAGCAATAGGATACGCTGGCCCTTGACATTCTTTTGCAATTGAGCCAGGAATCCGTCAATCAATCCTCACAAATAAAACGAGTTGTATCGTCACTTGTATTAATTTGTATAAATATTTTATAGGGAAAAGCGGGGTAATTTGAGTAGCGGGGAAAATTGAATAATAGTAAGCATTTTGCGTAAATATAAGGAAAACACGAGACACACATACAGACTACAGTATATCCTCTTTGTTTCCAATCTTAAATGTAAAACAGAGTCCCGCGTTTTTTCTTATATTTGCGCAAATGCTTACCATTATCCAATTTTCTCTGCTACTCAAATTACCCTGGTATCCTATATATTTTGCAAGCTTTTGCACATATTATGCAATTTTATCAAGTTTGTATTCTCTCATTTTAAGTAAGATATCTATCTTAAATTATGTCAGTTTGCCAAAAAGTTATACATATCTGAATCAAACTTGATGGTTCTACTTAATGTGTCACTGTAACTACACCTTATAAAACCACGTTTATTCACAGCGCTCGTCGATAGTTATGTAACGGCATTGGCGAATAGTTTCTATATAAGATCCTATTGAATGTAATTTAAAATTTAATAGGAAAATCGGAAGTGTGCGAGTGAAATAATACACAGGATTCCCGTCGGACCGATAAACAGTGTGTATTCGCGATCTATTCGAGATCTGTGTCTCACTTACAGTCGTATTTTTACAGTCGTAAAATAATCCTCCGAGCACGAGGCGTCGATCGGTCGGCGCGACGATCGATTCCAGGCGCGTTATCTCGCACTTACGCGGGTTTTATCCGTCGATTTATCCTCGCTCCTCGATCTCGAGAAGCAGATGTGTAAAGTGGAGCGCAAGCGGTGCGATATCTCGTTCACGGCTATCGCTCTGTCCCGGACAAGCTGGATATCCAGTTTCCAGTATTTCTTGGTTCTCCGCGCTTTCGAGACCCTAATCCCGTCTCCTACTCTTTTTCTTTCCTTCGCTGCGCTCGGCGAGCAGACACGACGGTGAAACCGTCGATAAAATAATAATTTCATCACTCGTGAATGGAGGTATTTATATTTAGCGCGATAATCGTATAAATTTTTTAAGGCAAAACAATTTCGTATATTTTTAAGCTGAATGTAAGCAATAGCGAAACTTTTATATACCTATATAATAAATTAAAAAAGAATATTTTGTCATCTGTAAATATATATTTGTATCATTTTATTAAATATATAAATAAAACGATAAACGATAAATATCTTATAATATCGATATTTGACTATCAGTTTTAAAAGGAAAAAAACGATCCCGACGATAACTTTACGATCCGCAATAGGAAGTCCGCGAAACGCGCATTCCTACGATTGAAACGTGCAAACTCGAGGACGAGGTGCGCGGGCGACACGCCGCTGTGCGAACGAGCACTCATATCTCTCAGCTTGCTGACGGAGAGAGGGACTTTCTGCAGAGGGGGACAGAAGGGGAGCGAGCGAGTGCGAGGTCGAGAGCTCTGGTTTCGCCAGCCCCAGGGCTACCTTGGGCGAGTCCGGAGAACGGTCAAGAACCTAATACACCTAATACCAAGTATTAGACTGGTTTTCTGTCCCATAAAATTAGATGCGTACACCGATAATTTTGCCGGAAAATCATCGTATTGTGCGGATACCGTAATTATGATTGGACGAAGGGGAGCTCCAGAGTTTGAAATGCCGAGTCCTTGCGACATGTGGATACATTTTTCAGAAGAGATACAACTTACATGCGTATAAGCGGAAAGGAAAATCGTTTATCGGCAATCTAGCGAGACCACGCCAAGATAATCGGCTTCGAGAAGTATCGTTTTGCCCTTTGATTACCACGATAGTGATAATGATAAAAAGGAGTAACGTGGCAGTGTTTATTGGATCGACTTCGTTCGGTTAGTTAGCTAACGATGGCATTTAATTAACGACGTACGACTATTTCGATTCGCAGCTCTGATTTAGCTGTTCGAGACTCATGGGAACCCCACGGCAATGTCTTTTTTCCCCAATCAGTTTCGTTGAGCCTCGCGTAAACGACGGCGATAATTGGGAAAAGAAGCATCCGCAGCCGGTTTCTCGCGGCGATTCACTCGGAAATTATGCGAGCGGGCAGTTTCGCATATTCTCGGAATATTAATCGTTTCTGGATTAAGAGCGGATATACGAATACCGGTTCCGATAGGGAGAGAAACCGGGAGGAATTTGTGGCAACGCCAGCCGATTTTTCTTCCATTCCACTATAACGGTCCACGATTTTCTCCGCTCGTTCGAGTCGCTTTGTTTTAACAACGGAATGATTGTGTGGGAGCAAACATGTCTCGAGGATTCCAATTTCTAATTCTTATTAATTTTTTTGTGTTAAATATAGCTAATTGATTTGAAATTTACTCACTTAATACGAGATATAAAATAACTGTAGCTAATGATATAAATGTAATGGCTATTAAAAATTATCTTATCTTTTCGACAAAAAAAACATGCGTTTTTAAACTTTGTACGGTAATTGTAATTTCGTTTAACAATGTGCGCATATGCTATGAAAAGTTGTAAAGATTAATAATCGGTTTTAGCTTTCACTTGAAGCAACGAAAGAAACCAAAGAAGAAACAATACAATGGAATGATTAAAGATGCTTTCGACATACGCGGCAACGTTTCGTCATCAGCCGTTTTTATGTATACAATAGATTAAAAGATATTACGTGATATAACATAAATCAAAATTTCCCATTTCAGACACTTAAAATAAACAGAAAAACAAAAAATGTTTTTAGCAAGATTCAAAATAGTAATAATGAATCTCTGAAGGAACAATATTGTCACAATAAGCGCGGAGTGATTAAAATGCATGGGGAGAAAAATATCTCTTGTCGGCATAATGTCTGTCCGCGAGAAGAGACGTTGGTCTTTCAGAATGGTAAATGTGACGGGACTTGAAGAAGAAAAAGACGGTGGTATCTTAAAATGTCTTCGTTCGGAGATGATGTGACGAGCACGTCGTGCCTTCTTCCTGTCGCTGGTCGACAAGTTAAATATAGATGGCCGGCTCGTTTCCGCGGCCGTAGACAATTTCTTCGTGAATGGAGGTGCGTTCAACGAACGTTCGCCTACGGTTGAAACTCCATTCATTTTTCTATGAAAGGGTTTTCTATTCGTTTGTACCGAGATACCGTCCTATCTACGAATAGATATGTACAAAGGCGCACGTTATTAATCGTGCTAATGATCGCAATTGGAAGTATGTAAATGTAGTCTACAAAGTGCAATGAACGATCTTTGCAGAAGGAATTTCTTTCTTTATCACGATGCTTTAAATTTTTAGATATTAATTGCAATTAAGATATTCGATATTTAGTAATAATTTTTATTTTGTTATTAAAAATTTTCTATTTCCAACATTAAATTATTTGTAATAATCAAATTTTGTATGTAAGAGATAGAAACTTTCTATTGAAATAAAATCAATTCAAAATTAAATAAAAAATTTCTTAGAAGCTCGATATTTTGATATTTTTTTTCCAGATTCTAGTTTGACGTCAATAATCAGTAACATTCATTCAATTTTTAAGATATTTTTAAGATATATCGGCTTCGTCGATGATATATTTTCTTCATGGATGTATTTATAGATCTATAGGATCGTATCCGTAAGACCCTTGTCCCGCCATTATTTCTTGCATAGGGAATGGCAAATTTTCGTGGCGAGCGTCGACGCGTGTCGGCCGATTGAAATGCACAGTGTCGCACCACGGTTCCAGTACACGACGAGAAATTCTTAAACGGCCGACCCAAGCGCGCTGCTGCCGCCCAGGAATGTGTATGGAAACGTTACGTTACCACCTCCGTCCTTTATTGTCCTACATGGTGACTGGCGGCGGGTCGCTTTTAGATATATGGACTGTCGGCCTTTCCGCGCGCGAGCGTTCACGTTACCTACGTACGTGATCATTCGCATGTGAGCTCCGCGATCCGCGCGAGTGTGGAAAGATAGATGAGCGTGCATATACGTGTGTGACGCGTGACACGTGTTAATCGTGCCCGCTCTGAGGTCCCAACCCTTCCTCTGCGCCTTTCCCTCCCCCGCTGGTGTCTGACCCGCGGCCGCGCCAACCGACTGCACGCGGTGGACGATAGTCGCGGAGGTTTGCACACGCACCACGAGACGTCGATGCTTTCGTAGGAAGGATATTGTCCTCGCCGAACAAACGCTAATAATTTATAATATATTTTATATGTCATGGAAAAAATATGTATACATGCAAATATTAATTTCAGATGTTCCGATGTCCGCGTGGGCACTCGCGTGATTACGAACGGTACCTGGTCAATCGATGACTGATGCGTATTGCATTTTTGCAACGTGCTTAACCGTTCGCCAAGTGCCAAGTAGAATGTAAGTCAAAGAATGAATCATTATCGGTATCGCCGATTGCAAAATGTGTCGATAGCGATTTGATACCCGTGACTAGTTCAAACACGAATAGTTGATTGTTTTTCCTTTTGCTGTACGACTAACCGGAGCGTCACCGACTCGTGCCAGGTAAATAAGCCACGACGAGGACCGGCTCGATCGAAACGATAGAAAATCAAAGCACGTTTCGTATGACACACATGTTGCAACCGATGGAATGCAAGTATTATGCTTTACCGGCAACAACGTTTCTTTTGTGGAAATCGTTAGAGAAACGCCGACTGGCGTCGATGAATTATACAAACATATGACGCCTATGACTGATGTCTCTATTAAGTACAATCTAAAAAAATTCAGAAATATTTTCTCACCAATAAGTTGCAAGAGCGATTCTGTTATATTAGATTAAAAAAGATCTTTATATTATATATTATATAGATGTAAGAAAAATCTCTTTCTTTATATACAAGAATTTTTTTCTTATAAAAAAGATCTCTTTTATATATTACATAAAAAAGATCTCAATTAAAAATCCTAGATTCCGGGATAAGATCGCGTGGCGTAAATTCGACACGCGAAAAAATCTGTCTGAGAAAGTTTCTACTTTCGCGAGATCCGTAATGAAACTGGATAGGTATGCGCGTAGTATAGAGCTCTACGCGGTCCCGATGATTGACGGTTTAGAGAAATCGCAGAAATCGGAGGCATCGTTACCGGTTGGTTGACACTTAGTGGCGCATTGATCATCGCAGTTTGCTGCCGCTATCCGCCTCCTTCAAGCTCAGCGTATCCTTCGGCGAGTACGCAAGATATACGAGGAAATGCGCGAAAGCTTGTCGATGGCTTTATCGTTCCATCGTTTTGACGACTGATCTCTCGCGATCGGCCGTAGCGCGCCCGTGCGAATATATCGCGTGATATCGTAATCGCGGTGCGCCAACAACAATAGCATAGATTAGGATAACGTTTTAACTGCGTACTAGAGTACCGTAACAAAGCAGCGAGCGAGGCTCTCTCGATCGAGCCATGATAGAGCTAAAAGACTTAGCTCGCCCACGCGATTCTGCTCTCGACACGATATTTGTGGTAGTTGCCAAGTTGGCTACCGAGTTGGCTCGAGAAATACAATTCGCGAGTCCGATCCCTATCAACGCGTGTTAAGCTTAGTTGACGATCTTATTAATCGACACCGCTGCCGGAACATCAATTGTTTTGCTACGATATCATCGCATCATTCGTCAAATGTACGAGATTATTATGGAAGTACATAGAACATGAAAGCACGATAGAGGATTATTAAATATTATTAAAGACCGAGGCTGACATAACCGGATGTGGACAAATAGTTTCACTCCCTATACGTATTTGTATGCAGTGGTCCTACTGTTGGAGAAAGTTCGCGGTGTTTAACAACAACATTATATCGATAAATGAATTAATAAAAATTAGAAAAACATGTTCATTAACTTGTAAAACCGCATAAATAAAAGTTATTCAACCGAAACGTGAATTTTCTGTATTTTAACGTACAATTACAAAAAAAAAATTATATTTTTCTCGATAATCTTTTTCTAAAAATTACAGGTCTCTACTGCTATAAGTATAGACTGCTGCCTTAAAACAGTTTTACTTTGATATACTAACTTTCTATGCTTGACTTTTAATCAATTAATATTTATTTATTCGAAACACGTATATAATTCTTTCATGTTTAATATGCGGTTATAAATAAGCATATAGTTCCGTAGTATAGTAAGGTTTGAGAGATTTCGCTCGCGTTAGTACGAGATCTCGATCGTGTCCCCGTTTCACTAGCGTCTCAACTAAGGGGCAGCCCACGCGCGATTTGCTCCCCAGCGAAACCGCGGAAATCGGAAGAACGCGTTCCGCACGAGTAACGCTCGCCGGCATGCATTTTGCTGTATTAATGCGAGCACGCGCTAACTGATCACACATGCCTCTCTATTTATATACGCGCTGAAACGTTCGTAATTATACTACTAATATACCTACCTACGCTATACATGTGCCTTCGATATTCTAATGATATGTAGCTAATCAATCGCTTAAAATTGTGACTGATTAAAGGTTTTCAATTTCAGAGGATAAATATGCTATGAAATATTGTAAAGTCGATTCTGCTACCGAATGAACATTGGTCGCGTGTACGCGCACGAGCGCGAGTAAAAGCGTATAGAAGCGTGTGTACGCGTAATCTTGTATGCAAGCGGCGTTCTAGGTTTAGCGCGTGTCTCCCCGCTTTCACGTCCATTAAGTTAGTACCTTCACTGCAGGAATTCAAAAAAAATATACATTTATTTTAAACATATTTTAACAAAGTTTTAACACTTATCGTAATATAAGTAAATAAGAAAAAAAAAATATATATATATATATTATAAGGCTAATCGAGCTAATTCAATTTCTTTTTTTGTTTTTATTTCTTCTATTTTTTTCATAATAATTTTAATATTTGTTTTTTAGTAGCGAAAGAATTAAATCTGAAATACATTATTGAATATCTTACCAATTTTTTAAGATATTTTTTGGAAAAAAATAAATTTAAATTAACCGTGATCAAGGTTAACTAATGTTAATACAAGCGGCTCTAAAAATACCGAGATAAACGATAAGAAATTCTTAATTATACGGACAATTAGTTTCCTAGAAGCGTAACGAAAGAATAAGGCAACGTAAACATGAGTTATGCAAGTTTCTACGTAAACTCCGTCGTCGATATCATTTTAGCCGATCAAGGAAGCTATGAATACCGAAAAACTGGTAATTTTTAACGTGCACTTTACAACTTTATCTCGCAGCTTTTATCTCTTTGTAATACATTTTTATCATGGGTAAAGAAAAGAATCGTCGCGATTGACTGAGCCACCGGATGTCGCAGCGGATGGGCGGACTAATCAAACTTATTCAATACGATAATTGAATAAAATTCTAGCAATGATTTTCTCAACATTATTAGTTGCATAATGTAGTAGAATGTTGCAAGAGATAGCTAAGAAAATATCTAAAAAACGACGTTAGTAAAATTGCATATTATTATAAAAAAGATTTAAAAAATTATTAATAAATTCGCAAATAATAAAGATTACGATTTTTATTTTAAATAATCAAATTTACGTAATAAATGGGAAAATCATTGTTACTAAATACATTATACATGTACGTTAATGCGCCATGATATCAAAATCTAATACATTTTCCTTTTTGATGGCTGTTGATTAGCATATCAGATACACGAGGCAAGTATATCGAAAAAATGAGCATTCAAAAGTCCTGAGAGATGGGGACAACTTTGTTATCCAGTTTCTAGGCGCTACGACTACCCTATTCGTCCCAGCGTCGAAAAGTGCGTCGACATGCAAATTCCTGACAGTGGCCAACAATAAGCACCCTTCGCAGAGCGTGGGGGGTTTTTTTCGGGGGGACGCGAGAGGAGTAGGGGCATCGAACACCCTTTCCCGGGCACATACACGCGACTCACGTTGACTCGTCCCGAGTGAGTAAAAAGACCGAAGGTGAGGCGTCCCTCTCCATCCTCTCTCTCTCTCTCTCTCTCTCTCTCTCTCTCTCTCTCTCTCCTCTTTCTTTCTCTCGCTCTCTCGCTCGACGGATCATCTGCATATCTAAATAATCGAACGTAGCCATGTGTCGTGGCGCGACAAGGAGGGCGAGTTCCTGCGATGGAAAAGGACGTATGGCGTGTGCGCGCCCGTCTCGTCCGCCAGTAGCCCCGGCGGTTCCCTGTTTTGCATTGCAAATACCGTCGCGGTCCCCGGGGTTCCTTGAACCAGATCCGATTGGCTCAGTCAGTACCGCGAATCTAGATCTATCTCTCTTCGTTGGACCTTTAATCCAGCGGACGCGCTTCATTGATTGTCGATTGAAAACCGCCACCTAACCACCACACCTCCCCCCTCGCCCTCTCCCACTTTCGCCTTTTTTTTCTGCGTTATCGCGCTTAGCCTCAATACCTCGCATTCTATCCAGCGTGTAGATCCGTACTCTCGGCCGCGGAAAATCATTTCCATCCCTGCCCATTGTAGGCCGGGATATACTCGTCCCCGACAGCTGCATCGCTTCGGGAATATATTAATGCATGCATTGATAAATGGCAACGCGAAAGAAAGTTAGACGGAAAGTTGGCGCGCGCGCCTCGGGCAGATTTGGATGGATGGTTCTGTGAACGCATCGTTAGATAGCAAAACCCGATACGTCGTTCTGGCCTATCAGACATCTGTTTGGCATTTTGTCGCGCGTGCCGTGGAGAGAGACTTGGACGAGAGGTGCATTACGATGTTCTCTCAACCGTCCACTGTAACGTTAATACTTCTGCCACCAAGGGCATGACTGGAATTCAAATTTCCGCGACAATGAAAAATTTCAGGACACGGCACGATGTCAGCGCTCTGTTAAATAGTGATAAGTAGTAGTCATGATTGCAACATCGTCCTTTAAAGATTCAAAACTTTAACAGAACGACAAAGATATATTAAATATTAAAATATGGCGATATTAGTTAGCGACCAGGAAATAAGACCAGAGCATTGTACATGGCTATCATAAATCTCATCTAATTTCCATTGCTCCTTTAATCCCACGAAAGCGGGCATCAATCGTCAAACGTCGCTCCAGTTCCACTCGTGTTCATTCCATTCTTTTCCAAGAGCCACCCCGTGCACAACGACAAGCCGTTGTAATCGGCACGCGTGCCAATTGGCAGCTGCCATTTCGGTAATGAATCGGCAAGCTGAGATGTCCTCGCTGATTTATCGGCTGATTAGCATACCAGGCAAAATCTGTAGGGTTGCACGCATTCGTTTGCCCCTGTGTAATATCGAATCTAGTTCAATCTCGGCGTGGATTTCGTCGAGGGCAGTTTGTGCAAAATCATAATTTTAATAACATATTAAAATTAAGATTATTATACAAACTAATAAATGCTTTCACGAGCTTTATATTTTTAAGATTCTTTCTAATTTATAAGACATCGATTGTAATTTTATCAAAAGGAAAGCAAAGGCATTGAATACAGTAATACCACGAAAGCGAAACGCAACCATTACTTCCGTCATTGTCAACGACTCGAATAATTCCGCTGATTCCGTTGTCGACGATTGATATCCGCCGTGACTCGAATTCATTGCCTTTCGAATCGAAATACTGTCCTTATCGCGTACACTCCGTACCAGAACCGGCTGGGTATGCGTATCTCCAAGTGTAAGCTGGAGTTTTGTGTGGGCAACCGCCTTCTTGCATTGTACCTGCCCGAGAACAGGGTGCGCGAAATGTCGCACCGCAGGTAGAGATCAGGTTGACTTACGACCCGCCTGCGTTATTAATAGCCCGGATTTTACCGGCGAAACGATCGTCAAGGCGACATCACTTACATGACTTAGTTAAGTGATCTATCAACCACGTTACACATTTCGTGACGTCTGTCGCCAAAAGTACGCTTCCGATAAAATTTAGTATATTTTTCGATAAATATTATCGGAATTTATAATTTACGCAAAGATCAACCTAATTATTTATATCAAAATAATCGAGCAAATTTAATCTAAATAATTCAGAAAATAAGTTATTTTAATTAGGGGAACTTAGTAACAGTCAAGAAAACAATAAATAAAGATCATATTACACTTGATCATTCAATTGCAAACTGCCTCTACCGAATACTATTACATTATTAAATTGATAATCATTCCTACTCGATACAGTCGCACAAGAGTAATTTATTTACGGTAATAATTTAACTCGCGGAAAAATTTTAAGTATCTCTCCTTCGCAAGATGTTTGCATGCTCCATAAGGCGAATGGCGAGGCGAAAAGCAAGACTCGTCGTGGTGTATTGTGAATGGTGTTCGGTCGCAGGTGGACAGGGCTTGACTTATCGTTGGTGTGAGCGAGCGCCGGTCTTTCCGACAGGTGAACCGATCGCGGAAAGTGACCTGACGAGTGACCCGACGGTCACAGCTGGTGCAACCGCAAAAGCTATGTTAGCGCCGATATCTTCGCGTCCATCCAGGTGCTTTCATCGGGTCAACCGTCTCATTATACCTGACCGAGGACGAATTACGGATTATTGTGCCGCTTTATGGTAGACTAGACCTCATGGATTTATGCTTCTAACTGTTCCGGTAACTGATCCGGTATTATTGCGCCGACTGACGAACCAATCACGGCCTAGTTGTCTCGGATATAGTCGGCAGACTCGTAAAATTTCCCGATTATTACCAGCGATATAAAACAATATAAATGCAAATAGCGCGCAGTCGCATCCTGGTTCGTTTATCGATTTGTATTTGTATTAATCCGGTTGCAATTAGATCTGCCGGTGGGTGCTCGATAATATCTAAAGTTAGTTAGCGCTCGATCGAGGCGATTCGCGAGCATATTATTATGCTCTAAGGAAAACTTGGGAGAGCAAATTAAATTTACAGCTGTAGAGATTGATAATTTATGCTGTATACGATATTATTTCGCGATAAAGTCCTGAGAAAAGTACGATAGGCTCAAAATTAAAAAGCGAATAAGTACGGAAATGTGTATTAATTCAGATAAATAGCTTCAATTCTCTCTAGATAAATGATCAAATTCTAAAATCGATTTATGCGGAAATATCGAAAACAATTTCTATAAATAAAAATTCCTATAAATACTATTTACAGCAAATAATGTATCTTTGGCACGTGGATTCTTCGTTTCAGTTATCATGAAAAGTAAGAAATTTGAACTAGCGCAAAATGGTGATGTCATCACAACACTCGGAACCTGTTATCTATTCTACTGAGTCGTCAGATGCATACGTGACATCGTAATGATGATATCTCGAGAAAGAAACATTTCCACATTCATAGGAACTCATGTTATTGTATTAGTTTAACCAAACACATCTATAAAGTTATTTTGTTCCTTCCTTATAATATTTCTCATCTTTCAGTGAATAAACCATTTAACAAAGTAATTATTATAACAGTGACGTTTATAAATTTGTTTGCAATTAAAAATGTACGTAATTACTCAAGATTATTATCGATCAATACATTCTAATATAAAGATATTAAAATACATTTTAACATAAAGGTAATAAATGGACGAAGAAATTATGATAAGAACCAGTCAGATGCAATCGCAGAAATTCGAAACGGCCACCCACGCTTGCGTTATCCCAGCCTCCGGGGATCTAACGGAAAAAGGTTCTGACTGAATCGCAATACCGGAGCGCGGCTGACCCTGGCGAGTTTCCAGGGATCGAACGAACGCGGGAGGGATCTCTTCTCCTGTTGGACGGTATCAACGCATGAACGATATCAACACCGCCCCATCATGCACCAGCTATATCAATATTATGCTTAGTCGTTTCTTGGTAAAACGTGCCCCACCAACAGAAACTGTTGCGTCTGCAACAGCAGAGACTGGATACCGTCGGCGACAAAGATGTCAAATGAGAGCGAGTATTGTCCAGGAAATTGAACAAAGCTCCTCTTCGATAGATCGGAGACTGAGATCAAAATTATAACTTTCGCTCGATAATTATTTTCAGCGAAATTACAAATTTATGTTTAAAAATCCTACTGTTTATAATTTAGGATCCATGTTAAATATTTTAAATAAAAGATTAATTTTTATATTCATCCGATGTAGAATCTTTTTTATATCGTTGAAAATAAATATGTGAAATATTTA
The DNA here is from genome assembly GCA_021460005.1 of Tetramorium alpestre. Lineage (NCBI taxonomy): Eukaryota > Metazoa > Arthropoda > Insecta > Hymenoptera > Formicidae > Tetramorium > Tetramorium alpestre. The sequence goes on along the minus strand of JAJVSH010000008.1, from coordinate 645,614 downwards.
TGTGAAATATTTTCTTTCAATTTAATTGATCTAGACTTGAAAAATTTTAATAGTAGACTAACATCTTTTGCCGCGATCTTTACAGCTCTTAAATCCTAAGCGAATGCCAGCGACAATAATAACGTTTCGTCGTATGGGTGTTGCTTAACGACTCGAATCGCGGACGTTTCCATTGTCGACACCGCCATCGAGTTTCGTTCTAACATCGAAACGCCCCGGCGAGCTGCGCGTAGGTATACGCTGTATATGTATCGAATCAGGCGACCGACCGCCGATCGATNGATACGAAATGTCATTTACCACGTAGGAGTTCCGGGAGCGGACGAGACTTTCGAATTTAAATTGCGATCAGTTTCGCAAATTCACGAGTCATCTGATCGTTACCTCATCGCGCGATATTTCGATTCGATTGGAATCGCGTAGCCTCTCCTACTCGCGCGCGCCGCATCTCGTTCTCAATAATAACTTATAATCTCGCATCTTTTACGAGTCCAGCTTTCCGTTCGCCGACTGCAGATTCAATTTTTTGATAAAATTCCAAACGCCACTTGGTGTTATTAATACAATACGACGGCAAAACAATAAGACGGCTCTGATTGAACAAAATTTTTACTTATTTACTCATACATTACAAAGTACGTCAGATCAGAAGATATTGACGTATATAATTTTTTTCAATGCTAAATTAAAGACAGGTATGTGAAAAAAAATTGCAAATCTTTAACTGCCGTAAATATCAACTAATTTATATCTATTTGCTTCACGTAAAAAGTCGGAGCAGCTGAACGGACGTGACAAGTCACGCAATTTGTCGTCGCCTACCGTCGCCATTGTGATCGATTTTCAAAAATCTACAGAAGGCACAATGGTGATGAGAGAGGGAAAACGAGCTCAGTTCGAGACGGCCGCTTCGCGTAAAAGGATCTGACCTACGTTTTCTCCCGAGTTTCTAGAATTGGGGTCGAAGCGTGCACCAAGTCAACGGCGAGTGTCAGGTGACACCGAAATTTGTAACGGGTGCAAACGGATACATACAACGGGCGCCACGGTTGAAAAAAGGAAGAATGCCCCTTTTTGCGAGCATCAAGCGGCATCCTCGGGGTGCGGAAAGAACGAGATTTCCACGCTCGACCCTCACCAACGTAGATCATAGGGGCAGAGGCTCACTAAATACACCCTTAATGTCGCGGCTGCGATTCTCTGGTGGCCTGCGGTTACGCAATTTTTCCTTCGTTGACTTATCTTTATATATTGAACAGGATTGAATCAGTCTTTGGACTCAACAGTACAAAAGATGGAAAATACACAAAATATCATTAAATATAAAAAATTACAAAGAAATCCCTGGATCTATACTTTTACAATGGTTCAAGTATGACCTGGTAATTTAGGATTAATATTTTATTTAATCGTAGGCAGATTACGATCATCCGTCTTTATGCTTCTCAATGTGCCGCACCTTCAGAATTTTGTGTAGTCGGCGAGAAACGAGAACGAGGCGAGCCATCGAAGCGGGACCGAAGCTAGAGATACGAGCGCGAGCGGATACGATGACGAAGCGAGCATTAACGAAGACGGAGAGGACGCGCGCGCGGAGTGAGCACGCAGAAAAGAAACAAGAGCATCCAAAGCCCGTGAAGCGCGATCGTCCGTCCGGAGGATCCCGTGGGTTTCGGTGAGTCCGCAATGTGCCGGGCTTCCCGGTCTCCTCTTTTTAATTTTGAGAATCCAGTTAGTCTCTCGAGATACATCAGACAATCCCTTGGGTTCATTTGAATAAGCCGTGTACGTACTAGTCGGGGCCGATACCAGGGACCGATGGCGAAGGTCCGTGCGGGCGGAAGGAACGAAGAGTGACGAAGAAGCAGGAGAAAGAGAAGCGGTAGAAGACGACCGTGGATGGAAATGCACGCAGAAAAGGTTCGCGAGGGGGGAGGGAGGGGGGAGGCAGAGAGCGCGTATATCGCTTACCATGAAGCGCGACTTCACGGACAGGTGCACCTACGTGCACCAATACGTTCACGGTGAAAAAGGTACGGGCATTATACATTATGATTCGTCATTTCGGAATAACAACGAAGCGCGGTACAGCCACGCCTTCCTTCGCGCCATGGAATTCTACATTTGGGACACGTCGTCGCTGCGCAAAGAGACGGAAACTTCACCGACGAATATGCGTTTCTGTAATGTGCAGTAGCTGTGGCATTCTGTAATGCTCGCGCGCTTGGGGAATGTGTAATAAAACACAAACAAGAATGTAATTTTCGGTCGACGATCATTATATATCATTATCAATAATAATAGTACCTCATTAATTTGTCTTAAATATCGTTTAAAAATTGAAAGCACTGAAAAAAATTCTAGTTGAAAACGGAGAAATCACAAAATCTGGTAGACGTGATCAAATATTCTGATTATTATAATAGAACTCAATACTTAATAATTTATAATAACCAGAAGTTCTATTATAATAACCAGTATATTTAATCACGCCTACAAGATTTTCTGATTCGTCCGTTTTCAACCAGATTTTTTTTTCAGTGTGAAATGTAATAATCCAAGCGGAACAATGTAATTGTCTAATCATCAAAAACTAACCATCTACTGAGGAAAAGTAATCCTAACTCTCAGTTTTTAAATAACTTCTTTTAAAAAGTGTTAAAATTTTTTTCGCTTAGGTTTTTAGAAACTGAAGGCAAGCGATGTTTCTGATTTTATTTCTTCATGTCAAAAGGGTTCATTTGAATAAAATCGTAGATTCATTAACTCAGTAGGAGATCGCGGAATACTCCGAACGGCCGCTCGCGCTTCAGTTAATTATGATTCCAATGTGTTAATGACCACGTGCCTCGGTGGCTCATTACTTTCGATAAAAAAGAAAGAGCACAATGGGTTACGCGCCGGGTAATAACTGGCGGCACGACCCGAAGAATGCTGTCGACTCGGCGATCCCGCCGCGCTGACACGGCGATAATAGGCGCTCGGACGACTATGAATTCGCGTGCAACGACATTAATCTCATCTTCAAATCGCAAAAATCGATCGATGCAACGAAGGACAATCGGCAAGAAACGGCCGATCATGGCGCGCTGAGATATAATACTTTTGCGTCTTGAATTTCAGCAAATTGGAAACAATCGAATATTTGAGCATGTTTTCCGCATCGTCACGGTAAGATGCCTATTTTATCGTTTCCTTTGATCCAAAGACGAAGCATCTTCACGTGAAATCCGATTTCACGCACGTCCATTAATTCCCGATTGGTTAATTGATCGAAACTGAAAGGAGTGTCGTGAAAGTCTTCATCGAAAAATGAAAAACGCGATTCTTTTTTAATCTTGCAATCTAATTCGCACTGATGACACGTAAAAGAAGCTGTACGGTATTTTAAAAAATTATACAGTTTCACGTTGTAAATACTAAAGAGAACAATTTTAAAATATTTTTGGTAATAAATAAATTAGTAAATAATAAGAAATTTCAATGTACGTATCACGAGACATTTAACATTCCAATTCAAGGTATCCAAGAATATCCATTAGATATCTATGCTGTATGGAGTAAGGTTGGGCTTATGTTGTGAGACGCGAGATATCGTCCTGGACGACGATGTGTCTTGGATTTCAAATGTCAGGCTGGCGAGTAAATGCGGACGAACGTCGATTTCCGAAACATTTCCTGTCTCGTCACGCACCGCGACAGTTCAAACAAACAGCGCGTCGCATTTCGGAAAGCGCACGCACGTTCGCGGTGGAAAGCTTAAAAAAAATGAAAAGAAAATCGAAGGAGCCCGGCTCTGACCTACTGACGATTTTAGTCGACGCGCCTCCGCCGCACTTTTTTACATTTTTCTTCCCCTCCTCTTCGCCGCGCAGGATATCGATCAGCTTTGATCGAGAGATGCATAGTACGCACTTTGCACCCGCGAGCGACACAACGTCACACCAGGGCTATTAATCCCCGTGACAAAAACACGGCGGCCAAAAGCGCGCGCGTACTAACGAAAGTGAATAAAACAAGGCTTTTAATAGCAATCGCCGCGCCGCAATAAAACGAAGACATGCCTCTCGTTCATTTACGAAGGCGATACAAGACACCGGTGCGACCCGCGTTTAAATTCGAAGAGTGCAGAACACCGCGATCGACAGGGACAAAAAAGAACGAAGAAAGGGGAGAAGGGGGGGGGGGGAGGAAGGGGTACGGTAGGTGGACTCGCGGTGGCCGAGGGGGAGAAATACTCTCTCTGGTGTGAACTCGGATGGAAAAAGAGCCACCCGCGGCAGAATGAGAGGACGGAAGAAAAGAAAAAGAACAGCGCGGAGTACGAGAACCACCGAGAAAGAAGAAGCCGGGGGAAGAGAAGGAAAATGAGCGAGACCGAGGAGAGACTCGTGAGCGATAACACTGCGGAGAACGCAAGGGCAGGAGATTGAGAAAGAAAGAAAAAGAGACAGCTGCACGAGGAACGACGGGGACCAAGAAGGAACCTCTCGATAAAGGAAAGAGAGAAAGGAGGAGAAAGAAAGAGAAAGGGTGGAAGAAACGAAAGGCGAGAGGACGAGAAGAACGAGCTCTCTCGTGAGAGAATACCCTCTCTCTTTCTCTCTCGCGCGCGTATACGGGGAGGAAGAGGCGCGCCCGAAGGACGAGGAGCTTTGCAAGAAGCGAGACGAAACTGGTCGCATTCCGCGGGACAAGAGACGGCGCGGACGGCGGAGACGGAGGAACGGCGGGACAGAAGAGGATCACGCGGGTGATTACAACATTAATAAACAAATGAGCCTCGAGGCGGGAGAATTTGCCATCCAATCGGGCACGGGAGGCGGACACGAGGCGGAGCCACCTTCAACCAACCTCGAGGGCCTCACGAGGACGCTCGCTCCCTCTCTGGACCTTTCCTCTCCTTCTCCCGCGTGCCTCTCCTACACCAAATTTCTCCCTCTCGCTCACTGTCGCGGTATCTCTTCTCTCTCTCTCTCTCTCTCTCTCTCTCTCTCTCTCTCTCTCTCTCTCTCTCTCTCTCTCTCTCTCTGTTTCTCTCTCCCCCGCTTCGCTGCGGTTCATGCTTTTACGTATACAAAACGCGACGTGCACGCTTCGATGCGAAGACAACGGTGCGTTAGAGCACGCTCTCGTTCCTCTGCCTTGAGGATTTGATATGTTATTTCGCATGTAATGTATTAGTATTCTCTTGGTATATCAAAAAAGTCTAACTTTGTACATCAAATTTTGCATCAAGTTCCTTATTACTTATGTACTTTCTTTGTTTGATATTTTTTTTAAATTAAGTGATTGAAAACAATCAGAAGAATTTGTGTAATTGTTAAATTAATAACTGTGATCCATTCTGAATCAAAAAGTAATTAGCTAATAAAAAATCAAAATTCTTAATAAAAAGTAACACGATTGACTATGCAAATGATTCATTTCAAAATTAAATTAAACGTACTCAAAGTTAATAAGAAGATAATACAAATCGGATTATATGTTCGCCGGAAAATTGTATATGAATAAACTAATGCGCGGATCGATGTCCTTCAATAAGCAGCGTGTGATGAAAAATGGTTTCAATTCTCAGCAATGTCGCTGACAAATAATATAATAAAGTGCATGTACCAGTAACATAATTGCAAACTGTTACTTAATCTGATTTTATTTTATTGATATTCTGACATACATAATTGAAAAGTAATATTTTATACGATTGATAAATTTCTTATTATAAATTCTAATTTAAAATAAGAAAAGAATCAATAACGAAAGAATGTTAAAATTGGTAACAATGAGTGAGCAATTTTAATAAACATCAATTTTAATTTTATTAATTATAATAATTGTATAATTCATATATAATTAATTCAATTTTATAAATAAAAGTAATTGTAGATTTGCTGGTTACTGTATAATAATCGGTCATTATTAACCCTTTCCACTCTATCAGAAGTTTCTACTTCTATAAACGGGAATTAAAAATATTAACTATCCAGAAAGAGGAAACGTATATCTATCGGGAGGAGTGCGTTTACGCAACCATATGAGAAACACGGAAAACGACGTGAGAAAGGAAGCGAAATAAGCGTTCATTATCGAAGAAATAAGTTAACCAGAGAGAGAGAGAAAGAGAGAGAGAGAGAGAGAGAGAGAGAGAGAGGGAGGGAGAGCCACGCGGTCGGCGAGGAGCACGAGAGTAAAGGTGGAACGGGAGGTCGCGATAGAAATGGAGGTTGAAGAAGTCGTACCGGGGGCATGCGCCTCGCCTTAATCTTTTAAAGCCCGAATTAGGCTCGGGCGCGCCCTTTCCTGCATTCGAGGAGACCGTTCTTCGCTTGCCCACGAGGACTGTTCACCTTCTCGCTTAACCGGAAGCGGGCCATTACCGGAAACTTAATAGTCCGTGAAAACAATAGAATTACGCGCGCGGATCGAATAAAAATCGGAGAGGCGAAGCTGCCTTTTTGCGACGACGACAACGATGACGACGAGGACGAGGACGAGGACAGTGGCGCGGGAGGAAATTGCCTCGCGCAGGCCGCGCCGTGCCCCGTGTAATCGTTCTGGAAATCTATCTCGCTCCCCGTCGTTAAGGCGAACGGAGACGTTCGCGGGAAAATCGTTTGCCCTAGTCTTCGACTTGCCCTTCCTCGACCTCTCCTCCGCTGCCTTTCGTTGTACGCGCCATTACTCACCGTACTACGTCCAACGGCACGTGACCGAGGCCCGGCCTCTCCTTGTTCCTTGATACATATGCACATTGTGGAAAATATCAACCACGTGTCATTAAAAGAGGTTGGCGTCGTTCTATCTTGAAAGAGGTACGTCGCGTACGAATTATGTAGAGCGGCTCGATAAAATTGACTTCGACTGATTATTCAAAGTTCGATATTAAATACAATTTAGAAGTGATCAGTGTACATAATACGCCTTCTGATGTGTAAACTACATTGTAATACATGTCCGATTTGTATTTCATTAGAGTAAATTAGGTTTAACAGGTATTACATTCCGCATTGCACAAATGATGGATGATGAGTGATCCGTCATCTACGATTTTGCATAGGGGCATCGGCAGCTGCTGCATACATATTGCATATACTTGCTGCGATAATATCGATTTCATATCGTTGTATTATACGAGTTATGCTCCTCAGAACCTACACGTTTTCAAAATTTCTGATATATCTGATATATCTGATTTGACGATTTGTGGCACCTGACGGTTTCTCGACGATACAGCGATACGGCTCTTCCCGATGCGAAACGTAGGGTTCCCCCATGGTTGTACGTGTGTCCCTTTAGCATAATCCCCCGGCGACACGGAGCCTACGGTAGGCACCAACGCACGGGGGCATTTACGACACAGAATCGGGACACACACGGGGACACGTGAGTTTCATCGACGCTCTCTCGCTCTTTTCACCGGCCCCATGCCACGGTCAATCCTCGTCTACGTCGTCGTCGTCGTCGTCGTCGTGGTCACACCACCGATAGCCAGACCCTGCAAGCATCAGCAAAAGTACCAACAGAAGCAGCAGCAACGCCTGGCCATCGGGTTGTCCGATCATCCTCGCCCTAATGAAGGCTGGTTTATCTGAAAGGCTTTCGATTCTCAGTATAACCCATACCACACGTACGCGTCGGTGATGGTGGACACCTTCGCGGTGGTGCTAGCCACCGGCTCGTACATCCTTGCACAAGAGTTCCAGCCTCGCGAATAGTAATAGAAAGAGTAAGAGAAACAGGCGAGATAAGAAAATGTATTTTAATTCTAATTATATGGTAATTGTAAAATATTAATGTTATGTAGTGATAAATTAAAATGGTACTGTTGAAGAAATAAATAAAAATATTCATAATATAAAAGCTATAAATTTTATCGATGATATTGCAAAATGTAATAATAGATTTGTTTTTCCGAATATAACAGAGATTTTATTCTACACAAATAAATAGTTGTTTATCCATACAAACAATTACTATACTTTTATAAGAATATAATTTTTTTGTTGAAAAATTTAATTATATCATATATTTAAATGTATGATTATCTCAACTTTAGGGAATCACAGCTCAACAAGTTAAATCGAGAGTTTTGGTAGCGGCTGTACCGCCGTTCAGGCCACCCAAAGCTGGAGAGAAGACGCGAGGTGGGTGCTCTCGGAGGGCACATGGGGGAAGGCGGGAGGGCTCCACGATGTTAATTTTAACTTAATTAAGGCTTAATTGAGAGGAAAACATTATACTCCGCGACCGCGACATTGCCCGGGCCTTTCGCATCTGCAACGCAAATCCGGATTTGAAATTTCAAAAATCGCGCCCGCCCTGCCTAAAGACCGCTCCCTTCCGTTTCCTTCCGTCTCCCCCTTTCGTCCCACGATCTTCTTCCCCGCGTGAGATCGCGAATCGTGGTCAATTAGAGAGGGTGGAAGAGGTCAGTGATTCGTAAGCCAACGACTATTGTAGAGAAGACGAAGAAAAGAAGAAAATGTATAGTGATATTAGGGACACACATACGGCAAGAAAAAAAAGTTGCATTTTCTATAAATTTTTGAAACTCGCAAATTCAGTTTAGAGGATCAAAAGTGAAAAAGAGTGAAAATACTAAAGACAAAACGTATTTCCGTATTAATGAATTTAAAATTTCTTTACTATTCAGCATTTATATAATATTAATAATTCAGAATTTTTATGAACTAAAATAAATTTCTTTATGACTTTCAACTGTATCATCTTTGCGGCATTACTTGTATATTCTTTCATCAAAAGAATTAATTTTTAGTACTTTAATTATTATGAAAACGCTGATATATGAACAAAAACGCAATAAAATTTGGTTATCTAATTGAAAAAACTGACCAGCTATCTAGACAAGACATCTAAATTAATTTAATTCTCGTTTGGAACGAGAACATCAGATCCTTCTTACATCATACTCTGCCTTCTTGGAAAAGGAAATTCAACGACATACTGTTGCTATGCACTATTCGTAAATCATTACACGATATAAAATGAATACAACGTTTATCGAGAGTAATACCGAGAAATAATATGATAAAAGATATTTACAAAGATATATTACGGATTCGTTGACACGTAACTTTCAAAAGTTTTACAAAGCTGTCCCAGCGATAGCACGAACTCTTTTTCACATTAGTCTACTCATTTAATCCCCAAAAGCACGTACGTTCCGTGAACGGACCTCCGTTAGTTTGAAACGTCATTCGACTCCTCTCAAAGTATTCAACAGGCGGGAGACAATGAACCGTAATACGCGTTCATTCCTCTGCATTCGAAAAAGCGATTATATCTGCGAGATATTAATTCATACAAACAAAGAACCCATTTGCCAATCTGATAAGTTCACTTGGCTTGAAAAATTGTGGCATGTCAAACTATTTCACTGGAAAAAAATTCTGATTAAAAACGGACGAATCAGAAAAATCTTGTAGGATTGATCAAATATTCAGGTTATTATAATAGAAATTTTATAATATAACTTATAATAGTTATTATAAGTTATAAAGTATTGATTTTTATTATAATAACCAGAATATTTGATCAATCTTACAAGATTTTCTAATTCGTCCGTTTTTAACCAGAATTTTTTTTTAGCGTTGATATATATTAGCAAATTGTGCATATATAGTATGATTATAAAATCCACGCCAATGTAAAAAGTAGATTTAATTAGACATTCAATTACCGAAATTAAAATTTGTGTAAGAATCGAAGTTTCATGTAAAATATCGTACTAAAATTTAATCGTAATGACAATCTAGGCGTTTGAAATAAAATAGAATAACGATATTAGAATGTTCAAAGGCCGACGATCTCTCGAGCGGTCGTCACTCGTCGATAGATCGATTCGATGAGATTTCAGCGAGTCGTTCATAGAATACGACAGATCTCGGTTATACACTCGGGGCAAATAAACACTTCCAACAAACGTGCGTGACGTCACTTCCGTTTCCTGGTACGGACGCGAAATGCGTATTCGAGTTGCGCGCTACGCGCTTTCCTCGCGATGGATAACGTCGCCCGTATTAATCGGTTGTCGTGTATGAAGCAACAAGAAAATCGACGATGATTCGACGAGGAAGGTGCGATAAATATCACTCGGCTCTTTTATGGCCGAGAGTTGATCGCGCAATTATTTCGCTGCTGCAATTTCGAATTAAACGTTGTACCCAAAGTATATTTAACGTTATTTACTCGTTATCGATGCCTACCGCAACGCCTCGACGATCGTAATGATTTAATTTATATACCGTCATGCGTCTGTCGTATTGCTGTATATTATACCTAATTAATCTCTTAATTTTATTGCTGTACACTTTTAAAATTCGATTACGCTCGGCAAGAGTTCTTGTGGAAAAGCTTTAATCTACAAAATTATTTCTACAGTAAAATTAGAAATTGATTCCATCTAAATATTCTTAGAAATTTATCTATTTAAATTTTTTATATTTATATAGAAACAATTTTGCTTTTAAAAAAAATTTAAATTTATTTCTGCGAAATTCAGTCACAATGTATAGTAATAAAGAAAAAGTCAAGAAACGAAATGCATTACGTTAAGAGGTGAATTCTCGTCTCAAGATGTCCGGCAACGATCCTCGGGACTACGTTCAGGAATCGCTCAAGGTCGTGGCTGAAAAACCTCCCTGAATATTACACGGGTTAACCAAGATATACAGATATACGTCCGCAGGATATTCAAAAACCGCCTCGCACGCGTGGATCGGCATGACGGATCGGTGGCCTCTCGTGATGAATCGCTCCGTTATAATTCCCGACTTGGACCGATGATGAATTCGCCCCCTCTTTTCGTGCCATCGTCCGTACTTCTACTTTGGTTCAACAGCGAACCCCTTCCTCCGACTCTAAGATCTTTCATGGATTAACGTAATTTCTGACATGACCAGAAATTGCGTATCACGAATACTCGACGAGGAACGATAAAAGACGGCATTTCTCGCAGTGGGATACTCGCGAGATTTTTACGCAATGTGCTGAAACACATTAGTGCTACCATATAGAGCGTCCGGCTTCGCGGGAATTATTCATTCCGAGCGAGAAGCAGCGCGCATTTATAGTTTTAGAGACGTATCGATAATTAGAACGTAAAATCAAAAGAGTACATACGAAATGAATTATAGCGGAAACTAATTAACATTAATGAAACCGACTACAGACTACTACTACGGACATAAAAATTTTTTGTGACCGATTCTATCAAACGGTAGGTTCTCATAGTTCTCGCGATCGTTAAGTAGAAACTTATATGAGCAAACCTATATGAGGCAACTACTCATTTTCCTCGTTGTTTTCGTGGCCGCATGGCTTCACGGCCTTGATCCCAGCCCCTCTCTCTCTCTCTCTCTCTCTCCCCCTCCGACATTCTCTCTGGCATTACCGTCGTAATTCGCGATACGACACAATAACTACCGTACGAAAGTATAATCTCATTTCAGAAGTACACAAAGAGAGAAACCAGAACCAGTTTCGATCGACGCGACTGAGCGAGCGCGCGCGTATCGTCGACGGACCTAATCAATTAGTCACTTCGCTTGGCTGCGCGAGTCATTTCGATCGTAATTTGCTTGCTAGCATAATAAACCTCCGCGTACCCCCTTCATCCTCCGTCAATCTCCGGAGCTGTCTCCTCGCCTCGTCTCGCCGCGTCTCGTCTCCTCTCTCGTCCCCTCTCCCNCCCCCCCCCCCGCTTCTTCCCCGGTTCGCCGCAACTCTGCCTTCTCTGCTTACGAAGAGAAACGGCGGTATTTACAAGCGGTCCTGCCAGGCCTGGAATTCGATTTGTTTAAAAATCTATCCGGCACGTAGAACGACGCCCGCGAGTAACAATCCGAGAGACGATTCTCAAACACGAGAGACGCCGCACTCTCACTCTCTCTTTCTCTTCTTTGTCGATATGTTGGACGGGCCGCGTCTTCGCTGGCATTGACGACGATCGACAGACCCCAGACCAGTGCCACGCGAACGTCATTCCGTATCTACTCATCGCGGACGCAGAAATTATATCGCATTCCACGCCGACGACATACACACAAATAATGTGGAGACGCATAGTCGAGTGTACGATCGGGAATCGCTTCACATAATAAATGAGTGATAGAAAATAAAATGACAAAGTAACATTGAAAAATATATTAAATGTGGAAAATGAGAGAACTTGATAACGTTACAGTAGCACATAATTATTTACGTATAAAAAAATAGTTGACTTGACGGATGTTCCTATGCTTTGTTTCGTTTTTCGACGTCAATATTACACGAACGTGACCATAGCGTGACGATGAAGATTTGGCTTTTTCAGTATCTTTAGCAAAAATGCGTAAATTGCAGGTGCTACCGAGCGCGTTCGGAATTACGGTACGCGTGAGTCTGACCAACTCGAGAGAAAGGGCACGAAAGAAGGATCGGGGGGAGGCAAATTCGTAACGAATTCTTTTGTTTCGAGCACCCCGCAAAACGAGCAACTCGAGAGAAAACGATTCCAGACTGCTACCCGACGGTGGTGAGCCGCGGAGAGCCACGGTGAGCCGCGGAGAGACGAGGAAAGAGAGCAAAGAGGCCGTTCGCGTCTGCGAAACCTTTTCTGCAGCCATGTATGCAGCCTCCGCGAGAGTCGCAAACCTGGTACACCTATGCAAGCGGGTCCACATGCGTGTAAAATCCGCGATAGTGTGGGCACCGACGAAACGCGCGCGAGCGCGCGCGCGCACGCGGGAATATAAGGTTTTATTTTCGAAATTTATGATTGTCAATAAATTTTAAAAGCGTTCCGTCTGGAGCCCTAAGGGCTGGCAAGGCTGGCCAAACCGAAAGCAGTCGTCGGGAGAGGGCCAGATTCCCTCTTTCTCTTTTACGCCTTCCCTACCTTTCTTTCTTTCTTTCTCTTCGTTCCGTCTCGCTCCCTTCTTTCTTTTCCGTTTCTCTTCTTTCTCTCTTTCTTTCTTTCTCATCCACATTTCTTTCCTTCTATCTTTCTTCCGCTACCTCGTTCCCTTCTTCAAGTTCTCCACCTATATACGCCATCCTGGGCTCCTATGGGGATTCGGGTTTAGCGGTTAATTGCGTTTGGTGCAACCCGCGTGGATTTTACAACCGCGATTTTCATCCTTTTTTTCTCCCTCCCGGACTTTCGACTGGCCGGCCGCCCTTCGACTCCTTTCTCTCCCCCTTCTTCGCTCGACTCCTACAAAACGCGGCTCCTCTCCACCCCTCCTTCCATTCCTTCTCTTCCTCTTCCTCCTCCGTGTTCTTTACTCCCGTTTTGCTCCTTTCGCGACGTTTAATTGTTCGCGACTGGTTCTCAAATCGGTTTCTCACCGTTGCCGTTTTTCGCCGACTAACCGCCGAAGATCCCGTCAGTGGATCGCGTTTCAAGATCTCTCTTCTTCGATTGTTTGACGATTAAAGAGGACATTTAAAAGAAGAAATAATCGCTATTTAACAGAATATCGTTCAATTTTGTACATGAGAAAATAATTATTTCATCATTTTCCAATCACTGAAAAAATTTAATGATTCCACCTTTTCTTTATATTTCTCAATCAATTTTACGATCTCAATTTCTTATCAGTAACCGTATACGTTTCTTCTCCATATTTTCTACATGTTTCTATTTTACATGTATCTATTTAAGTATCTGTTTTTTAAATTATTTTTGCCAACTAATTTTTTTACAATGTATTATCTAAAATATAATGAGACATGTAATGATACGAGAATGTAATGTATTTATCTATCTACACTGAAAAAATTCTAATTAAAAACGAACGAATCAGAAAAATCTTGTAGGATTAAATATTCCGATTATAATTATAATAGGAATTCTGGATATTATATAAGTTATAAAGTATTGAATTCTATTATAATAACCAGAGTATTTGAGCAATCCTACAAGATTTTCTGATTCGTCCGTTTTTAACTAGAATTTCTTTTCAGTGTATCTATATATCTATATGTATATTTTAAAAAATTACACATTTGATTTTCTTGATATAATTTAATATCCATTTAATTATATCAAGAAAATCAAATGTGTAATTTTATTATTTAATTTTATTAATTTTATTAGTGGCCGAAAGATTTAAACAATCCCTATTGAGTGACATAAATATTAAGCCATTTGTGAACATCGCAATGAAATATATTAGTATACGTCAGCAAATTCGCTTCTCATTACGGTACTTTTGATAACTACCATTTATACAATATATAATTAATACTCGAGTCGATGTTTCGTCGCGTTTCTGAGATGCATGTATCAAGCACAATCGCCTCGCGCTCCACTTCTGCCGTCGAGGACGTAGCCTGGTAATTTCTTCGTATCCGAAAATCGATATTTCATGGCTAATCACCAGCATTTCGGAGGCGTGGAAAAGAAGTTCGTTATTCATCGCGCGTCGCCCCGGGATATGCGAACGAAGAGAAGACTAGGCGGAGAAGAGGGGAAGAGAATGTCGAAATCACCGAAGGCGACTGCCGATTTTTTTTCCGCAAACGTTCACTTCTTGCAAATCCGCGTTCGCGCCGGACACACATGCTCACCGAATGTCAGTCGCTAAAAGAGAGGCTGCTTTGCGCGATCGACGGCGATATGTTTCAATCTCGCGAAACAGCAATGATCAGGAATAAGAATCAATCATGAAAAAGAAAGGCGAGAAGGGGGCGGGATTCGCTCGAGACAAACGTGCTGATCGCGCCTACGTTCGATTGTGACCTTTCCCAAAAGGAGCGAAGATCGCGAGACGCGCGGATACGATAATCGATCTTTAAGGTCGGCACGTAGTCGCGTACTGACGATATACATCTCGATAGTGGCGGTGATCAAAGATCGCCGGCCTCGTTACGGGACGTTATAAGAACGTACGAAACTGAACCGCAGGAATAATTACTCGTAATCAAGCTCAATCTAATGCTCCGTAGGATGACTCGCGTCATTTTTTCCTCCGCTCTTTTCTCCTTCTCTGGTGCACTTCTGTGTATGTATATGTGTGGTTGAGTCTTTCTTTCTCTCTCTCTCTTCCTCCCTCCCTCCTCTCTGTCTCTTACTTCATCGCTCAGCCATACACTCCTATTAATTATAAATCGCGTCTTTCCTTCGCCGGTCCACGACTCCGCGTTTTGTTTTTTAATTGTGTCTCGTGCTCGCTGGTGTAATTACTGTTATGCAGTGCTGAACGAGCGACGAGCCGATAATGAATCATAGAGTTTGTTTTTATTACAATTTATCATATCGCAAGTTTTTATCAGGACATCATCGTAATTCAGCTCATTAAGTCTAAATCAGATCCTAATACAGATTATTTCAACTATGACAGTAACTTTATGGACGGTAATGGTGACAAAGCGCGTTTTCAAAAGTGTTCTCGAGGATACTCGGAATTAAAATTTGGAAGTTGCCCCGGGAATAACGGCAGCGCGTACGAAGCTCCATTGAAATTTGTGATGTTTCAAAACTGAATTTACACCGCTTTCAAAATAAACAGATCAATTCAGAGTCAGTTCTCCGATTTCAAATACAGTATAGGTTCATTTCTCATCCGAAGAATCTCGGTTTATTCAACCCCGCAGTCTGTTTTTTTTTTCGTTTTTCGTTTTTTTTTCTCATCTTCGTCTCGTGCACGTATACAAGCGTGTAACCGATCTTTGTAAACTCGAACAAAAGCGACTTTTATCCGGTTATCTTTCAGCTTTGACGCGGTCTCCGCGACGTCGTCCTTCGCGCGTTGAGATTCTTCCTATTCTATCTGTCGCTTCGTTATTCGTCGAGAGGTGAGGATGAAGAAGAGGAGGAGGAGGAGGAGGAGAAGGAGGAGGAGGAGGAGGAGGAAGAAGAAGACGAAGAAGAAGAAGAAGAAGAAGACGAATAGGGAGGAGAAACCGGCCGACGTCTTCCTAACCGATTTTTGTTCCCACAATATTGAAAGCCGTCGAGTCATCGTTTCGAGTTCAGAGAGATGAAAGAACATTATTATTCCAATTTTAAAGGATGCCTCGGACCCTGCAGGCCTCGGACTGCTCGGTCGAGTCCGTTCCGATGGATCTCTCGCTTCCATCTTGGCACCCCCTTCGGCCTCCGATCTCCCGCGCCAGCACACATCCCGCTCATCCGTCCGATACTCGTCCACTTAAATTCCAAATACGACGATTGACGGGCTTATCGACGCAACTCGTCGTTCTCTGTTATTTCTTTTATCTCTCCAACGCGTTACCCCATATTTCAATAAGAGGAGAATAGTTTCTCTTCCAAGTATCATTAAATCAAGCATGCTTATATTCATATTCGTGGAGAAGAAATTTTGAAAAATGATGAAGAGAGGGAGGAAGTCGAGGATGTTTATGTGCGTGTCAACGTATTTTATAAAATAGAGCGAACACTCGGAATTTCAATTACACAAGTCATCGCCGAGCTTGTTTTCTTTCGCTTTCTCCCTCTTCCCGTCCTCTTCACCGAGTTGCTCGTTCTCTTCTTCATCTGTCTTTTCTCTCTCCCTCTTCTGTGCCTTCATGGTTAGCAGTGGTGACCGCTTATTAATTTCTCCTGATGGCTTGCTCTCTTTGTAAGACGTTATGGAATCTTTCTGCTGCGTTTCTCGAATCGCTCGTCGATTCTCAATCCTTCCACAATCCTTCCGTCCCCTTCTTTCCTTCTCTCTCTTTTTCTTCTGCTCCCGGGGCCACCGACTGGCCCACTCCACCTTCTTCCACCACGTGTTTCCCCCAACATACGTAAGTGTGCGTGGGCAGCAGACTCGGCGGCACAAACGGGGAGAATACGAGAGAGAATGCAGAAGATGAAGAAAAAGACGAGGGAGGGTTTTTTCTATTCCAGGAACGCTCGTTCGAATATGAATATGCATTGATTGACTCGTAATTGCGAGCTACTTCTGCGCGGCCGGTATTGTTCCACGTTATTTATCATCTCGGCAAGCATTGTTTAAACGCGATAACGAGGCATTCAACGCGTACCGGCTTTTATTTATTTATCAGCCCGATCCGCGTTTCGCCGCGTCCGCCAGGTTTCCACGGAACGATTAATCTTCGAGCATACGCGAGAGTTACGGGAGATATTTTATTTATATGCGAAGGAGAAGTTTGCGACGGAAACCGTCGCAAAATATAGCTTAATATCGGGCGCGAGCAGGCAGGCGCTTAGAGGAGGAGGCACAGACAGAGACTGGACACGTAAGTGATTCATCACGGTCAGGTGGCTTCGACGAGGCTCGCTTTTTCTAAAGGAGAGAATGCGAAGGGTGATTTCTCATACTCGCGAGCGGACGGAATCTCGTCGTGCCCGAAATCCAAGGTTAACTCGCGAATTTATATTAATCACATTAGAGTGATATTTCGTACTTGCTGTCGACGTTCAAGCACGTCTTGCATGAGAAATTTCATCAAGTAATCTCAATGATATCTTCTGTAGGGATCAGAGAGGCAGTGAACAATAAAAATTTAAATTGTATTCATAACATTGTTCTAAAGTAGATGACATTTACAATTAGATTACATAGATTAATATTTAACGATACTTTTACTACTTTTTCCTTCGTGAAGACGAATAAAAGGATAATTTCATAAATTGCTTGTTAACTTTCACTCACGTCATCAGATAGGCGGGGTGTCTCGCGTAGGGATTCAAAGAAACGATAGGCAGGGAGAAAGATACCTGTGGAGAAAGAGAGACGAAGGGCCTCAGCCTTCCCAAAGGCAGATTGCCCGTGTAATCCCCATTAGGCCCCACGAATCGATTCCCATCCGTCCGCGTACGTTCGATATTCAAATAATCGGACAATGGACCCTGTGCCGCTCTCAATTCTATAGCCGCAACAAAAGGAACAAATCTAAATAATCATAACTACGGTAATGCCGTAAGAATTACCAGGGAGAAAGAAAGAGAGACGTCGAAGAGACCGTCTGTTTTACAAGGATTCCCATTACTAAACTAAGGAGATAAAATGGAATTTACAATGAAATGAAAATCATTCTATCTTCAAATCTTTCGATATCATTTATCAACTAATTGCTAATAGTTTCATTTAACAAATTTGTTAATATAATTTATAAAAAATGTGTACAGGCACATATATAATAATGATATACATATATAAACATATACATATGAGGATGTGAAACTTTACAAAAGCTTGTCATTTCAAGGAATGAAGCGAAGAGGGATGCTGAAAGAGATGAGAAAAGTAACATCTCGTAATCGTGCTCATAGGTGGAAGATTTCGAGCCTCCGGCCTCGAAGGGCCCCGCGTTCCCTCTTCCACCTTACGCTCCCCTGTACCCCCCCCGCGCGCTCCCGCCCACCTAAAACCCAAAGCTACGTTTGGTTACACGTCAGTTTGAAGAATTCTTCACGAGTCAGAAAAATGAGCATCGTCATGATTTTTGAAAGTAAAAAATGAACGAGTGCCGCGGGTGCAAGAAGGGAAGGGGGAAGAAGAGTGAGAGAGGGCCCGATCTCCCGTCTTGGCGTGGACCCTTTTTCGGTCCCGTTTCCCTCCATCACTCCATCCCCCTCGCTCCACCAATACACGATGCTCGCGCGTATGAGGACAATACGAGCTTGGCCGTCGTGAGCACGAGTACACGCGCTTCTGCACGCGTGTGCGTGCTCGTGCGTGTGCTAAATAATGCATACGAGGATCGGGCTTAGTCCCACGGACACACGTGCGATCGCGATCGCGAGCTTTGTACGGACACGTGAAACCACACTATGCGAAAGATCGTAGGGCCCTGGGTCCCGTTCCTACTAATAGCCCGGCGAGAGAGAAAGAGAGAAAGAACGTACGCGCACAACCCGATCAAGCGCACACCGCCATAAAGCTCCAATGATTACCGGGCCGCGTATTTGATTTGACCAGCGAAATTTTCTCGACCATAGAATTTACCCCGAGAGCAATTTATCCGCGCGTATATGCCGATCCCTCGACTGTTCCGACTGTCTCGCGCGCGCGGGAAGATCGAGAGCGAGCCGCTGGTAGTCCGAGATCTGCTCCAGGCAACATATATTTCTAGAATGTGAAGGGAAAAGTAATTATCGTAGCTACGAAATGCATTAGTAATAAATGAATAAATGCAAATTCATCGAGATTCCTATGTAAACGATCTCTAAGTTGTACCATTGACAACCAGAAAAACTACTTTTAATATACATTAATTATTAATTATTCAATTATGATTAACTTCCCCTAATGATGCATACAGTTAAATCAATCACGTATTTCGTGTTAGAAATATTATAAAATTATGATTGGGTCGAAAAGTAACTATATTTTTCTCTCACAATCAGTGCAGGGAAACATTTTCAACAAAAATTCGTCAATGACATTTAGAGTGCAATAATGAACGTTTTGTACGTTACAATCGCGCATCGGACACGGTATGAAGCGGGTGTTCGAAAATATAGAATCTCTAATTTTCAATCTAAATTCTAATAACTCGTCCGCCTACTTTCAGCCCCCCTCCGTGGTGCCCTCATCGCGGCGCGACTCGACTGCTGAAGTTACGGCGGAACATTCCCTCTGTCTTTCTTTCTCCCTTCCTCTTTCTGCCTCTTCTTGCAACAATAAGAAGGAATACGCGCACGATCAGAATGTCGTTTAAAGGCCTGCGGTAAAGTCATTACGTTTAAAATAAAGTCAGGACCGTGAGTCGGGCTCTTCTTGCGCTCGCACACGCGCGACCCCCGCGGAAAATAAAATATCGAGACGCACTCGGCCTGACGTTTATAGTTTGTAATACAGGATCGTCTATTATTATTATCTCGTCTACATCCTGCGATTCTCTCTCTAGGCACTTTGCGCCTTGAGCGCGATGCGCTTCTTGCGCTGTTTTTCGCCGTTCGCGCCGATACACGTTGATACGCGCAAACTTGTATCCATTATCTCGTTATATCATAACGTTTATCCTTGTCATAATTTCCTCCGACAACCGTCGCCGAGTGGTAGACGTCGACAAATTTTTCACGATGATTATTAAACGCTGCCAATGGAATCTCACTTCTAATTTACTATTTGTGTGGGTATCTTTATTTTATAAGTTCTTGATTTATTGCTATATATTACGTATGGTTTCCTCTGACCATCGGGAGAAACTAATGTTAGAACAAAAAAGCTCAACAAATATCAGAATGATCTTATTTCGCGATACGCAGCCACACTTGCGAAGGAACGAGAGAGGGTTAAACGTCGGATTGTTCCCGCACTCTTTCCTCCCGTCGATCGATTACTCGATCGTTCGCGAAGATCGTTAGATTCGGAGGGAACAGCGAGAAGCCCAGTTCTTCTTATAATGCAGGCATTCGCTTTGGCAGCGTGAAAGATGAAAAGAAAGAAAAAGTAAGATGAAGATGGCAGCGGTTGAAGCAGACTGGAGCAAAAGACTTATAAAGACTCGCGAGGGAGAGGAAGAAGGGGGACGGGGACAGGGACTCGCGGTGAGGAACAGGGAGGGAGAGGGAAAGGAGAGAGAAACCAGCATCGACCGCGCTTATAATATAATATTCATATTTCGAACGAAAGATGTTATCTCTTAAATGAATCGAACGCGTTCCGATTCGAGATATCTCGAACTCGAGAGCTCGACGCATTGTAATGGCCACGAGGCCGAGCGCGCGGCTCTCCATATGCCTTAAAACTAATACATCACGCACAACAGAAAGTCTCTCTTTCTTTCTGCCTCCCGTCTCCCCTTCCCGTCTGCCTCTTCTTTCCAATGCTCCCCTTTTCTCTCTCTTCCAATCGTTGTTCTTATTACTCGTATCATCTTCTCGAGTTTCGCGTCCGGTCCGCAATAAAAGTAATAGACTTCATTCGCGGATTATGGAATATCTCCGAACACTACCCCAGAGCTATTCAAATTATATATATATATATATATATATATATTCGTCATATTAGTTGTTTTTTAAATATTTACAACTATTATTATATTAATATTAACATATATAAAAAATGTAAAGAATTTATTCTAACAATATCATCCGACATTATTTCTTCAAAAGAATTGGAAAAATGTGATGAGATAATTATAGGAATGGGATAAAGTCCCTACTTGTACTTTGTCCTTCTCTGGCAAAGAAATTTATCGTTTGAATGGTATAAAATTTACAACTGCGAGCCGATGGTCTGTCAACTTTAACGAAAGGGTTTGAATCGAATTTTTCTTTCCCCCCGCGCCGTAGGAGCGGAATGTATTGACGGAAAAAAAAGTTGTCGAAGAGAAAGAGTTTGGTTCGGTCAAGCACCCCGCGCTTGTATAGTGGCTCCCTATGACTCTGGAGTTTCGAGGCGCTCTCGAGACTCTATCTTTCCGGCCAGATCTCTGGCCCCGCGCGGCCGGAATGATTTTCGAAATATGATTAATTGCCCGACCGTGGCATTTCGTCGGCGCAGAGGCTTCCAAATGAACTATGGATATATCTTTCTGTTGTTGTAAGTCCTTGCGGTATGTGCCTCGCGACTCGAGAAAACTGATTCCTGATTTTCGTCGCTTTACATGCCTGTGTCACACAAACACGAAAGAAGAAAGTTTCCAACGCTTGAGTAGGAGTAAACAAGAACTCTTGAAAGTAATAAATTATTTTTTAATAAAATGCGACGCGTGTGAGCAGATTGGTTGACGTTAATTTTAGCGTTTGAAGTGTGAATGAAGAAGACGTACGTTTTCTTTTGGCCCTTGATTATAGCGCGAGAGCGCGTTGTACGTCGCAGGGAGGCATTAGCCATGCATCGACACGGTCGAAATATTCCCGCAGGTTCATCCGCGCAACATGACCGTGAACACGGGACCAGAAATGGAAGAGGATAGCTTAAACACCGCCTCGACATTTGTAAAATGCGCTTTGGGCCGGTCCTCTCCGTCCCGTCCCGTCCCGTCCCGTCGCGCCGGCCGCCTCTCGCGCGCACGCAATTACAGCCAATTTCGCGTAAACGAGAGCAAAACAATTCGTATCGCGGTGCAAACACGTGCGCCGGAACGAGAGCGAAAGAGACGAGGAAACGCAGAGAGCGGAGTAAAACGCGAATGCAGGAACACACATACACAGGTGGGAGAGAAAGAGCGAGAGAGCGAGATCAAGACGGACCTTTATCCTCCGCCACCCCGGCCGATGTCCCCTTTCCGCTTTCTCCCCTTCCGTCTCCAGTAAATCCGATCCTGGAGGCATGCCGGGCCTTACCCCGCACCTCGCAGGCGAGATTTTTAAATTTTGTCACGTTCAAGTTTAAACACAGTCATTTGTTGCGATCTCCGCCGCCCCAGCGCCTATGCCTTTTGCCAATGCCGATATCTTGTCCCTTCCCTCTCGCGGGCCTTTCTTTCTCTCCCTGTCTCTTGTCTCTCTCTCTCTCTTATTCTATCACTCGTTTATTACCTCCCTTCTTTCGTTTCATTATCCGTATATGCGCATCTATACTTCGAGGATTTTTTTCTGCAACACAATGAAAGCATCAGCGCGCGCCCACGTTTCGACAAAGAATTTGCAAAACGAGCGAGCAATTTGATTAATATAATATATCCACGGCATATTTTCCCGATTTCTCGATGCTGAGAATTTCATTGTCTAACTACACGACTAATTATATGAATGAATAATTATATAAATTTTAGGCACGAAAAATTATTGAAAAAATATAATATTATGATACGGATAAAAATCCAAAAAAATAAACATTAAAAGTGTTATACTTTTAATATTTAATTTAGTTTAATTTAGTTTATACAATTAAAGGTATTATAGTCATTAAAAGTATTAAAAATATTATAGTCATAAGTCTGACAAATTAACAAATAATGTTGCAATACAATTTTATATGTATATTATATATTAGATTCATTCAGTATTCACTACACGATTTTAGATATCTCTACCGATCATCTCTTTTATACCTTTCTTCGTATATACATATATTTCGATACGCATCCGAAAAGCTGAGCACCGGCCTTCCTTTAACAGCAGAAAATTATGCCAATTCAAAATTATAACATCCGCAACCGCGAACGGATGTAGTTTTGTTTCGCAGCTATTGTTTTTCTGGGGCACATAATAATGCACGGCGGGTTAAAATCGATCGCGGTCCGAAATCGCATTTCAGTCTTCTTCGTGATCGAGATCGGAGATTAGCTAATTGCAAGCCAAACGACCATACGTTTATTCCGAATCATATCGGATTATAGCGACAAGAATTACGGTGTGTCTACTTTTTATTAATAGCATAAAATTGAAAAAAAATTATTTTGATATTATTCTCCGTATTAAAAAAAAAAGAAACACGCAAGAAACGTAAAATAATTCGTAGAATCTTAAAATATGATATCATTATGGCATAATCAGATAATCTCAATATCTTTAAATAGAATATTGTCATGAAATCATTATCATGTCTTTCACGACAAAGCGTTAAAACGATAGCAGAAATGGAAAGATGGTAACGACCATGATGATATCATACACTTGCACGTAACTAATTCGTACATCATAATCTCGTTATCATTTTTTGCCGTTTTCGCGTAATAAACATTATGAAGTGTCTAGCATCTAGAAGATATAGTCACATATAAAATTTTATTCTCATCTGATACTGATGTATTTAGCTATCTAATCTAATCGGCTGTCCTATAAATCGATGACAGAATCATGTATTTCTAATATCTATTACATCTTTCTATGAAACTGAATTATCTGTAACGATGCGAATACACAATTGGCCCTTTACTCTTATACTTTGACCGAAAGCTTATCGTTGAAACTCAGATTCATGCCAAGAGTCTTTTGATGATCTTTCAATCAAAAAAGAGTAATCATCTGTTTTTGATTTTTTTACGAATTGTGTTTATTTGCGATTTATTTTACGATTTTCTAAAACGCTCGACGAAACGGGAGGAAGGAAAGAAAGGAGAGGCGGGCGATTCACTAAAATAAAAAAAAATTAAGGAAGAAAGAAGAAAAGGGATCGAAGGTCTGAGGAGGAGGAATCGCGATACCATAATATCGCGGTTATACCAGGGTCTGTCTCTTTTCAAATAATTCAAAAACCGGCCGATCGAACATATATTCCTGGGCCGACTCGCAGCTCGTACCGTGTAATTATCGTAGAAGGGCCCAACAGACCCTGAATCGCTGAATGCCCGCAGTGGTGGTCAACCTCGGTCATACGGCCTTCACCGGATCGATCGTGAATTCGCAACAACACGATTGAAACGCACAAATAACCGATAAAGTCCATTATTATTGATTACTTTAGTAGATGCGATTACTCAGCATGATTATTTTTTAACTTTACCTCTCAAGTAAATATTATTGTATTTTACATATTTCTCCAGGCAATAAAATATTTTAATAATAAATCTATGCTTAAAAATCATTAATACTATGTATTAAAATTCATGAAAAACGAGCGTCAATAATATAAAAAAAACTGGAGAAAGTTTCCATTTAAATGTAACTAGACGAAAGCAATGAGAGAAAAAGCTGAAAAATAAAATAGCAACGTGACAAACTTTTGTCGAAGGGCAGTTCGCTAACATACAAGGAGAACTATGCGAATATCCGTGAATCAAGATTGCGCGATTCGCACGAAGCCACGGTGGTACGACCTGTTAGATCATATTATATGTTTGTCCCTTACCTTCTCTACGGGGCGGTGCAAGGATGCAGCTGTGGCTTTTCCCAAGGTTCTCGCGCAGGATACACGCGGACAACGAATAGATCGGTACTTTGATTATCCTCGTCGCGCCATCGTGCGATCGATTTCTTTTGCGGGATCTTTATCGTTATTCCGTATCACAATTTAAAATATTTTTCACTTACATTTTTCCATTTTCCATTTAGTTAAATGTACGAAGTAGGAAAAGAAATGATTTTAATATAAATCTCTCTTTATAATCGACAAATTGTACGTTCGATAAAATGCAAAGGCAAAAATGGCGATTCTCGACCGTCTGAAGACCAGTGACAATACGAAATACCCAAGTTTCTGTCACTTTTCACAGATTTTTTTATCTTATCGGATTCCAAGCTTTCTCTAATCATGAAATCTGCTCACAAAAATACCAGCGTTTCCTTATCGTTCTATGTGATCGGCGCAAATATCCCTCTCCCTCCCTCGTTTAGAATTCGTTCTCGAAAAAGTGCGATCATCTAATTTGCGTTCGATTAAGTAAATATCTACTTGATAAAAGCGTAGATTTTTGTCGCCTCTTTCTGTTTGTAACATATTTATGTTATCAGTTTTGAATTTTATCAACTGATTACTATTGTATAATTCATCCGAATTAAGACTATAACATTTTTCATCCCAAGAGCGTGAAGTGAAGTGGCAATGTGGAGTCCTGCTCCCATCCTGCGCCATAAGGCATCTACTTTTATCATTTTTAGCTTTCCTCGTCAGAGATGAAATTTAAATATAGCGGTTTGTCGTTGAGCCCCTCGCCTAAAATGCTTGCACTCGCGTCTTTCCCCAATGTTCCCACGAC
The DNA here is from genome assembly GCA_021460005.1 of Tetramorium alpestre. NCBI lineage: Eukaryota > Metazoa > Arthropoda > Insecta > Hymenoptera > Formicidae > Tetramorium > Tetramorium alpestre. The sequence continues at coordinate 620,102 of JAJVSH010000008.1, read as the reverse complement.
AATGTGGGACGTATTTGAGAAAAGAAAAAAGATCTAAGAAGGGTTACGGACGGATTGTCGTCCTTCGGGAGTTAGTTGGATCAGGAGGACTTCCGGCGCGATAAAAAGTTCTTTCCTAGTCGCGTCTCTAACCCCGGTACTTTTTCCACCGCTTTTCGGAGGGTGTGCGCGTAGGAGAAATATGAGACAGACGTGTCATTTAGCGCGACATCAGGTAACGTTTTACAGCGAGTCGATTAACGTCATATATACGTATATTTGGGAAACAAAATTACAAAATTATAAATTTATGACAAGATCAACCTAATAGAGACATTTTAATAAAAGTAGAATAATATATGATGACAGACTCGCAAGAGAAATATAATTATATTTTCCCAAAAATTATATAAAGAAAACAATTCTTTAATAATTTATAATAATAATAATAATTAATTTCAAGATTAGAAACTCATCTTTTCGAACAACTGACTTCACGCATAGCACCTGCTCTAACGTCTGTTGCTTTGAGAGAATTTTATAGATCCATACTGCCTTTCGGAACGAAGGAACGCACGGAAAAAAAAAGAAACTATTAAAAAGATTCTCGTACCGTTCGATCATTAAGATTTTCACGCCGTCGTGGAACTCTTTTACCGGCATCGACTGATCGATGGATTCAACCGAGAGAAACCCCTTCTCGATACTAGCTGGCAAATGGTATTGCGATGCAGAGAAGGGAGGTGTGAGGAGAAAAGAAAAAAATTATCAAGGAATACGAAAAATGGAGAAATCTTGAAAGAAAAATCGATTGATCAGTGCACGGTAGTGTATAAAAGCAAGGATGATTAATCGTCGTATAGATCGTTAAGGCGTCCCGAGATTTACTGGAATCGAGGATTTACCCTCGGCATTTTTTTTCCCTTTTTTTTTCCTCGCCGATCGTTCTGGGGGGGTCACATTTGCCCGGATCGCGGAAGTTCCGGCGCAAATTACTGAAACCGAATCTCCCTTACTTGACGGGCGGAAGCGAGATTTACTTGAGTGCTCCGAGTGCAACTTGTGCATTAAATTACGAGGGTCGTCGCCTCCAAACCCACTCTCCAAAATTACCCTACTTCCCACAACCTGTAACGCGCTCGATCGCGCAAGTTTCCAAGGGTGCGAGAGACAACGCGGAAAAAAAGTCGACAAGAAAAGATACCCTTAGGTCTGTCAGTTCGTGTGAATGTCGAGAAAATTATGTGTCTCCACGTTTGAATTAATTTGTCTAACTTTCGACAGCCTTTTTTTTACTTGTAAAACTAAGCAATCGATAACTAATTATAAGATAAACAATATAATCGTAGAAGATAAGCATAAAAGTATCTAGTTACCAATTCAAGAAGAAATATTGCAAATCGCTTTAAAAGATTTCTTATTAAATACAATTTTGAAAGAAAATTAAATCTCAACTCCCTGTTTTCAAGATGTTGCCGTTATTTTATGATTTAATACAATAAATAGCGAATGAATAAGAGTATATCCCTGCAGAACTGCCTCCCTGCAAAATTTCATTTTAGAAAGCGCAGATTGAGTTCAATGAACCTTGTAATCGACATATTTGTAATTCTAAAATTACGGGACGCCCGATAAGTTGGGCCGAATCTTCGAATGAGGGGCCATGTGCACGTTTGTGTCTCGAGAATGGTCGAAGAGATCTAATAGAGGGCACGGGATCTTCGAAGTCTGCTGTTTCTCAAGGAGACGCTATCTCATCGAGCGGGTTTTGCTCTCCAAAAGCCTCCGGGAATTACGAGGATAAAAGCGTTTTTAGCATACACTGCTCGCACTGATACAATGACAAATCACGTTCTGCGCGGGAATGACTTCATCACCGAGAAAAAAGTAAAGTAAAAAATTCAAATTCAAGATTAACAAAATGAAATCAAATTGCATCAGAAACCGTAAATTTGTAATATTACATGATACAATCTCATCTATCTTTTTCAATAAACTCTCCATTTTTTCTTTCAAAAGCCTTTTTTAATACAGAGTTATTACTGATGTAATCTCAGCCCGCGCCTCATGGTACACTTTCGTACGACTCGTATCGCTTATGAATTCTTACGTGATTCGTACTTTATTCCCCCTTCAGTCTGACACGCGTACGCATTCGGTACTTTCTATTATCTGAATCTATTTTTACGATGACTCCTCCTTTGAAAGCAGTTCCTTTCACGCTTGCTCGTTCCATAGACGACGCTAAGCCGATCGACGATCCCCGAAACAGGATTTTTTTGTCGCGCGTCGTAAGATCTTCAGAATTTCACGCGAGTCACGTTTTGGACGGGGGACCGTCGTGGAGGCGTAGAATCGTGACTTAAGATTTTTCAAACGCAATGGAAGAGAAGACGCGAAATGTTTATATGCAAAATATCTAATATTGATACATCTATCAGAATATGGTAAGATTTTTCTCATAAAGCGCAAAATGATACACATATATCATTCTTTTTCATCACGCACTTAATACACATACATATATGTACACATAAACAAATATTTCATAAATATTAAATATGCCATAAAATAGAATATCAATAGAAAAAAATGTTGAATTAAATATTAGATTAAAAATTCTATTTCTGCATACTTGCATTCCGGCATTTGACGAATGCAAGTAGGTAGAAATTATTTCATATCAACAAATAGAAATTCGCGACGCGAATTATTAGTAAATAGAGTGTCATTGTTTTTATGGCCGTTCTTATTTCAAGACTGTCTTAAGTAATGTCCTAAAATGCTAATACATTTCTGTAATTGATTTACAGTAACTTAAGACTGCATTTAGGATGGTCTTAAATATAAAAAAGGCCTATATTTCTTTTTCAGTGCGAAATCAGTGCGATTATTACAAATTCTAATTGTTACATATGCAATATAATCTGTTTTTAGTTACATTATTCCATTCATTCTATTCATTTTATATATAAAAACTTACATACACAAATATTATTAAACATAATGAGAATAATAATATAAATTACAAAATCATCGAAAAAATGTAACTAAAAACACAGATTAATTTTAAAATTCAACACTCATCATTTCGCGATGTCCCTCGATGTCCATCGACGTATCTTCCGCTGCAATTATATCCAGCACCCCGAAATAATTTAGAAACTTCTCTGCGTCGTCTAATCTCCCATGTTGATAAAACCTCAGTATTCACTTCACATAATACACTAATAACGCGAAATTCAAGGAAATGTAAATTTAACAAATTTATTAATTTAATAATTTATGAACTTCATTTAATAATTAATGAGTATTTACAAATAAAATAAATACACGTAAAAGAAAATTTACAAGTTTGTTTTTAAAAAGTTTTAAATAATGTTCGTCCCTTTACTTTATTCTCTTTTTTCTTCATTCTTTATAATATAAATTCATAATATAAAATTCATTATTTAATTTTTCGACTTTATAAAAAATAGTTATAATAACGTAAAATCCGCCAATTTTTTATTTCTATCGCGGAATATTTATAAATCAAATTTAAAATATATTTATAGCAATACGAATTGTTTTAATATACATATATCAATTTTATTTCGCAATATTTTTGCGAAGATAACCTTGCTTCGCAATCTCTTTGCGAAAATTGTTCTTGCAATATTTCTGCGAAGATCATTTTGTTTAGCAATATCTTTCGCGAAGATCAATTCCGAAATTCCTTTGTGAATATTATTTTATTAAAAATCGCAATATTAAAGAATCTAAAATTCAGTTTTACAAAATATCTATTTCTGCTTAAAATCATCGTGATAAAAATAGTATTCAAATAAAAAACAGAAAAACAAAACTAAATGACAGAGTTTATCAGTAACTCAAAATAACAATTTCTTAATTTTGTAAATTTAACTCTATCTAATCTTTATTTTAATCTTACATATTTAAAATTATTTAAATTCTTCAAGTATGAATGTTATTATGTAGAAACTAAAAAATAAGAAAGTAAGATAAGAAAGTAAAATAAAAGTTGCGAAATTTATTATTGAGGGCGATTTCTATCTCACATGATTGCCTTATAAAACTACAGTGTCAATTTCGACACACTACAAAAAGTCCATATTAAAAATGAAATCATTCAGCAGATAATGGTATAAATTTCAATAATAGTACATAAATCATGTTTATACTTATAATAAATTATATCTTATTATAAAATTATTATCTTAATTATTTTGGCAAGATATGAAATTCTGATAATTAGTACAATTTATAAAGAAATTTATCTGTATCATAAAATTTATATTATATACGTAAAGAAAAAAATAGGTAAAGAATATAGACAAATATTTATTTCACTCTATTGAATTGCAGTTATATAATTTGTCATAAATGTCAAGTATTTTAATAAAGTAGTTACATTATAAATTATATCATTTGATAAAAAATTTCGTTTTTTAAAGATTTTTAAGAAAATTGTAATTTATACATTTTTTGGTCAATGGTTTCTTGTAATAGTTCCTTATGTCTGCATGCAAAAGTCTATATAAGAATCGCACTGATTTCAAAGATAGCGATTTCAGCGGAAGAAGACCCCATCACCTTTACCCTAAATTCTACTCACCGATACAGCCAATTCAGGATCAGTCATATTTTCGTATTCGGCTCTGTAACAAAATATAATGTTGTTAATTATAAAATTTAAGTTACATAAGTGTATGTACATATACCTCGTAGAACCATTATGGATATTCAAGCGATTTCTATGAGTTTTTCGCATCTTCTAAGAAATCTCCCACACTCTTTATTCTCTTTTTTTAAAATGAAATACAGATACATATTTGTTCTAAAAATTTTAAATGATTATTTGAATAATGTAAAAATTTTCCGAAATGAAATATCTATTTGGTGCAGAAAAGATGTCCTTATTCATAGTACTCTATATATAAAATATATATATGAAAAGTTATATACAATATATGTAACTTTTTACATATATTAATGTATTAAATATTAAAGTAAGAATCATTTACATTTTAATTATATGTAATATTTTTAAAATAATTTTAATCTTACATATTTAAAATTATTAAATTTTATTCATAAAATATTTAAGAAAAGATAAAATTTATACCTTCGAGTTGACTTTGCTGGGCCCGAACCGGATCCTCCGGTACTGTTAACTCTTCTTCTATGTTTACATCTGAAACAACAAATAATTATTTCAATTATTATAAAAAATAACGACTTATTGTTAATCAAATCAGAAATAAGTTTTATATTACAAATTTAATATATTAAGTACTTTAATTAAAAAATAATGAAAAATTATTTTATTTTAAACTCAACACATACATATAACTTAATTAGAAAATTTTTATTTAAATTTATTTTTTCCTAATTTATACATTTTTTCAAAAATTTTATAACAAACAAGTGAAAAATTTCAAGCTTTTAATAATCTTTATAAAACAAGTTTAAAATCATTTAAAAATAATGTCTTTTTTTCTGTTGAGGAAAACTAAAATTTTGATATGTGATAGTATTTATTAAACTTTAGAAACAATTAAATAAATTGCGTAACGGATCTCGTGAATATTTCAGTAGACCTCACGAATTCCGAAATATGATCCTCCGATATATTATAATATATCTACATGCAATTATTTGGATTTTAAATACGATTCTTCGAACGTAATAAGAGTAATTAGTTACAACGTGCGTTCTGAATAAGTCTTCTGATACAAAAAATTAAACTCAATGGATAAAATTATATAGAATCACTGCTTCTCATTCGCTTAAAATAAAACTAAAACGTAAGTTAAAATAAAATAAATTTAAAATAAAACTAAAAATAATAAAATAACAAAATAAAACTAAAATGGAAATTTTAATTAAAATAAAATAACGATATTAATAAAAGTTTCTCAAATGTATTTCTATGAAGCTCAAGATTGCCATGTAAAGCATATCTTGACAGGAATATTATCGATATAATTTCCGGTATCAATGACGCGATATACTACGGGAACGACAACGGTTACATACCCACGCACGATTGTGCTTAGAAACACAGGTTTTAAGACCGCGGTAGGGTGTACAGCTGTTACGCGCGGCAGCTGACAGAAGAAAGGGGTTAAGGACCCCGGTACATCCGTGGAAGAGAAGAGAGAAGCTGCAATACGCGGAGGAAGGGATCTTGACGGAGAAGGACCGTCGCGAGGAAGGACAAGGAGGTGGTTCTCTCTCCGCGGGACCATTCACGATCCCTACGCAACCCCACGAAAAGGGTCTCTCGTCTCGCTCCTCTGGTCCTGGGCCCTTCGCGATTTCTGGATTTCCGCGTCTTTAGTAACCCGAGAACCGAAAACAGTTGGGCAGGTAGCGTCGAGAAGGAACGAAAACGAGCGAGCCAACGGCGAGAGGGAAGGGATATCGTACCCTTTCCAGAGCGAGAACCCTTTGAGGCAACGTGCAACCCTTGAATGGCGAGCGATCTCTGCGATTACAACAAAAAAAAATTGTGCGAGATGACATCTCGTGCTCTCCCCCCCCCCTTTTTATTCCCCACCCTCCGTTCGCCTATTCTACTTTCTTCCTCCCGCGACGCCAACTTCTTCCAGAATGATGGAACCCCGTTGTTACCTGACTACCAAAAAATACCAGCTGTATTTTCTCTAGAGATTTTCGGATCGCGTCACCGTCCCCCGTTTCTCCCTCCTTCGCGGCTGACGTGTGCTTCTCTTTCTCTTTAACTGAAACCCTTCTCTCTTTCTCTCTCTTTCGGTGAGCGCTATCTCGGACCAGAGTCTGGTTTACGAGCTCACGGCTTTTGATCGAGTTTGACGCTAGATCTTGATACTGTCTGCGAGCAGTCGCTAATCCTACATCGGTGTCGGTTTCGCGTTGGTATTATTGATCAAGTTTATATATGTATACCAGCGACTAAGAATACCGGTATTGTCGATTATGCTGAATACTAATGCAATTGTTTAAAATATCCGAGTTTAACGATGATTATAATGATGTTAAATATTTAATTTAAAACACGCTTATAAAAAGTAGCGAATGTCATAGAAAAAATATAGAAGGAATTTTGCTTTCGTTTGAATAATTTTAAGAATTTACTATTGCATTATTTAATTTTCCTACAAAATACGACATATTACGAAAGGTTTTGAATTTATTGTTAGAGAATTAGAAGAATAATAAACATTCTTCTACTTTGTACGTCTTCGTATTTTATTAATACTTTTTTTTTTGCTACGCGAGAGATACAATGAGTGAGCCTTTTAACGCGGCGATAGACTTCTCTTCTTTATTTAAATCCCGCCACTTTATTTGAGACCTTGATGCTTCGTAAAAAATGTTAGAAAAGTTGAAAGTCCCGTACCTTTTTCCCAGGACTCAGGTATATACTCGCGGTTCTAGGCAGGCACCCGGTGGATACCCAGGGGGTTCCCCGCCTAAATCCAGGATCTTGTCTCTCTATTTGAATAAGATTCATCCTGTTTATCATTTTCTACGATTTCACCCCTCTGTGCCGCGGTAAAGGCCTCACCCTTTCGCCCGCGACGTACGTTGCCTCGGGTATGCGCATTATACGTAAAAATCTTTTCCCAAGGGGTGAAATAATCACCCCTTCTCGCACTTTTACCCCTTCAGTCGTCAGTTTCAGACGTCAAATTAGAATTTTGTACGGACCGGTTGGATGAAAATTTGATTTTCACCTGGTACCCATTCCCCCTTTAAATTCCCCCTTTTTTTCCTATAGTACCCCTTTCTTACCATTGTTTGTGGCCACGTTTATGCCTTTTTTCTTACTAACCGCGCAACTATTTCCGTTTATATCATATAATTTCTTTTTTTACATAAATATACCGTTAAAATAAAAATAAAAAAATTTAAAACTGATAAAGACCTATTATACGTATATTCGATTTCACATTTGTTCTTGCGTAATTTTGAGTTTTAAACTTTTTACCGGTTTTTTTAGAAGTGCTGAAATACCTTGACGGGTCGTTGGTCGAACACCCTATCGTTTCCCTGTTCTCATCGATTCTATGGCGGAAAAAATCATCGATTAAAACCCGTTTCGTCGCAGCAAGGGTCGCGACCTGCCCGTAAAAAAAAGATCCCGTCTTCTCTCGGAAGCGAATGATCGTGTCTCGGGCCCCTGACGCACGAGATGACAAATGGATTTCTGGACGCGATCGCAACCACTCGAAATCAACTCGGCCAACGCCGGGTCTCGCCGTTTCCTTGAACGTCGCCGAATTTGATCGATGGAGAGGCGCGATCACGCGTGGAAAATTCGCACCGCGCGATCCGCGCATCACACCATTCGGGGCTTTCATGAACATTCGTCGTACGTATTACGGAGCCTAGCAGAAATTCACGATTGCAATGAGAGATCGACGGGACGAGAAAACTGCGAGTCCTGTTACCTCTTTTTTCCCCTTCTCCCCCCCCCCCATCTCTCTCGCTCCGCACGGCAGATCGACCGAACTATTTATTTTCGGTATGTCAAAACGAGTGACTGATGACGCCACGATGCTAATTCCACCATGTAGGAACTGATCGTTACCAGATCTCATCGCCGTGGAATAATAAAAACCGCGCACGAATAAGAGACTCGACCGCCAGGAAACAGAATTCGAAAAAGTCAGAGCAACGATGCGCGTCCGATTTCTTGGAACAACTGGGACAACGGGTTGTCAAACGTTTCAGCGAGACACTGTCATATATTAATGGATAGTGCTGATATTCAACGCTGTGTTACATGCCAAAGTAGAACGAAGCAGACAAGTATAATTTGAAACTTTTCCTCGAGCTTAACTTATCACGATATCAACTGTTAAACGCGATAAAAATAATTATTAACAATTACTAAAATTTGATGTAATTTATACGAGTCATTTTTATTCCAGTTTGTAGAAACGTGTGCCGACAATACTTTCTTCGCGATGTGTGTATTCGCGTGATTGCGCGCGTTTCAGAAGAAAGGAAAACGCTCGATTGCTCGGTGAACTGTAAAATGATCGTTATTCCTATAAAATGCCGTCCGTTCGTATAAGTAGCGGTTTCTTTTCCTCTCATTCGTCCAATAGTGCGTCCAAAAAAGAAAAAAATAAAAGATAAAAAGAGGAACGTGCCAGAGAAACCTCAAAATCAAATATTGATTCTCGGTTATGCGCGTAGAACGTCACGCGATGCCGAACCGCCTTTATTAAGTGATTACTCTCATTAGCTTGCACGCGATGCGCTTTGTAGCGGTCATTACAAACCGATGGGACACAAAACGGCCCTTCTCTTTCTTCGTCTCGATGCGAACGTTCGTTTTTCTCTCCTTGTCGGTTGCACGACGATGGTGGAATTTTTATTGAATAATTAAAAAAAATGTTAAGTATCAATCTCTAATTAGCGCGAACAATGCACCTATCATTAATAACGAGTGCAATCGTGTTCCGTAATATCTTTCTCGCATTATAGTACCTATCGTGCTTTTTTGGTCTCGCTATATTCTATACAAATAGCTGTCCTCAGATAGCTACGATCGAAGCTGCAACGAACAAAGAGGAATCCCTTGTAGTCCCGTCACAAGGGTGTCGATATTGTGCATCGCTCGATAATGTATTATCGCTCGAACGCACGTCGTCATTAATATTATTATCGATTAGAAATATCAGCGGCTTGTGAATCTGAATTTATATTGGATTTAAATAATATCGTTCGTGGCTGCGATGATAAACGAATTGCCTCTATTCGACTTTTAAATGTAATGCGATACGGAACGTGAAGCGAGAACGAATATTTACGTCTAGTTCAAACAACGATGAAGTGTTTAACACATGAATCAAATGACAAGGCGAAGAAATGCACTAGAAATGCGACCTCTCCGAACGAGACTTCAAACACAGCGCGGTTTGAGCCGCAGCGAGTCTAAATGAATGATCTCGCCGAGCGTTTTACTGTTAAAGAAAGAGCAAATCTCGTGTTTCTCTGCTAATTGTAAGTCCGCACGCAGCACGCGAGTCATTCGGTCATGAAACGTTATCAAAAGAAAGAAAATGGACAATTCGAATCTAAAGAGTTCATTGATCGACCCGCGGACAGATTAGCCCCCGGACGGTTAGCTAGCACCAATGTGAGTCGCGGTCGGCTTTTTGCGTCGCGGTTTTCACTGACACTCACGCCTTATTTCGCCTTCTCTCCTATTCTCTTCCTCCTACCCCTTTCTTCTGCAATCGACCGACAAGCGATTCGTCCATTTGCTCGTCATGGCTTGAATTCTTCCCGACCGATCGACCGGACGACGAACCGGCCATTTGGAATTCGATCAGAAATACTTAAGTTGGCGTCTGCTGCTTTCCTCCATCCCCGGCCCACCGCCGCCCTCCTCGACCCCCCGTCTCTTTCGCGGCACCGCACGCTTCTCCCAAGGCTCCCGTAAGTCACCGATCGGTCCCCACCAATCGATTAAGCGCCGCTCGACATCGGGTGGACGAGCTTTCAACCTTCTACCGGCCTGTCGCGACAGTCCCAAAGGCTCCCGAAAGAATTTAAATTAGTCCTAACACATATCAAACTAGCTAAAATTAATTGATTTATGGATGCTGGATAACAACTGACGGTCCGCTGCGAAGGCAGATACACTCTGCCTTTGATTCCATTTATTTGGCTTTTGAGTTTGAGATCGGTAACTATGTTAGAAACAATTGCATTTCTTGATTTACATAAAGATTTTTTCAAACAATTTTTAAGATTTGCCCTTCTTTGTTTTATTTTGTTAGCATTTGAAAATTTTGAATATATTAGAATAATTACTTTAATACGTTCTACGTAGTACAGAAAATTCTGTCTGTTGAATTCTAGCATAATTAGGAAGCATAGAACGTTATTTATTACAACAAGAAGTATATATTATATATCCACATCAAATGGAACCGCCTACTTTAAGAGTCTTAGCATTGAATATTCTTAGAATGTACATGGCAGCTTATCATTATATATAACTATCGTGTAATGATTGATCGTTTGCACCATGAAAAGAAAGAAATTTCTTTTAACATTTGCTCAAATGATTTGAGCAGAGAATTTGAGCAAATGTTAAAAGAAATTTCTTTGCATTTAATAGTTGCAGCTTTTGTCCAACATCGAATATTAATTATTTATTTTTAACAAGATTTTTTTTAAACTTTTAGGTTTAAAAATTCTTTTAACTTTTTTAATGAGAAGATGATTCTTTATCAACAGAATATACTCGTGTATTTAATCCTTTAAAGTACCGCGTCGCGTCCTTAATCTTGATATGAAATTCCGTTTGACGAACTGGTCACGATAAAACATACTTTCATATCTCACTTTGCACGGCCAAGGAGCCGTGTAAAAAGATTGGGAACGCCATCTAGTAAATTGTCAATTATAATTCTGCGACCATTGGTTGGATGGGTCTATAATCATTGGCGTTCATATGATTTTATTTAAGAGACTACCAGCATTCGGTATATTACTCTGCCTTTTACCCTTGTGTAGAGCTCCATGTTAACGGCGCGCAGAAATAGCTTGCCGCACAGTAATTGGTAGGAATTAAAACTTAATTTTAATTATAATCATCTGCCGCGTAGTTTTTACAGATAAAGATATGTAATTGGGAAATTCTAATAGAGCTTAAATTATTTTAATTATTACAAGAAATTAACCGATAAATTTATTAAAGAAATATCGACAAAAGATAACTGATCCTTTGATTCATTTAAACCATATCACGATAATATCAATTATCACATCTGCGACAATTACACTCTAAAAATAAATTGATATGAAATTAACAAATCTGACATAATAAATTGATAAATTTATATATATATATGTATATGTATATAAATTAAGAATATAATTTTAACTCTATTAATTTTATCTTTAGTTTTGTTATAATTTCCACTTTTATTGCAATAATCTATCAAGCTTATTTTATTGCACGCCTTAAGAATGTCAAGTAAGAACGATCACCACTCTCTTGTCGAGTCTGAAAAAATTTCTGCTGCGGAAGTATCCTATAACGGGCGATATAAAGTAGCGCAATACGCAATCGTTGTTTCTGCAACATATATCTGGTAAATCGTGAGATGGAAACAAACGGTTTGTACTTATAGTCTCGTGGGAGAGAGCAACATGTCTGTTGTTCGTGAAACTTCGTCGAAAGAATCCAACTAATACTTTCAGCACTGTAATTATAGTCGACACGATTCATACAGCGGTTTCGACGTCCCGAGGGAAAGTTTGCCGCGGTGCGGTGAGGCGAGGATAAGAAGCAGCCCTTGAACAAACGAGACGACTCGCAACCTCCGGGAGGTCAAAGAGTACATCTACTCTCTCGGCGAGAGAGGTTGTACAAAGGAGTAAAAAGAAGAAAAAACAACAATAGTCCTGCGTCGATCTCTCTACCAGTTTCTTTAAGAGATAGGTCGAGGATTTTCACATGAACTCTCTTTCAATAATCAGGAAGTCATCAAAAGTTCGTTGGACGTGAAACCCGAACGGAGAAATGGACGAAAAATTTAAATAATGCAAGAATAAACTTTTAATCACATTTTAAAACATGGTAAAGACGGTTATAAAATTTCGTGAAAATTTATGAAAACTTACAATGACAATAATTAATTTTTCTAATTGTTAGAAAGAAAAAAAACAGAGAGAGAGAGAGAGAACGAGCAAATAGTTCTCAGAACTCTCCTTATGCATAATCTCCTGCTTGAATTTGTATCTCTCTCTCTCATCTCTCACGTGGCTAATTTCAGAAATCCCAGAGCAGTTCACGCGTAATGTCAGTTTCCGAATTAGACGTGAGCTTGGACTTTGTATCAGGTTGGTTAGGTGCTCGATGCTCTTGATTAAATATGGGACGATGCGCCAATCTCGTGGGAGGAAGCTACGGATCTTTCAGATGAGACAGAGACAGAGAGAGAGAGAGAAAGAGAGGGGGGGGGGAGAGAGGAGGGAGAGAGAGAAGGTTGGCGGAAGGTCGACAGTGCGAAACCTCTGGTTTATTTCGAATCGATCGCCAGGAACGCTCGAGGGTGCTCGGGCTAATTCGGCTCGCATCGGCGATTCAAAACTGTTCGATTCGTAAAGTAACCACATCACCCGTCTCGTGCGATAAACACCGGGAGGCTCCTTCTTTTCCCCTTCTTTCACTCTCCCTTTCCACAAGATCGACCCTTCTGCGTGTATAGACGCGGTCAGAAAGGGTGCGCGAGGGTGATGTTACGACTACCAAGAAATTTGGATCCTTGGATCAATACTGCGCGTCAGCACTGCCAAAGACACGTAATATAAATATATTATCCCACTTTCTTATGTAAATTTTCAAAATTTATATATTCCTATTTCTCTCTCTCTCTCTCTCTCTCTCTCTCTCTCTCTCTCTCTCTCTCTCTCTCTCTCTCTCTCTCTCTCTCTCCATCTGCATTTTCCTTATAACTTTTTTATCCTTAAAATGCATCTTTCAGAAGAATAGCAAATTCTTCTTTATAAAGTTCTTCCCTCTTATCATTAAAAATTCTACCTCATCTCGGCAATTATGCTAAGAAAACGCTCCCGGATGACAAGTATCCGTACCACCGGTAAAAAATAAAGGAGATAAAACATCTTTAACAATCTCCATCTCCGGAATGAGGTTCATTATGCGAGGTAAAAGACTATGCGGACAGGTTCATTGTGGAACCGAAAATAGTTGGAACTGATCACTCTGTTCTATTCCTGCGAAACTTGGAAAAACGACCGAAAAAGACTATACCGCAAAGAATGTCGTAAGAAAATCTAATCAAACTGGGTAACATTTAATTCCCGTCAACCTCTCGTACAAATCTCAGATACCTTCGCGCTCAACGAATTCCGGAGGAAGATTTACATCGAATTCACGAAGAATTCTTCCTTATTGAGTACAAACTGTCAGGGCGTAAGAGCGAAAAGAATTTTATTACTCTGAATTTTATTGGAACGAACCTTTCACCGACTCTATCCTAACATCTTATACATCTTAAATTTAACAATATATTATTACATTATTCAACAATTATATATAAATGAAATTATATATAATTGTTGAATAATGATTCATACGATTAAATTCTTAAAATACGCGGCATTAATAGGAAAAATCTATATTCCACACTGAGAGAAATGTTTTGTATTATGACCAAAAGTTTTGTTGATATATGCTCAAGAAATTTATTTAGTTGCTGTAAACAAATATGTTATTTGCTTATATCTTGTTAAGTTGGTTTGGTTTAGAGAACAAAACAGAATTGTTTAGAGAACAAAACTGTTTTGTTCTCTAAACCAAAACGACTTAACAAGTTATAAGCAAATAACATATTTGTTTATAGCAACTAAATAAATTTCTTCAGCATATATCAACAAAACTTTTGGTTCATAATACGAAACATTTCTCTCAGTGGCATAGACAATGGAGAAAAGACTTTGCAAAATCAGTAACGTGTTCCAGCATTAATGCTAATATCGGTGAAATAAAAAAAATTGAAAGCTCCTCGGTACATTAGAGCAAATCGATACATTTCCATTGAATTTCCAATTGAGTAAGCATAAAATAATTTTTAACATTTATCGGGCCACAATTTCATCCAATTTTCTGATCGATTCACCTTGTTCTGGATAATGTTTCCCAGCCAGAGAACCGATATACGAGTCAGCATCCCGAATCCATATTTCCAGATTGTATTTCGTAACAACGACGCTTCTCTCGATTGTTAGCGAAATTGTTGGGAGTCACGCCGATCGACGAAAAGATCTGGTCCATGATAGTGACGCGAAATCGAAATCATAAAAGTAAAGGGATCATAGATTACGTAGATATTTGTACGAGAGGTTGACGGGAATATGATCGTATTCGCCGAATTTAATCCCATAACTCGAAACCATCTAGAGGTACGTTGCCTTTTGTAATATTAAAAAAAATAGCGAAACGAAAAAGGAACGGGTAGATGTAAAAATTTTCAATTTTCTTCGCGAAAAACATAAGGAAAAAAAAAATACATATAGAATATTTTAATACATTTGCGCAAGTGACACAAGCAAGAGAATTTTGCTTTAAGATGCAATAAGATATTAACCATATTTTGAGATATTGATAGTCCGGTGTTGATTCTAGAACGAATACCAAATACGGAGAATCGAGAAGATATGATCTAATCTGGGAACGCAATGTTACTGGATGGATAATATTCCTCATATATATGGATCATCCATCCTTGTTATAAAATAAATACAATAACATTCATCGCGTGTGGATGTTTCGCGGAATTGTGTTGTCGTGCAGTTGATAAGCGTGGCTTATGAAATACTTTATTTACGAACTCCTATGCTCTCCTTTCTGCGAGAGTTTTTCCGCGGCGTGTCGCCTATTGCAAAGTATTCACCGTGGAACATCCATAATCCAAAATCGATGGACCGCTGTTTCAATGCGAGTTTAACGCCCCGTGACCGTGGTGTTACGACGACATCGGACAGCATAATCCTCGTGATTCCGAATTTAGAGAGGATCGTCAATTTGATATGTTCCCTTATCCGAATAACAACGAGACGATCCGCCTTTGATTTTCCGTCCCTTTGGAGCATGTAACCTTGTTACGACGCAGCAAATAAGGGAGAAGGATAAAGAAAAAAAAAAAGAAAAAAGAACGAGGGAAAAAGGGAGGGGGGGGGGTGGGAGAAAAGAGCGGTCGCGCCAGCGTCTTCGCGACGCGAGGAGTGAACGAGTCCATTCAAGAGAAGCGAGAGATTTCGCGCTTTTCTCTCGGTGGTGCTGTTGGTCCGACAGGTAGTCCCGGTGGTCCATTCGTGTCCTTCGGTGCGCTGGTGGCGCGACCCCGAGTGTATCGAATCGAGGATCTTCGCAGATTTTCGGAGAGCTTCGTTCACCCACGAACAGGCTCCCGCGGGTTCTCCCGGGCTCTCGGCACCACCGCTCAGTACACTGCGTGGTAGCCTGGACCGCGGGTGGCCTACAGCCTCCACCGACGGCGCATGGAACGCGTCGACGCGGTGCTTGCGTGCATTCGAGAACGCACACGAGAACACGCTCGCTCGCGCGAACGTGAACCCTTCTGCGTGTTTTGGAACGCACACACAGCATCTGCATCAGCAGCGCGCGCGGCACATGGTCCTCTCGCCGTTCCCGACCAACGGCCAGCAGCATTCCCGAATCCTGTCACGTATGAGGTCGTGTCTTCGCTCGGGGTGATCCGATCAGTAGCACGAGCGTGGCACGAGCGCGGCGCGCAACAGCGCAGTCTAGAAATGCGAGGGAGGGATTGTCATGATCGTCCTCGAGGTCCGCGCGCGCCACGTCGTCATTAGCTGACCGACTGAAGTCTACTCTCCTCAAGATCGAGTATGACGTCCGGAAAGGACAGAGACAGCGGCACCAGAGAAAACCCGACGTCGCGACGGTCGGCACGTGTGACATCTTCAACGAAATCGTAGCAGAATGTGTTAGCGATATACCTGCATACTACCGATCGACGAGATCGGAATTATCGATCGGCCGAGTAGCGGCAAGACAGCGAGGTCGAACCGCGAGGAATTGCGCGTTCCAAAGTGGGTCGAACCTGCGACACGCTTACTCTCACTGCGGAGCGGAGAGCCGTACCATTTCGCTGTGGATGAGATCCGCGGGAGATTTGCGGCAAGCCGAGCATAGGTGCGTGCGTGCGTGCGTGCGTGCGTGCGCGCCCGCGCGCGTGTGCACTTGTACATGCGTATCTATGATGCATAGCGCAAATCAACCACTACGGCATGGCGCGGTTCTTTGCTCTCGATAGCTAAAAGCGGGCAATACACGATATTTGTGGACTCGGGACTGCGGAAAAGGGAGAGGGTGCCAAGAAAAAGGATCGACGAAGGGGAGGAACGAAGATAGAAAGAGGAAAGACGGGGAGAGAACGTGCTCGTGAGAGAAAGAGAGAGGAGAGAGGCAGAGAGGAGCTAGAGAGAGTAATGATCGTGACGACGGTCGTGCGGACAAATGAACACCTCGGCACAGCGTTTGGGATATTCCAAGTAAGTAGCACGGCGCAACCCTCAAGTTGTATTATGCTGCGGAAATGCTCGCTTTGATATATACGCGTAGTTTTAACCATTATTATTTCGAAGAAGAAAATTAGCTTCTCCGCGGGTACAAATGACGCTATGTAGAATAAAGAAAATGGGACTACGTGAGGATTCAAAGCTCGACCTCGACGAATCTTTTCAACCGAATCAAAAATAGAGAGATCGATACGTCTCGTCTATCTAGCATACCAAACATGCCGAGGAAAGTTGGTAGGAGAAAACTTTCCAGGAGAAATTTTTCGAACGAGATTTTTAACTGAACCGTCACTGCGACTACTTGTGATGCACGTTTCTTCTTTCTTCTTTTTCCCCTCTCCCTTTTCTTCTTCTTTTTTCCGCACTATCGCTTTACGCTCGGGAAATTTTATCGCTGGTCATTTTTCAAGCCCGGACCATCGATGGGATCATGGATGCTAGTAATGGATGCATGCGTACCGCCTAAGCCAGCGCATTTGGTGCGAAATCCAACACGCGGTTGGCATCGAATCGACCGATCGTGCGGCATCGCGTATACATCGCGGATCGCGCTTAACGATAGCTTTCACGCTAAAACACCCGGAAAAAATTCAACCAACCGTGATGAGAAAAATAAAAAAAATATCCACAAATTTCAGACAATTCACCAATCTATACTACTACTATCGGTATATCAAAATTAATGATTGAGGGACTGACGTCTAATTTAATTTATTTAATAAGTTTCAACCGCGACGCGTTTAATTGCTCGACGTGCGTGCCACGTGTCCCGTATAATTTCAAACAAGTTTTTCTATTTCACTTTGAAATTGCGTTTGGCGGCGACGTTGGCAGCGTTGTCGATATACTTGAAGGGTATGACCTCGAGATTCGCCCGACCCATTTTTCAGGATTTTCCAAAGCGCGACCACTTCTGTTGTATAAAAAATACAGAGCCTTCACATTTTTAAGTCTTTAATTTTAATGGCACATTAGCGCAGCATACTTTTACCGATCTTTTTTTCCTTTCCTTAATAATTCCAGCAAAATTGCGTAATATACCTTGATTTCTCATTTTTCGCTCGCTTAAATATCCTCATTTAAGCTGAATCAGAGTTCCGAGATCGCATTCTTCTATCTTTCCCGTTAATTAAAGCCAGATGGAACCATCCCGGAAGATCGGAGCCGATCAATCTTCACAGATCATACTGCCGCGCGCAATACCGTGAGATGGATTACATCCGACTCAAAATTTGTAGAACTTCTTCGACTCGGGTCGTATACCATGTCGATGTATAACATTAGCATTTATATGGGCGCGCCGGTGAAATTCCGCGCGCGCGAGTGCCTCGGAAGCGAAATCCAAACGGAGCGAGATCCGCGACGGAAGAGAGAGGTGTCGCGAGCAGAAGCGAATGGAGTAAAAAGATGAGGCAAATGCGTACGGAGGCAAATTCCGCATAGCTAGAAACGAGTCAACATATTTTTCAGCGTCATTCCGAAATCAACGTCGGCGTCGTCCTGGCGACACGAGGCACATCGAGCTAAACGCAAGGGAGCGATACCGACATTTTTTAAATCACGTAGCAGAAGGTTGCATGAAAATTTGATTCTGTCCGATATATCATCGACTTATCGTCGCAGAGACGCAGAGTAACAAAATTCCTCGCACGCAAATCCTCCGCGGAAATTTTTCTATATGAGTTCCCGCGAACCAGGAAGATGTAGCAGGATTGTAATTTTACCAAAGATACATTGTCCGCGTCCAGGAGGGAGGCGATATACAGCATTTATATTAGCATTTATATAAGGGTAAAGTAACTACTCTCTTGCACGGGCCTCTACGTGCTCGCAGTGAAAAAGAACAGAAAGGAAAAAAATCCACGCCGTACACGAAGTGTTCCGCATCCTACAGGCGTACCGAAGCGTTTCACAGACCCAGAAAATTAAACAAACTAGGGTCACACAGTTACATATTCTTAACGCTCCATGAGACATGTATATATAAAGTTGGAAATATTTTACCCAAGACGCTGGGTTTACAAATGCGAAACTAGGAATATTTATTCAAGTAACGGCGGAGCAATAACTCCATGGATTCTACCAACTTCGGCCGGCAAGTAGAAACAAAGGTTAGTGTGGTGAATAGAGCGGGCTAGGGGCTAAAGAGAGACGATGGGGAATGTGAGACGAACGAGTTTACGGGGATATAAAGGGCTGGAAACGCGGGGGTTACAAATAGCAGAGCACGCAATTAAGTGGCCGACAGAGCGTGGCCAAAGTTTTCTCGGAAAGAGATTATCGACTAATTATCAGTTTCCAAAAAGCGCTCCTAAAATTACAGCTGCATCCGATTACCCCTTAAGTTATCCCCCAAGATAATAGTCGGAGTGGTTGGCTGACTAGTTCGATGCACAGTGAACAAGAGAATGGAATGAGCGCGAGAAGCGAGCGTACGCGCGTGTGTTTAGGCGCGATAAGTTGCACTCTGTACGGTGCATTATATTAACCGTGTGTGCACACAGACGCGGTTAGCTCTGTTTCATCCACCCTCACGTGTAAGCGGTGACGAGATCCAGACGCGAGTTGTAGAAAGGAAGGGTAGGAGGGAGCGGGAGGCTTCACCGCGCCGCGAGGCGTACAGTGTTACTTTATTGCTCGCGTCAAAGGCAATCTGCCCTCTCATACCCTCTTCCTACGTTCAACCCCGTTTTCCTAACGCGGTACTTTGACGATCGTGAGCACATCACGCGGGCGTTTGTAGGCGTGTATAGCACCACAAATGCATTTTCGCGGTTTCACGTCGATAGCGAAATTGCTGACACGCTCGTAAAGCGCCGGTTTCCGCGAGACGCTACCCCATTCCGCGCGCGCGAGCGCGAGCGCGCTCTTTCCCATCTGATCAGACAATGACGTTGTTGTTCCGTAAAACAACGTCGCCGATCTAGCCAATGTTGTAGCATTCATAAAAAGCTCATAAGGAAATAAGAAGTTTTGGACGTTTCGTTGCTGAGGAGAGGGTAAGCGGCGGGATCTCCAGCGCATATTTCATCTCCAGAAAGCATATTTTATCAGGGACGACCGTAAGTTATTCGAAAGTTCGTCCGGCAAGTTTTATTCTTCGAGAATAAATCGCAAAAGACAAATCCGTATTCCCTCTCTCTCTCTCTCTCTCTCTTTTGATCGCGTGACCTGGCGCGTGTAAACGAAGTTCTCGACAATTATAAAAGTTGCAAAAGAAGAAGGATGTGCGCAGGAAAAAATTATATCGCGCGGTCAATAAACTTTTAAAACTGAGAAAGCAATCTGTACTTTGCCCTTTTAGGTTCTATTATATAAATACGTGCGCGAGGAACACAGAAGAAGGGCGGAACTCCATTTCCGCAATCAATTAAAAGCGCTGGTGAGACGTTCTCGAGATGATATCAGCGCCTTCTCCTGAATTCTCGGTTCCTTCTTCTCTGAGATCTACTACCATGCTCGAATTATCGGCTCGGAGAAACTCGTCCTTTTTCTTTCCCATTTCCTCCGACAGAATTATCGAGACGCGAGAGAGAGAGAGAGAGAGAGAGAGAGAGAGAAAGAGAGAGAAGGGGAGTGGGACGGGGGAGGTAACTCCCCGAAACAACCACGGCTATCGCGCATTTACTCTCTCTCTCTCTCTCTCTCTCTCTACTTGCCGCCCGTTTAATTTACTTCATCGACTTCCGGCCGGCGGCGGCACAACCGATCTCCCCAGCCGGCTATCAGTCCTCTAAATCAAATAACATAATTTCGCTAAGGCTATCATCGGCGGTAAGAGGACCAATCCCTTTTCCCCGGGCCTTTCCTCCGCCTGGCGAAATCCCACGGCCGAATTTATGGGGATTCCGTGGCCGCGACATTCGCTGTTCACGTCTACTCGCGTCTTACACGTGTGCAAGGAACCTACCTACACGCGCGCGCGCCTACGTGAAATAAAGTAACACTTCTGGCACACTGGCTAAGATGGCTGTACCGCGACCTGCGACTTGTAGTTGCGATAAATTTTCCTCGGCTTTAACGGTGCCGTGTGCTGCCGCAGAACGGCATTTTCAATCCTTTATACAAGTAACAGAAAGGTGACAAAAAAAGAATAGTGATAATTCAACAACGGCACGTATACGTTACAAGACGAACGATGAAGGATTTCGGCCGGCAAGAATGAGCAGTCGCGCGTATAATAAAAGAGGATGGGAAACTTAGCTCATTTATTTACAAGTTCTATTACAGGGGTAACAAAAGCCTTTTAAAGCGAGCCAGTAACTCATAATTAAATTACGTAATGAATCGCCGACCAACTCCGGTATAAAACAATATCTTTAATCTTTTATAAACAATGAAAAATTTAATATCGAAAATGATATAAATCCAACGTGGTTTTATCCAGGGAGAAAAAAAAGTTTGATTTTTTTGTGGCAATCATTAATATTAAAACCTCACTTCTTTACTTGTTGTTATTATATGTAACGATTTGCGATCAGCTGTAAAGATTTGTATATTATCTGTAAAAATAGATGCGACATACCGGACTTTCGGAAAATGCCCGTGGCAGCGCGAAAGCGAAACTGTAACAGATTCGTAATTAAATTTCAAAATAGATTGCATTCCACAGAGGCAGAATGACATTTCCAATCTTTTATGAGAAGAAGACAATCCGAAATGCGAGAATGACAACGATTTAGTATCGAATGCTGAATAAACAATGATTTCGACAAAAACAATGACGACATTGATACATTAATTACTTCTCACAAACACAGTTATTATCGTTACATAAATTCGTTGCTTAAAAAAGCAAACACTTTGTTTACAAAAATAGATCGATCCTATTGTTCAACGTATCGGGTTTTCAAGGAAAGAAAAAACATGCGAAATGAATACGAATGCGAATGAATGCGAACTAGCACCAGATCCATAATTAAATTTTAAAATCGAATAGCGGACATTCAACTAACGATAAAACGACAGTCCAAGGCTAACAAAAAGAATTATACATAGTCCGTAAATAACAACTCGGTGCGATCGTGCTCGATGAATAAAAATCTTAATTTAACAACAAAGTGATTTATGAAAAAAAATGTATTCTTTTGCAAGTATTGTTAATTAACCCGTTGTTAATTACACCGAAAAAAATGTAAATTTGACATTCAAATGCGGTATGTCGTATAATATACGGCACCTTACAAAAGAATCCCGAGGGTGAGCGCGAAAGCGAGGTTTTAACAGACTTGTAATGAAAAGCCGAAGTGGATTACGGGTCCACTCCCCTGGCATAGCACATCTCCAATCTTTTTATAAGCTCCAGAAAGTTTAAAATTGAGATGGGTACAATTGCGGACGTTTGTTCGACAAAGAGAAGATTATGTTCCGATGCGAAAATAATTTTTTCCATCACAGTCAGCCTTATAATTCGATAAAATTTACCTGTCACGAAAGTATAAATCTTGATTAATAAAAGGGATCTTTCTATTCGTGCAATATGCTCGGGCTTTCGGAAAAAATCCGCCGAAGGGAAAGCAAATTTGTAACAGTCTCGTAATTAAATTACGAAATGGATTGCCGGCCATATCCTCGGCTGGTGGCGTTACGGCCGTTTTGTGCTCCACTCATCTCCCTGTTGGAGCTTTTACATTCGCGTTACATGAGTAGTCCACGATATCCGGAGGGCATGGACGCGAGAGCGCGAGAAGATTTCCATTATATTCTCGATAACCGTGCGAGTAGCGTAGCCGATGTTAGCCGTTTATCCAATTTTTAGGATTAAGCGGGTTAGAAAGTAGAATGGGGATTAACGTTGGAGCCGCGTCGCTTTAGAAATCAGGCGGAACGCCGNGCCGCGCCGCGCCGCGCAGCGCCGGTAGTTCGGTTATGCACCTCGTTTAGAGGGAACTATCAGGATCGTTTTCCTCGTTTCGCGTCCCCGTAGTCTGGTGGCGCGTATCGGCCAAGTACTGTAATAAAGGGAATTTGCGGGTGCACCGGGCATTAACGATAGAGAGACGGATCCGAGGCGAAATCGCGTAGTCACCGCGCGCGGTCACCCGACGCCACGGCCGTTTCCACGGCTGTTTCGCGGCGGTCCGCAGAATCTGTGACTGGGGCGGCTATAATTTCGCACAAGTTAAGGATCCTGAGAATCGAGGTTTGGGATCGTGCCGGGCACAACTTCGGCCGATGTCGCCGAGGCCAGGCGAGGAGGACACTTTCGGCGGTAAACTTCGCTCGTATATTACGCGAACTCCGCGGTAATTGATTTTGCACAATCGCGTTAAACTGAAAGTGGGTTTCAGGCACCACCACCGCGCGCGCGATATCCTCTCAGCAACCGTGGATGGCTGCAACGTTGCGCCCATTACCACTCGTCCCTTTTTCGCCAAATCCAGACGATACCAACTTTTTCCGATAATTATCGCCGTTTCGCCTCGCGCAAACTGCCGCGCTATGTCGCGCGTTGATACTGTCATAAGCATCGCGTTACGATGATAGTAGTTACTACGGCCCGAGTATCGTGCAAGTAACTATGAGCGAGTAATGGCAAACCTGTGCACTCTGTAAATTACTTTTGACGTAACAGATATCTGCCCTGTCGGCGTCCGGCTTTTTGTTTAATTTACAGTGCCCCAAGTTCATAATTGCGAGCATTAATCTTTCATCACCGATATCACGCTTTTTGCAGGTCGCCCCGACCTAACAAAGGGCACAAAACGGGCGCAAGTTTTGCCCTCGGTTCACGTTCGCTCTTTATTCTTTCAGTTGGCGTGAGATAGCGCGAGTAGTGATCGATAATTACCGTTGTTAGGTCGTTAGTGACGCGATGACACTTGGCTATTATTTCCATAAAAATATAAAGACCGAGTTGAAAAGCTACACTCGAAATACTCGCCGGTAGTAAATTAACCTGTATGCGCGACCGTACATCTTTATTCATTATATTTGACTAGCCGTAAAATATAATTTATCGCCTCGTACTTTCAAAGCCGTCGTACAACTCGGTGGAGAATCGACTTGGAATTTTATTACGAACCCTCGATATGCATAACTTTGTTCGTTGTATAACTTTAGCAAGATTATTTCAAGAGCGTTTATTAAAATATATAAATATATTATAGGATTTATATTTTGCGCCATGAAGATTTTCCATCTTCCATTTTCCGAGAGAAACCATTTATTTTACCGTAAATTTCCTTCTTCTTCGGACGAAGGCAACCTCGATCGATCGAAGCAAGGAGCACTTTAGCATTTTGATTCTTCCGCCTTTTGTGCGGTCCTGTTCAAAGGAGTGACAGCATCGAGAATCGATACGACGTCTCGTTTGTAGTCCTTAGCATGTTTTAGTTCTTTGCTTCTCGCGTTTGTGAAAAGAAGTAATAAAATAAAAAAAAAAATTGAAAACAATAGATTGGAAACAACAAAGAAGAAATAGACAAATAATCTTTCCACATTTATTTCAATTCGCAAACTGATTCACGTGACTTCGATCGAAGGCGAAGAAAGTATTCTTCCCAAAGGGATACTTTTACTCCGAGTGTAAGGAACAAAAGTTAATTTCGACACACATTACACACACTATCAAACTTGAAAAGTTCATCACGGCTTGAGTTTACAGTACAGTAAAGTTTTGTGGATCTTTGTGTAAAGGGCGTAATCGCAGTTTTCATCTTATTTCCATTGAGCGCCAAGTACACAATTATAGTACTATATATACTATAATAATGTAATCAGAAAAATTTTAATTTAATTAAAAGCGTTGCTACACGCTGCTATACCATTTAATATTACATTTTAATAAAAAATATTTTTGCCGAGATACAATGTTAGTCAAGCAAACAAGTTAGACTGTAGCGATGCGCGCGTATTTTTCACAAATAAATCGACTGCATTTCCGGCATTTTAGACCTGAATTGCTGTTCACACACAATTTACAGCGCTCCATTTCCCAGCTCGCAAGCTGTGATCGCATCGTGCAATCAGCACGCGCGTTCCGTGCGCTCCCCTTTCGAATTCTTGAACGATTGTTTAGGATAGAATCGCAAAAGAACAAGCATTCCGCGTTCTTGGAATGCTCGAAGGCAATTCGTAATGAAGAAATACAAAAAGATCTTGGAACATCCCCCTAACGATACAACGGTTTTCCTCGTCAAGAGCTAATACTCTGCGTGCATGTGTGTACCGTATCGTGGAAGCTTGAGAAACATCGACGGGATAAAATTCTTCTTGTTACGAGATTCGATTGAATTCCCGGTCACCGTCCGTAACAATATAGTCAGAAAATTCAATATAACGAAAATCAGGTATGACAAATTTAATTTTAAGGTTCGACGGAGAATTCACGTTGTAAAGTGATTTCGCTGTAGTTACTCGAGCGGTTACTCGGAAAGCGGTTCTTTCGAAACTATCGCGGGGTTCGGCAAGAATCGAAAGGACGTTATGGGACAGAGCGAACGGAGGTGAGATGAGAAGGAGGAGGAGGAGGAGGAGGAGAAGGAGGAGGAGGAGGATGAGGAGGAGCAGGAGAGACGGTAGCTTTATCATCGACCCGTTCCGGACGTCCTCGTCCCCGTCATCCCTCGAGCCACCACCGTCGAGCACTTACGGAGATGAGTGGCCGTGTAAGAAACACGATAAAACCGTGGGAGGCAACGTACAAATTTCTCCACCGTGCGAATTACGGGATTCGGAAGGAAGGAAGGATACATTCCGTCACGTTTCACCCTCGCTACTCTCACTCGCGCACATGTACACGCCGTGTGTACGTATAGACGGACGGGCGGACGCATACGTGGCGAAGGGCCCAGGGTAACCTGCACGGGTCGTGAGCGTCCATATTTAATAAAGCAACGCGTCCTCACCAGCCAACCGCATACTTTTCCGCCGCCCCTCTCCCCGCGAGTAATGCCTTTTTCCATCTAGTATGAGCGTTTCCACGTTACCAGCGCGACCTCGTACTTTCGGCTTTTACTTTAAACCTCACCATCCGCGCTCTATCCGTCCGCTCTACCTTCACTTTCGCACGTTTTCAGACCGGATTAAAAGAGAATTGCGGTTTTCCAGCATCGTACGATCATTTGCGGAATCTTTTAAATCCAACATTTTGCAGGAAAGGATCTCGTTAGGTTAATTGCCGGGCTCTTAACGTTCGTTAAGTTTTTATAAGAGCCAATCATCAATTAGTGGAAAAGTCCTGGGAGAAATTGTTTTCATCCAATCGCACGTTTTACAATCTCGCGGAACGTCGGAAATTATTAATATTGTAACTCGACATGGAAATTTTTGTCGCGATTAATGAACCGATATACCGTATCGTAAAATAACAATAATGAAATGAATTAATACTCGAAGAGAAGTATAAAAAGGAAAAAGATCATTTTTTAGGGGGAAATTTTACTGGGCGGAATCGCAAATGGAAAAATTCGGTTTCCCTTCATAAAAGGCAATGTATACAATTCGTATGTTTTCGAGCAGTAAGCATATTTCTCCAGTATGTATGTATCTCTCGTAGTCGGAAATATATTATGTTTATCGCGCCACTATACCGTAGCGTTCGCTAGTCGGAGTCCCTTTCCCGCACTTTAACCCTCGTTTCGCCCTCGTCCCGAACGCCTCCGTGGCACGATACAGCCAGGATTACCACGAAACTCGGTGAAACGTCTCCAACTCTCATCGAATAAATAACAGGAGAAATCCGGTCGACTCTCGACCCCGGAACGTCGTATTCTCGCGAAAAGTCGGCGGTCGTTCTCGCAGAAAGATAGAAAAGCCGCACGCGGTCGGACGCGCGGATAAACAATGAACGTTGAAGCGCTTTGACGAATTCGCGGTGGCGCGAAATTCGCCAGTGCTAATTCAAACACACTTTGTGACTTACCCCTTTTGTTTTCTGCCGGTCCCTGTCACAAACCAGCCAGAGGTCCATTTGACATCGAGCATAGTTGCCATCCTAAACAGACATATAAAGATAAAGGTAAATAAACATCGGCGAGAGGTAAAGTGTACAGTGACACGTATGTATAATAAAGTCGTACTATCTGCTGTCGGATGTATATATGTATATATGTATAAAATGTGTCAAGGACTATTATATACATGTACGCTCGGCATCGAAACTACGTATGGAAATTCACTCGGTTTTGTGACACTTTCGGATTAAAGAGGACCTGTCTGGTAGCACTCAATGCTCGGCTCACTGTTTGGCACAAAGCGCACGATAATATTGTCTTACACCTAAGACAATATTATCATAACATGTTAAAAGGGTAGAAAATTTAACACTAGATTACTATCGATTTGTTTTTCTTCAATTTGCGGCATGTTTGCGCGGCACAGCGTAAATCTATTCATCCGTTTAGCCTATCCGCCCGCATCCGAAGTTGCAACGGGAATTTGGAGGTGGCATAAGTTCACGATTGTTCAGATGCGTTGCTACGAATGTTTAGAAAACATATCCAAAACATGAGCCGGCTATTACCCTCTGTTAATAGAGAAAACGCGGATATAACTTTAGCCGGTTTGAATCGGGAAATCCGATCGTATCCAAGCGGCTTTGCTTGTCACGCTTAAATCGGTGAATAATTTAAATACCGTTCTTGTGCGCATATATATTATCGACGCGGTAATTACGTTTTCGCTCGGTTCCGTCCTTTCGTGTTTCTTGCGCGCAAAACTTTATCCACATTACATTTATTCGGCGATAATTGAAACTACCATTTTCGTTTCTCGCATATTACGCTATTAAACCCAAAAATGTTCATTTCATGTAAAAATGAATCGTATCTAGATAATTTTAACAGAAATAAAATACATTTTACTAAAATTCACCTACATTCTGTATATTTTTTTTTAAATAAAAAGCTTCATATGAATCGTTGATCTTATCATTTTGCTCTTATCTTGAAATTTCAACATGGAAAATTATTAGAAATTATAATCCTAGATGCAAACGCTTCTAACCATCGAATTTATATTACAAATTGCTTTTCGAATATTAATTATTGATAAAATTGTAAATTAACTTTATTCGGGCTTTTCAGTTGTTTATTGATAGAACATAATTTTCGAGTGGTTCTCGAAAAGCATAAAAAATTATCTCTTGGAAGATAGTTCCCCTTTAAGCTAATCGGAGTTCGAGGACATGGGAGCCACTATGATTGATGCGGAATTAAATTGGCATTTGTTTTCACGAAAAAAAAGTATTTTCGCCGATAGCTTTCGGGCGAGATGAGATGAAACGTCATTTCGCCAATTGATCTATTTTAATTGGTTTCACTGATAATTAAATACACGCGATGATTGTTGGATGAGGATTTGCCCGACAGCTTGGAAGTCAATGGGCGTAACTATGTAATGGAATTAGCGCGCGATCGCTTTTATTTATTGCTGCTTCCGATTTATTTATTCCCCGATAATTTACTGGATTACATTATAATATGCGGTATGAGTTTTAAGCCGTTTGGAACTCTGTTCGTGTAGAACGGAAGCTGCGCTTCTAGAATTGATAGGGCTTCCTTCGTAATCCGATACGCCAAATGCGTTTATACTCGATCAAAAGCCAGATGCGCGTAGCGCACGGCAATATACATAACTACTCGATCAACATCCCGTTTACAGACCTAACTGAAATAATTATTAGCGCATGATAATTAACAATTTGGCCGGCAGAAACTCTCTAGGCAATTCATTTTTGAATGGAGCTAATTACCGCAATCCTAAACAATATCTCGTTTTATATAAAGCGTAAATCACAGCCGTGAAAATATGGTGGATATATATCAGACGGCACAATACCATTGTATGTCGATATAAGAGAGGTATTCGCATTGTCAGACGTGGCCAATAAATGGCAGGGCTTTGTCACCCGGTGCTGTGCCAAGCTTGCGAAAAAGTTTTACGCGCGACAGGTGTTTCGTGACGTGTATTTCCACGCGAGCCATTTTACATAAAATAGTTTTCTTATCTTGATGCACGGTTTTTATTTTGCATAAACGGGGAAAACTTATGCAAGGATCCCAGGCGATGCACAGAAATACATCAGCCGATCGAGTCGGTACATATTTACAAAGCTGTTAATCCAAATTATAGCGTCAAAGGATCCCGTAAAATCACTCACTTCCGTCTATTTTGAATAATTAAACTGCGAGATTTGAGCAGTACGAGATCGAGCAGCGGAGTTTGAAATGCACCATTTAAAGCAAACATAAATCTCTCATTATTTCAACGGTATTACTTTCAGCAAACGAGATGTTGGATAGTTTATGATTCCTAATTAAAGTGTACCGCTTAAATGAATCAAGTGTATTGCATATTGCACCAAGTCTACTTCACGTACACTTTGCACAATTTTCCATCAGCTACTCGAACTAATTAAAACGAAGCGAAACAACGTTGAAAAGATAAACTCTGGCGGGCTCTTACGGAACGATACACATAAAAACGCCATTTTGCCACAAAGTTATATTCCTTCGCGTGATGTCGCGAAACGAAGAAGGAAGAAAAATACAATGTATTATATACGTCGCCGAGCACCAAACTTCACGAATAAGTGGAGCATGGATAAAAGCAAAGTTAGTAAGTGTATAATTAACAACTCCGTTAAGAGAGTTCAAACTCGAGAGTATTCAGAAGTGGAAGTACCAAGGATATGGGAACATGAGCAGGCCAAGAGAGCGTGAGACATAAGTCCTCCTACAAGAATGAATTTAAATTCAAGCGATAAAACGCACGATCAAACTTTAAGTGGCATAAACTACCAATAATTATATATATATATATATATATATTATATATATAGATGTTACAAGTTTTACAAGTTTTCAGTTTCTTCAAATTACTAAATGTAATTACTATCATTCTTAAAGAGTCTCTATCTTAATAACTACAATCTGCTCATTAATTATATTATTTCAATTTTTACGTAGAGAAATCACAGTCTTATTATTATTACATACAAATAATACAGCGTATATTTTGCTGTATACATAATATACATGTGTACATACAGGATATCTTATTATGTTATAAATTTTCCATGCAATTATTTTCCGAACGATTTATTATTTGAAAAAGGTTTTAAATAAAACTTATTCTGATTCGAAAAGAATATCTTATTATAATTATACATATTTCTTGTCTGGATGAAAATGACTGAGATTTCTCAAGATGATTTTCTTTTTTAATGGAACTATATATTTTAAATTAGTTAGGCATATAGCCTATCCCGAGATGCAATAATTTATGTTAATCTTTCAAGATCATGTAAGATCATTTACGTAGATTCTTCTTGGTAATGGTTTTCTTTTAAATGAATTTCAAAATCTTTCGAAAAATGTTCCGCTCGCCATCAGAATGCCGATGTGGTTTCAAACGCTGAACATATTTTCTGCTTGTTGGATAAGAAAAGGAAGTAAGATAACCTTCTCACTAAGATCTCCAGATTTAACACAGATTTTTTTGTGAGACTTTGTAAAACATAAAGTTTACTAACTCTAATGGAACAAGTGGAACGTCTTCCAGAAAGTTATGAAGTTCATTTATTAAAAAGAGAATCACCAAGAAGAATCCACGTAAATGATCTTGAATGATTTTAGAAGACTAACATATTATAGGTCAATAAATTCGTCTTGGAATGAATTACACGCCTAACTAAACAAAAAATATAGTTTCATTAAAAAAAAATCACATTGAAATCTCGGAGGCACTTTCACCCAGACAAGACTTATGCACTGAGAGAAATATTTTGTATTATGAACCAAAAGTTTTGTTGATATATGCTCAAGAAATTTATTTAGTTGCTGTAAACAAATATGTTATTTGCTTATATCTTGTTAAGTCGTTTTGGTTTACAGAACAAAACAGAATTGTTTAGAAAACAAAACTGTTTTGTTCTCTAAACCAAAACAACTTAAGATATAAGCAAATAACATATTTGTTTACAGCAACTAAATAAATTTCTTGAGCATATATCAACAAAACTTTTGATTCATAATACAAAACATTTCTCTCAGTGTGTCCATAATAAGATGTCCTTCTCGAAACAGAGTAAGTTTTATTTGAAACATTTTTTTCAAACAATAAATAGTTTAAAAAATAATTGGGTGAAAAGATTATAACGGGACATACTCTGTCTGTATTGTATGTATGTGTAAAAAAATCAGGATGGAATTATAGCAACAAACTGGAGCTTCCTTATGAAAGCCTAACTCGATAGTTCAATTGCAAGGATTATAGTAAGCAAAAAATAATAATGGTTTCGCGAAGTTCGCTGATTACGTTGAAATTGGAAAGTGGTTGTCAGACCCTGATCATGCAGTTCAGAATTAATTACTTCGATTAGAGGGTGCCTGTCATCGCGAGAACATTTCTTGCGGCCGGTTCGCCCCCGGGAGGAAAGCCACGACACGACCTTATCTACCTCGAAAGGTCCAACATTCGATCCATTGACTCGTCGAGACCCTAATACGACGCACGGAACTGACGTCGGCCGATAGGTCGCCCGTGTCCTAGAATCGGGCTCTGATCGACATCCCGGTGTATGTACATCCACCCGAGACAGACTATCCGTTAGTAGACGGCACATACGCAAACGGCAGGCACCCGCTGTCGACGAGACGATGTTTTAAATCGGCCACATTCGTTTTCGACGTTATGTCCCACAATTCCTCTTGCAATTCCTAATCCGAAAATCAAGCTCACTGCTAGGCTTCCTCGCCGAAGGACGTTTTCACGAATTTCACATACATTTATTCAGAAGCGTTTAAATTTAAAATTGGAGCAAAATGTTTAAAAAATTATTAATATTATAAGAATAGTTTTAAAAGAATTTACTTCTTTTTTATAAGGAACCCCACGGAAGTATCACCCTCCGATTTTGATGAGCTTTGAATATGTTATAGTCTCAATAAAAATAAACTATTATTCAAAATATTTTTTCTATCTCTTATAGTTTTCATGATATTCGCTTCGAAAGAAAAATACCGATTTTTTTCAAAGGGGTGTTTCATTCTCTAAACGAGCACGTATAAAAAAAAAATATGTCTCTTATTTTTATCTAGACTACAACATATAAAAGCTCATCAAAATCGGAGGAGGACACTTTGGGGTTCTCATTAGTATATTATTTAAACTCGCGTTCTGTATTTTCGCTCTAAATCATTTAATTCCTAACTTTGTTTCTTTGATATAAAGATCATGTCCAATGTCAGCGTGAGAGGGAGAAAAAGAATCAGATAGCCACATTTCACGCCCAATGTGCAACAAGAATGCAAACATTTGTGACTGTAGATCCACTTTGCCACTTTTTTCCCGAGGGACGCGATACTTGTCGTGGCACGATCGATCAGAATTAAAATTCACGTCCGGTCTCGCCTTTCTCTTGCCAACTATCGCCTAATGCTTCTCGTCCTCCGAGTAATTGGCGTTCTCTAATGCCCTTTTGAGGTCACTTATGTAAGTAACGCGTGACCCCATTTCTGTCATTCCAGAGATGTGAGGAATGATCACGTGGATGATGGTCGGGCTGCTTCTAGCTGCGGAAACTTGCGGCAGAAACGTCCTCTCCGGAAACGGAAACGGAAACGAAAAGGAAGAGGAGAAGCGGCGGGAGGGTCTGAAGAGCGTCAGCGCGGACGAGGAAGACATCTATCGTGCGTATCGCTGGACGTCGAAAAATGAACAGAAACGTTTCGGTAGAGAATAGATGGAGAGCCAGTACAAAGAGAAAAGTACGATAGAGAGAGAGAGAAAGANAGAGAAAAGAATCGAACGAAATCCATGATTTACTCAGCTAACTCGAGTTTATCCCAACTCTCCGATCCTGGAATCGAACGCCACTAATCTCCGAACTACCGCTTATCCTTTCCGCCAACTCTCTCTCCTCGCACATGTACCGTAACCCTTCCTGTCAATGACACCCTCATACTCGTCGTGTACAACGAGTAAGCACTCCACCGTCGCGAAAGCTCTTTCTCTGTCGCTACGGCGAAATCACCGCCGTAACTTTGCATTAATGAATTTAGCTTTTGCCACAAGACGCATTGTTCCGGGACACCATTCCAACAAAGTCATCGCGAAGTCCTTTTCCGTCGGCTGTTTAAACTTAGTGGTTTGGCTTGTTGTTAACTTTTGGACGTCTAGACAGCTAAACTCGTTTAATCCCTGAATGTATGTTTCCTTTCATGTTTCTTTCTCTCCAAATAGAATTTCCGTATCTCTACGGCACAACAGTGCAATTAAGAGTTAACGCTCGCTTCTTCGTTCTTCGCCCCGTCCCATCTCGATTGTCCCGGTGACGCACTTACTCAGCCCGGGGCTCTTTCTGTTACAGGTCTAACGTGCTACACTTGCGTCAACGTCAGCGATAACCAGGTATCGACGACTCCATTAAACGCTCCCTTAAGAGTTTCGTAATGACTCTATCGTGCCTGGTCCAACCGCAATTTCGTAGAACTCTGTAGATCGTTCCGCTATCGATTTCAGTTTATTCTAAACTCCCTTTATTACATTTCGCTTCATTCCTTTTGCGGTAACGGTCTTATCTCCAATTCCCTTTCGTTTTTGGTCTTTTTCTTTGCAGAAATGCGCAGCAGTTTAGCGTATTATACATTAATTCGCAAATGTTTGCAGAATATTGATAAAATTTTGAAAGAACAATACAATATATGTATAGATAGAGTATAAATTAGTTTTTCACATTATTGAATAATTTTTTCCAGTTAAAAAAAATATTGATGTGTAATCAATATTGTACAGCTAAACATTATATTTAAAAATAATAAAAATTTTATTTTATGTGTTTTTAGCTATATTATCGTTGTATTTTTATTCTTTACATTTATGTTATGAAAATAATATTCTTGTACTTTGTGTTTTTCTTCTTCGGCTTTCTTATACATCGAGAAACATGGTCGGCAATATAAGGATTCTGATGTTTATATAAAAATCTCTTACAATAAATACTGTTATCTCTATTCTTACAGATGTGCAACGAATGGGCGATAGACACACCGTGTCCGGTGGGCGGCCGTGATTTTTGTCGATCGCTGCACATTCTGGACAGCCGGGGGAACAGTGTTTTGGTAAGTAGTAATACCTTTTTCCATTTATTCTACTTGTAATTTTATTTCTCTCAGAGAGAGGGATAAAATGTAAAATTTTGAATATATCAAGTACACATACATAAATTCACATATGTATATAAATGTGAAAAAACTATATTTTTATACATGCTCTTTTTATCAAAAACTAAGAAGCGACAATCCCTCGCCTTTAACCCGGCATATTTCATTCCAAAGCTGAATATCTCGGAGGGTATAAAATACATGAGAAATATTTTAAATAAAATTGTACGATAAAAGACTTTTCATGTATAGTAAATGTTTCAAAACTTGGAATTGCTTGTAGCTTATATTGTATCGTGCAAAAGTATTTTTTAATGTATATTTTTTAATATTTTCTAATGTATATATTGCTACTCACAATCCTAATGAATATCAGACAGTGTCAGAGACAATTTCGGAGCGAAATGAGACCACAGAAAAACATTGGGAGAAAAAAAAAACACCAACCGACAATAACAAATCGACTCTCACGATCGAAGTAAATTTCATTACCGTCCGACCATAGTACACGCACGGTCAAATAAAATCAATTAAAGGTTATCGTATGTGGCTAATTGACTTACATTAGAGGGATAATCGATTTTCGGGCTATTAATGAATGAAGTTACGAGAACGGATTCGGGCCTGAACGTCGAGATGGATAGCCCTCTCGAGCTTAAGCGCTTCTCCAGTCCAGTCGATGTACCAGCGGATGAACTTTGATGGAACTTTCCACGCTCCGACGCTTGACGACGATAATGCGCGACGATAATCTAATATCGCGCGTTACCGACGACAAAACTAACTATCTAGTTAATAAGTTATTTTCAACTTTCCAATTAAAAATTAACATTATAAATACAAGTATAAATGAAAAATCTGCACTGCGTTATTTTGTTATTCAACTTTTTTATTCAACTACTTTGAAAATGTTTGAGTATTATATTTTCACGATGCAGACTGGATTGGTCGCTGCTTCCGAAATCGCAAAGTCGAAAAATTCCAACACCTACAAAATCTCTGTCATCGCGTTTACTCACGCGTCAACTCCACTTCCTTCCGTTCCAGGTAAGCAAGAGTTGCGCCAGCAGCGAGGAATGCGGACCAGCGTCAGTCGGTTGCATTCCCGTGGACACGCAGCAGGTGCGAAATAGCGAATTTTGTCATGTACCCGGAGGGAGGTTTCTCGAACAATTCGAATCAGGCAAAACACAAAAAATCAGAGAAATGAAAACGCAAAATAAAAAAAAAATAGAGAGACAAGAGAGAAATACTGACGGCACCGGGCTGAAATAAATTCGGTTATTTCGTTTCAGATTTGCATAAGTTGCTGCGACCTGAGCTACTGCAATATCGAGTCGCCCACCAACGCCACCAATGCGATCTATTCCCGCAAACGGCGCGCCAAGTCGAAATCGAAGCGCAAACGGCCCGGCAGAAACGGGGTCGATGCGGCGACGCGACTCTACGGATCCAGTTTGCTCTGGCTTCCCGCCTCGCTCTTCTATGCATATCATTGCTGAGGAAGCAGTAACACTACTAACCGCGCACGCGAAGCGGACAGCGCGGAAATTGCGCGCGGATCGCATGTCGCGGCGGTATCGCCACGCCGAAACGGCGTGACTAGCCGATCTCTCTCTCGATCGAATGTTTCTTTCTTTCTTTCCTTCTTTTCTTCTGTACTGTCTGTACTATGAAACTCGTCTAAATAATATCGACGCCGCCGTCTAATTCCGACCAAGCTTCCTGATAAACTTCCGTGAAAAACTTCGGAAGAGGAAAACTATTTCCGATTTCTCGCCGGGCTGATCTCGGTGGCGATTATCGTCCAATTATTTGGAAAGAAAACACTATACTTCTATTTTTCGTACTCTCGTTTGACATCTTTGTCGCCGTTGTAACTTTAATAGAAATCGTAAATTCTGACATACGTCGTATACGTCGATTGAACTTGCGCTACAAACACGCCAGAGAAACGAGACGTTCGTTTCGGGAATAAAGCGTCCGTAAGGAATTGTTTGGGAGTAGTTCCAGAAGAGATTCAGAGGAACGAGATCCGTAGAAAGAGCGGTCGAAAAAGTTGGCGCCTTTCCGCGCTGTCCGAAACATTATTAATCGGGGACTCGCCGAACTAATCGGGGTCCCCCGTGATGGCAAAAGGAATTGTTT
Source organism: Tetramorium alpestre (assembly GCA_021460005.1). Taxonomy (NCBI): domain Eukaryota; kingdom Metazoa; phylum Arthropoda; class Insecta; order Hymenoptera; family Formicidae; genus Tetramorium; species Tetramorium alpestre. The sequence goes on along the minus strand of JAJVSH010000008.1, from coordinate 583,764 downwards.
TTTCGTCGTAGTATCGGTAGTTGCTATGCCTCGAAGTAGAGAGAACTTAAGGCACAAAGAGTACGCGGTCGAAGGAGACTCGAAGAAAAATCGATAGATCCGAATTCGTTTCCGGCAAGACGACAATCTAGACACTATGCAATAAAGTCGACTACTAATCACACGTACGAACTTTATCACGTACTTTATCACGACGATTCTATATCCTGCTACTTAATACGCTCTTTCACAAAATCAAAAAGTAATTAAACTGTACGATGTTTAAAGTAATTAATTTAGAGAGTAAAATGAGTAATAATGAAGTATAGACAGTATATCAAGATATGGAAAAAATTTAATTTTAATTAAACTGATTTCTCTCTTAATATCAAAATATTTGGCGTGCATATATTTAATTTAATTGAATTCAATGGAAAATCGAACGGATGAAATTACTTTATATCATGTGTGACTGGCGGTTAATATGTTGAACGTGGAATGTTGTTGCAATTAAGGGCATAATTGGTCAAAGTAACCGTTAAAATTCGCTGCATCGAAACTTTCAGTATAAATTTATTAACGCTGCGGTAAATGCATAATAACACCGCAGTTTGTAAGTGATGCACCAGAAGCGAATTCGAATTATCGACAAAAATTATTCACACATCTACAAAACTCGCCTACTACAGACTCTTTAACGCTACTATAATTATTAACGATTACATAAATATATTATATTACGATATAGATACTATACATTGTTTCGTCATGTAAGAATACTGTTGGTAATGAAATAAAGAAAATTATACTTGTCACGTCCTTTCACTGCCTCTCGTCAAAGACTAAACTACCCGTTCTCTCTCTCTCTCTCCCTCTTTTATACTCTATAACTACTTTATTCATTCAAATAAATTTAAATAAATGCGAGAGACTTTTATTTTGCTCATTCCATTAATTTTGATTTACAGGTTTTGCGGCTTTGTAAAGCGGATTAAATTTTGCGTTGCGAAATATCGCAATTTCGTCGAACAATACTAACTCCCCACAAATAATAAAATAAATCGAATAAATTTACTCACCGAAAACGTAACGCCACCGCAACAACTCCCACCATCAGCTGTTTCATTCGACGTTAATTTCTGCTTTAAACGCTCTGCCCTCAAGTCCATCAAGTCACATGCGACTGGAAACGATGGATGCGAATGGAAACCGCATTTAATTGCAATCGCGCATACTGACGAACCCTTTCGGCACATACGTCTTCGGTACGTTTGAGGTTGGCGGGCTGTAATGATATTTTGCATATTAATTAATTACTCGGCAATTATACATATTTATTTGAATAAAACAAACAAAATTATTTCTTTATTCTTTTTATACATAATTTTCTACCTCATAAAAATATTTTAACATTTTGTGCTACACATAATACATAAACTGTATTACGTATAAAAGTAGTTATTATATATCATTAATAAAAAGTACGCGCTCACGTGATCAATATGGCAAACATTATACAAACATTACCCCCACTGACATTACTGACCTCGACACAAACCGGAATTGAACTATACCATTACGCGACCGAGAAAATGCGGTTAATTATGCGCGCACCAATTAACACGCAGTAACGATCGCCTGTTATTACACCGTTGTTCATTTTCGACTAATAACACTCGACGGTTTGATTTTCAATCGATATGACTGAATTTCACAAATTTACTCAAATGTCGCGCAGTAATGGCTATAATTAGCGTTATTTGATACGTCATGGCCTTCATTGAGTCAGTCGTTTATCTATTCACTCTTGTGTCACTTCAGCGTGCCAAGTGCGAATTTTGCGAGAGTACGGCAAATCGCGATCTCGATGCGTTACTTCCAAAAAACAAATTTGCACGCAAAATATACTTTTATAATAAATAAACAGCCCGAAGAAATTTTGCAGCGACCGTTTTTCAAGACAAAAGCGTGTTAAATACGATGTGCATGTGTAACTTAGTACATTATAACAAATTCATTTGTCATGAGAATAAATAATTAAATCATAAAAGCAACAAGTCGATGAATATTATTTATCTCAGTGGCGGATTTTACGTTAGACAATATTTTCAACGTCTGTTGGTTAGATGTAAATATTTTTATTCTAATTAATTTAAAGTTTGATAAAAATTTAAATATAATAAGTGGCAGACGTTGCAATTATAATATTATTATTAATTACTATCAAATATTTAAATCAATTCGTGTATCTCTTAAATGTGACAATCTTACAATTACAGTTGTAATTATAACTATTATTACAATCCTGACTATTTCGTAGGTCTAATCGATGGAACAATTAAACAGTGATCGTGCCTAATACAGAATATCTCGATCACTGCCAATTATCTCAATGTATTTCGATTAATTTAGGCACATATAGACATAACAACCACACTAGCTATTAACTACACATAACATGTACATATTAACTCTGCACAATGTTAAGGCTAATATGTATTATTGCATCTATTAATTCATGCATTTACTATTATAGAAATAACGTCTGCAATATTAATTATGTGACTACATATAATAATAAGTACGTATTAATACTACACAATATTAAACTTGCCAATAAGTTACACGACTCTCATCAATTAAATCATCAATGTACATATTACATAAATAATGAGCGCAATATGAATTTTTTTGCTGTTTACTACTGAACTACAAAAAATACATATGCAGTAATCGCGACCAATTTAGAATATCGCCATCACTATTAATTATTACTGTGCAGTTCGAACTAACTCTCATGCATAAATTACTTTTTAAACAACACGACCATACTAACGTTACTACAGTTATATCGTATTTTTAATCCATAGAATGATCAAACAGAGATCGCAACCAACACAGAATATCGTGACCATTATTATATATCTTAATTTAATTAATGCACATAATTTTATGAACGTAATAACCATAGCACCAATAACAATATTTTGCATTTTTAATCTACAAGACAATTAAATAACAATCACAACCAATGAATATCTCAATCATTCATAATTATTACCTTATAATTTAATTAACTTGTGCAAACAACATTTTTTAAACGTAATGCCTGTAACTACAACTATTTTAAATTGTTAATTATTTTTAAACAATTAAACAGTGTTTGTGACCGTGATCACAGAATATTGGAATCATTGCCAGTTATTACTGCATATCTCGATTAATTCATACATATGTAATTTTATAATCGTAGTAATCACATGTTAATTAGAACTATTAACTACATACATATACTACATACATATAAGTATTAAATTTACATAATATTAACGCTATTCATTTCTAACATATGTTTTAATTCACTAATGCATATAATCTTCTAAAAGTAACAACATTGACTATAGCTATTTCGTATTTCTAATTAAAATAATTCAATAGGGATCACGGTATAGGTAGAATATCAGAATCACTGTCAATTACTAAGCATTTCGATTAACTCATGCACATACTCAATTTGTGGAAATTCGACGAGTCACGTTACAATCGCACGCAAGGCATTTAATGGAACTACGTATTACCGATGTAATATACTATATGCATACGATTTTTAGCCGTAGATTAAATGTGCTATAATTTTACGGAAATTATTTAACAAAATTGTCGCGTTAAAATATATTGTATTTATATGATACTTTTCTTAATAATTTTCTTGGTATTACTAATATATATTATGCATTTATTTTCGTACAAAATTTAGTCTCAGTCGCACAAGATTTGTCTAAAGAAAGAAATTCACATATTTATATAGGTTTCTGATGTTGCATCCCAAAATATGGATTTTTATGAATTAAATTAATATAGCACTTGATTGTCCACAATTTGTCCATAAATAATTTATTCTCCACTTTGCAAAAAGAATTTTTAGAAAATTTAAAAAATTTTATCATTAAGACCCCTAAGTGCGTTTTTTTAAATTATATTAATTATGTGAATTAAAATGTAAAGATAAAGTGTGAGAAGTAAAATAATTTCAGAGAAATTATTACCTAAAATCTTACATTTTTATATCAGAAATAATAGAGATGAAATTTAAAACAAAAATTTAGAAAAACATTTTAATAATTCTGAGAAAGATAAAAGGCATGTTTGTTTATTACTGACAGTTCACTGCCAGTACTGCAAATCTATAGTTTATATCACGCACATTGTAGAGTTTCAGTACTGGCAGTAAACTGTCAGTAATAAACAAACATTGCCAGAAAAAAAGACAAGCCGTAGTATTATTTATGAATGTAAACAAATGATGAACATGTCGGAATCTATACATATATGCATAATTTATTAAATAACGTACTTAAGGGTTTTCAAGATGAAATTTATACAATTCTTATTCATTTTTAATTTTTTTTTTCAAAGTAGATAAAAATAATTAAATGTGGACAAATTGTGGACAATCAAATGCCAAATGTTAATTTTGTAAAAATTCGCATTTTGGGTCGTCGACTTCACCATTTGTAATATCGAAGCAATGTTTTTTGGTTAAACGCGACAGACGCGAGTCTAAAGTCTCAATTTCGTAAAAATCCAGATATCAGCCACTGCAATTACCTTAATATTCATACCTTAAAACTCACTGTGTTCGTTTTCGCTCGTCATATTCAACGCTTTGCGGACATCGCCGTCAATCGTGCGGTCAATTTTGGTCCGATCGCCTTGCGGTAGAAAAAGCTCGCAATATGGCACGGTAACCGAGAATCGTGCGGGGTACGAAGGCAGGCGTAAGCGCAATCAATCGAGATCGCCCAAACTGGCCCATGCATCAACACGATCGCTCGGCGTCGTACGCGACACTCTCGATGCCAATCAGCGCACAAAACGCATTTTCGCCAGATGCAAAAATCGCAAATAACGCGGAACAATTTCGCAACAACCGTTCCCGGCGCGAAGCCGCGCGAAGTATGACGCGCATGCGTAAGTCGCGCGCTACTCGCGCTAGTTTCGCTCGGCGCGAAACAGTATTCGAATAGATCTTAGAGTTTGTATGATGAATCGGCAAAAATAGCGAATACGCTCGATAACTTTTCGATGCTTCGTTGGTGTCGAAAACGTTGACGATTTTTAATATAAATTCAAGTTCGAAATTGTAAGTTCGTAATTTATAAATGATTTTTACGTGATGTAATGTGATTTCAGCATACACCATAACCGACATATGATATCGCGGATACTATGTTATCAACCAGTACAAACTATGTAACTATTATTACATTATACAACAAAAGCTGATAATTTCAATACGATGTTCACTGAATTGTATGCATTTGAATTAAATAAATAGGGTCAGATAGGAGATATGCGCAATCCCGGGTAGAACAAGAAATCACAAATATGTCAAAATGACATAAAAATGACTCCAAAATATTATTATGTCATTTCATCGTTGTTTTAGCATTATTTCGATGTCAATATAATATATGTCATTATAAATTTGTCCTACCTGGGATACACTTTCGAGAAATAATTAATGTACGCGGAATTCGACATTAAGTTGATCAGTTTTTTTGATAAGTAGAACGAAAGGCAGGAAATATGATAAATCTCTATGCTCCTTCGTATGCGAAATATCTCAAACATTTTTTTCCAAATTCCTCGATCGAAAGTCAGATAAGTAATTTTATACATGAGAGTGTAGATGACGCCTGACGTGTGCACGGCGTCTGCTAATGCGTGCGTCATCGCGCGTGCGCGGAAATGGTCCCTCCATCTGGATACGTTTTCCAGCAGCGTCACTGTACGCGCGACGAAAATCTATATTAAAATGGAGGAGAAGAATCAGGCCACGGAGCGAGAAACCAAGAAGGATGAGACCCATGAGAAAGACGCGCGGAACAAGAGGTACGCCGCGAACGAACGCCTCGTTCCGCCGGGGGCACGCGGTCCCGCTCGCGGCATGATCGTCACGGAGCTCGCCTCGCGCTTCGCCGCTCCGTCTTAACCTATATTCCCTCCGTGAACCATCCGCGCCCGTGCCACGCAATTCTCGGCAATTTTCCCGAACGATTTTCCGATGCGTGATTCCGCACGGAGCGCGGACCGTCTTTCGAGTCCACTATGATTTGGATTCTCTTCAGAGCGATCTCCTCGCTGCACGTCGTTTGCTTTTATCACTGGCTTGTAATCGTATCATCCCGATGTAATTAATTTCATTGACAAATGTCTAATCGATACAACAGGCAGTCGCAGACTCGCATTTTTTAATTATCACTAATTTTGTATGCGATTAAACAAATTTTATATATTTTCCTATGTTTCTGCTATTTTATTGTTCATTATATATGTAGGTTTTGGTATATTTATTAATGCAGTTTCATAATTGAATTTTGAATTAAACATTATTTAGTTACGTTTAGTTTGAAAGTTATTTGCATCGCATTAAGAAACTTGCTGTTTTATTACAGCTCCAAAAAGAGAGAAGCTCGGAAAAAAAAGAAAGAAGCGGCACATGCAGCTAGTGAAAATCATAACAACAATAAAGAAGAAAAAGAGATGTCTAGCGCGTGCAATATTTCTATAAAAGATATCCAGATGGCAATGGAGGTATTCAATATGCAACAAAAACCTGCCAAAACTCAGGAGGAAGCAATGCAAAAGCCTTATCAATTTTGGAACACACAGCCTGTACCGAAAATGGGTAAACTATCAAGTCATATAGAAGCTTTTATGTTATTTTTTTCTATTTCTTTATTATTTTTTCAAAACTCGTGTTATTAATTTCTAGATGAAAAAATTGTACGTAACGAGCCAATTGAGCCTGATAAGACATCTATTAGAGCGGAGCCATATTCGCTGCCTGCCGATTTTCAATGGGATACTTTGAACCTGGATGATCCGCTGGTTTTGTCGGAACTGTACACATTACTCTCAGAGAATTATGTCGAAGATGACGATGCAATGTTCAGATTTGACTATCCTCCCACATTTTTGAAGTGGGCACTGCAACCTCCTGGCTGGTGCAAAGAATGGCATTGCGGTGTGCGAGTGAGCAAGAGCGGACGTCTAGTCGGTTTTATTTCCGCTATTCCAGCTACTCTACGTGTCTATACTCAGTAAGTATCATAGGCTTGTCTCATTCGCCTGCTTCATTTCGCAACGTAATGTTTCAAAAATATTTTCAGCACTCAAAAGATGGTGGAAATCAATTTTCTGTGCGTGCATAAGAAGCTAAGATCAAAGAGAGTAGCACCTGTATTGATACGGGAAATAACGAGGAGAGTAAATCTGAAGAACATCTTTCAAGCTGTGTACACTGCCGGAGTCGTTTTACCAAAACCTATTGCGACATGCAGGTCAATATAAGAAAATATACAAGAATCTATTTCGTTCAGCTAACTGTAAATTAATCAGCATGTACGTATTAGGTACTGGCATCGATCGTTAAATCCAAAGAAATTAATCGACATCAAGTTCTCTCATCTCACTCGCAATATGACGATGCAGAGGACTTTAAAGCTATATAAACTGCCAGAGAATACAAAAGTACCAGGTTTCAGAAAGCTGGTTTACACGGATATACCACAAGCGCATAAGATATTGTCAGAAGTAAGTGCAAGACCAGAACTTTTTGATATATTTGATTGTTTTGCAACATCCATCTTCTATATTCATATTTGTCTTACAGTACCTAGAGAAATTCGATCTTGCTCCGATATTCTCAGTCGAAGAATTTGAACATTGGTTTTTGCCGCAATCCGGCATTATTAATAGCTTTGTTGTGGAAAAAGAAGGGAAAATTACCGATATGGTGAGTTATTATACATTGCCGAGCTCCATTATGCATCATCAGACACACAAGACCCTCAAGGCCGCGTATAGTTTCTACAATGTGTCTACCACAACGCCGTGGCTCGAACTAATGATGGATGCCTTAATATCAGCGCGCGACGTAAGTTTATTATTTATTTTCTATACCTTTACCTCACTTTTGAACGAGAATCGGATATAATATATGATTTTTATTTGCAGTTGGGTTTTGATGTGTTTAATGCGTTGGATCTCATGGACAACAAGGAGTTTCTGGAGCCCCTCAAATTCGGGATTGGCGATGGCAATCTTCAATATTATCTATATAATTGGCGTTGTCCCAGTATGACACCCGGCAAAATCGGTCTTGTGCTCCAGTAGATTACTTTTAGTTCAGAAAATCGCTAAAAATAAAAAATAAAAAAGAGAAATCTTTTGCATGTATGATCTCGCGAGAGATTAAGAAATAATGATTAAATATGAGCGAACAAGGGAGGGAGGGGGGAGAGACAGCAACGCTGTAAAAACAGCGCTGTTAGACGAAGATAAGGGCAACCTTAATCTTTCTTACCAATAGGAATACGTAAATGTATTTACAGCGGTTGAAAGGAATCTGAGTTTCCCTATAGAATCGGTGACCGATTGGATAACTCAATGTCTCGAAAATCGCTCTTGTTTTCGTCATTGGCGCCTCTAAAGATTCTAGATTGGATTATATACGATCGAGACTATTATGAAAATTGTGCATTGTACAGCGCACGTGTATATACGTATCCGCGTAACTCGAACAAACAATGTAGATAAGCATAATGCAATTAATAGCAATTATACGGAAAGCCATTCCGTAATCATTTGGGGATTTTCGATTTTTAATCATGTAAACCTTTAGACGCCAGATAACTCTTTATCCATTTTTCCTTTACACCTTTTCGGCTAATTAGATGACAACATATGCCGGAGTGTGAGTGACAAACGAGTTAAAAATAAAATGACATTTATTGAAAATAATTGCTTTTTATTTTCTCTTGCTATTTCTAAGGTTTTATCTTGTTCTTAATTTAACGCATTCGTATCCACATAAAATAAGGCATTTATATTCCGGACAGCATTTTTCACGCTGTTAATTATTAGCAACCTATATAGCGACTGTAGAACTCAGAATTATATAACTCAGGATTCGTTTTTAGCCCCGATTAGATATGTGAAACACGAAACATGTAAAAAAAAAAGAACAGTTACGATCAATCAAAAAGAAAAACATTGATTGTAGTATCAAATATATTTCTTTAATTTCATTTTTAAAAATTAATAATTCTGATAAAAAAATATGTATATATATATATATATGTATATACACACATGTATGTATAAATGTTTTTTCAGAAATCCAATGCAATCTCGATAAAAGAATCAAGTTTTATCTTATAAAGTTTGCACGGATTCACAGAATAATTATATAATACGTTATATAAATTTTCTGTTTTTAATAGAGAAGTAGAGATAGTAAAAAATAATAAAACATTGATTTTCACATATTTTCTGTGTTTCAAGACACAAGATTGCGCAGTATTCTTTTTATCATTATCGTAAGCATCGTGAATAAACTATTGTGTTACAGCCCAGCGCACAGTCGCCGCGCAAGGTCTCTTCGAAGATAAGAGAGAAAACCTGGTGATGTACCCGTAGCGATTAACCGGTTAAAATTTACATTTCGCTTTTAGATAGGAGGCGACGTCCGAATAATGACGGTCCTTCGATAAGTTTGTAAACCCAACGTATGTTCAAACGATCGATCAATGAGCAGGTAGGAGGACACGAATGCCGTTCCACCTTGAACATATAAATGGTCAATCGAACGATATCACTAACGATGCAAATATCGGCCGAGTATAACTACTACTTGTTTACAGCTACTTTTTCTAGCAGCGGAAAATTTGCATTTAAATATATTCAAATTCCTAGTGAAACTAACTGATATAAACGACGGCCCTTAGTTAATGTAACGGGGCTACACGATGGCCAGAAAAACTGAGTCAGGGATACAATAAATGAGGGCTTGCTGTAATACCTGCGAACGTGACGTGGTTTTCTTACAAGGAAGCCAATGATAACAAGATACATAAGTTTGACAAAATTGTCATATCTTCGTTAATAATTTTTTATGCCGAGTGTTGCGTAAATAATATCCTTGTGATAAATAATATTTTAACTGAATATAGCAATGCTTTTTTTCGTATACATGGATATTTATCATTTGAATCACTTAGTAATTCAAGTAGTACTCATGCAATTTTTAAAATATTTTATCTATTGTTCTTTTAATTAATGTCGCAAATATAAAAAAATAATTTTTACTACATAAAATTAAATAGACGTTTTATTCATTTTTCACAAAGTCACGTTTTCCATAAAACGTTTCTGCAACACGAAATGTGTATTTCCGGTACTACTAAAGATAATCATAATTCTCTTTCTATATATTAAATATTTATATCATGACCGTAAAAGATTGCAAAAATATGTCTGTGGATATCATTTATAGAAATTATACTTTTTTCATTGCCAATAGACAATTTTTTCTTACAGTAAAATATTTTTTTGCGACTGTGAGAGATCCTCGAGGAAATTCCTTTTATAGGAGATGATCCGTCTGATCATAATCACTTGTTAACTACTTATTTAACTCGGACAGAGTCAACCACTTGTTAACTCTGATCGCTTTAAAACGAAAGTTTTTCATCATGGAAAGAGAGAGAACGTTTCTTTTGCGACAGACTGCATCGTGTTTCATCATCCAGGAAGTTCCTGGCCAGACACGCTCGTATCGATCTCGGGTCGTGTTAATAGTAATGTCGATAGATGCTTATCGAGCGCAATAGTTGCTCGCGGGCGCTCACGCGCCCTTTGTCACTGCGGCATAATAATAAGCATGAAAAGGGAAAAAACGAGGGGAGGGATATGTGCAAAAAGCGGAAACGTCGAATCATCGAACAATACCCGGAGCCAGATAACACTACGAGGCGTGGACGAGCAAGAGTAGGTGGGGAAGACACGAGACACACGATGCGGAATAAATACTGGTCTGAAATCGAGCGGAATTCAGTCGCACACTTAGTGTACTAACGACGTAAACGTCTGATCACTGTGGGAGGGTGCCTGTTCTCGCGCAGACCCCCCCATTGTTTGGCACCGCTTTACCAATTGATTAATTAGTGGCGCCTCGATATCGCAAAACTCCCGAGACGTTTGAACGTCAGTTTGTAATTCGCCAACAAGAAGCTCGTTACCACCGAAGTCTGTAGTATTTTGCTACGAAACTCCATCGTTCAAAACGCGGACTGGGCTATCACGATGCTACCAATCCGATACTCTCTGATCTTTGCCTTTGTGTCTGTTGCGGCCGCTACTTTTTTCGGGTATCTCGCTTGAAGAGTACTATATTTTTCGACTTCTGGAAAAATGCGAAATTCATTCAAAAATAGTTTAATTTTGATTAATACTAAAGAAGTTTTATTTTTATTTTCAACTAATTTGTCGACCTTCTCACGTATCTATTAGATATGTAATTGAGTGTGTTTTAGTTTCAAGTTTATCAAGTTATTACTTTTCTAGTAATTTGTTATCCTTCCTTAATATCTATCAGGTATAATTTTCTTTTTATCAATTTTTGAATATCGCGCAATTCGATTTTAAAGTATCTATAACATTCGCTTGCATTTTTGCAAGTAATTACATTTTTTAACGTTCCGTCGTCGTCTTCTTAAACTAAATATAGTGCTTCGTATTTATTAGTATAAGGTCTGCTAATCCAATTCTACAGATCCTATAAATGCGAGGCATCCGAAAGGATCCGACCGAAAAATATCTTATCTAATGGGTGTCATTGTCCATGCTTACGAGTCACTTCGTGTTTCTGTCCAGCTTGGGTACAACGACCCCCAAGATAGGCAACCCGCCGCAATTCGATGTTTATTGGAACGTGCCCAGTTTTATGTGCAATCAGTATAACGTGATGTTCGAGAATTTGAAGGATTTTGGAATTCGTCAAAATACGATGGATAAATTTCGCGGTGAAGAGATCGCGATCCTTTATGATCCTGGAATGTTTCCGGCGTTATTAACTGATAAAAGTGGTAAGTTAAAAATACATCTTATCACGAAATAAAATTGTTCAAGGGTATCTATAAAAAAATGTGTTTTAAAAACATTTTTAAAGATGTCTTAATAATCCTAATCAAATATTTTCAAAATATTTTTTAAACTTTTTCAAAAAATTTTTACGTTGTTTGCAATGAAAAAAAAATTCTGGTTAAAAATGGACAAATCAGAAAATCTTGTAGGCATAATCAAAAGATTCTGGTTATTATATAAATAATAAAGTATTGAGTTCTAATATAATAACAAAATTCGTCCGTTTTTAACCAGAATTTCTTTTCAGTGTACTAATTTCATTAATTTTGGTATTTTCAGGAATTGTAACAAAAAGAAACGGTGGCGTTCCTCAAGAGGGAGATCTGAAGAAACACCTCGAAATGTTCCAGAAACATTTGATCAAGCAAATCCCTGATGGGTCGTTTAGCGGTATTGGCGTGATAGACTTCGAGAGCTGGCGGCCGATCTTCCGACAAAATTGGGCTTCTCTCGAACCCTACAAAACCCTGTCTATAAAGCTGGAACGTGAGAGACATCCCTTTTGGAGCGACGAAGCCATCAAAAAGGAAGCGAAGCATCGCTTTGAGAAATACGGCAGAATATTCATGGAAGAGACCTTGAAGATGGCAAAGAAGCTTCGGCCTAAGGCCACGTGGGGCTATTACGGTTATCCGCATTGCTTCAATCAGACTCCTGGCCAACGTAACGCACACTGCAATCGTCAGGCCATGGTAGAGAACGACGGGTGAGTAATACGTCCGACGAGGATCAATAATCCAGCATGTGATAGCGTGCATACAATTTAATAACATATATACGTAAAGCACATTATTGCACGGAATGCACGGAATCTCAAGATGATCTCGCGATCTTTGCAACTTCTAGGTCGTGTTATCATGTCGCTGTGTAAAAGAATTTATGAACAAAGTATTTAATTCTGACTTATATACGTGATAATTACGTCATTCCGGATACAAGACGATTATGGATCGCTTATTAAGATTACGATGTTTATGCTAAAATAGGTCAATGTCGAGGATGGCGGGGTGTTAAAAACTAACTTGCAGTTTCGTTACGTTATCTAATCGCGCGAAGTGATAAAAGAACATTCGTAATATATCGGTGCGCATCACGAGCAATAATTTCCGCAGAATGTCTTGGCTCTTCACGCTCGAGGACTTGCACTTGCCTTCCGTGTACTTGAGACAAGAGATCAAAGAAGTGGATCGGGCGGGCTTCGTGAAGGGCAGAGTGTCGGAGGCGTTACGTATGACGCAGAAAAGTCCGCGTAAGCAGCAAGTTCTTCCCTATTATTGGTTCAAGTATCAGGATCACAGAGATAATTTTTTGAGTAAGGTAAGTCTTTTCGAACTCTCTCTNTCTCCTTGAAATGATTGCATGATGGAAACATTGATTCCGAGATTTTATTCACACAGAAAGATACGAAGAACGCATTCAGCACAATCGCCAGCCTAGGCGCCGACGGCCTGATTATTTGGGGTAGTTCCGAAGACACGAATACGGAACAAAAATGCAAGGACCTGCTGCAGTATGTGAAAGAGACTCTAGGACCGGCGATAAAGTGGGTCAAGCGACTCTAATCAGCAGGATAATGCAAAGTTTGAGAAAAATTGCACTGTCTTCAGTACAAAGTCTTTTCTTTTTGTTAATTCGTAATTTAATTTCTCATAATTTAACTTTTAGCACGATTTAAAATAGGCACATTTTTACATTTGTAAGGTTCTTATGCGTACCTGGCAACAAATTTGTAAATTTAAATAAGTGTAAATAAAATATCGTCTAAGAAATATTATAAATTAAGAAAGCCATGATATGAGATATGAGGAGAATCGAGGGTTAAGATCATATGAGAGAAAGAAAGGGAGGCAACTTCTAGCTGCCCAGCTCCAAATTCTTGCGGACCGGCGACAGCCCTAGTGATCTCGTTAACGTCACGGCGAAGACGCGAAGTCGCAGCATCGGATTCGCCATCCCCGGATCCTTGTCTTCGTCACCTTCACGCCGAGAGCGGCGATCGCACGCAGCTCGGTCTCTCACGCTTACGATCGATGAGCGCGCGATATCGGCGTACGACAAGTTTTACTGGTTCGCGGTGTAACGCCTCGGGCGATATGCTTTTTACAGTACGCGCGACGCGTTTTGTAGAGAGGTGGTAGTCGGGAGATCTCTTTCCCTTGCTCACGGCTGATCTCTTCCCCTTCTTGCATCCGCCTCGTTGGCCCCGTCGTCCTTTCTCTCCGCTCTGTCGCACCTGCGGCGAATGTCGATAGCGAGGCGCGAGATCGACGAAGAGGGAGAACGGAACGGGAACGCGGCGCGGAACGGGAACCGAACGCGTACCGCGAGTAGAAGGAGGAGCTGAAGGAGAGAACCCGGTGGTGGAGGTGGAGGAAAAAGAAGAGAAGGAGATGGCGGGCAAGCGGGAAGAGAAGGAGAACGGAACCCGAGAGATCGGCAGCACAGTTTCGTGTTCAACTTAGCTCGGTTCGCCTCTCAGCTTCGTGGTATCGGAAGCCCCGAAGTACTCGAAAAGGTCGAGATTCTCGTACGCACTCCCTCGGACGCGGTCCTGCGCATTTTGCCTCGCCAAACAGAGAGTCCGGAGATTGCGATTTCTCTTTTCCTCTTTTCCGTCCTCTCACGAGAGAGAGAGAGAGAGAGAGAGACTCGCGAGGTTCTTAGTCGCCCGAGCGGCGACTAGAATACCTGTTGCTCCGTGTGCTCACGCGAGGAAACCGGCGGCGTGCTGGTGCGCAGTTCGCGGGAGAAACAGCGACAACGAAGGTGACGTGTACACCGAGGTGAGTGACAGTCTCTCAGAAGAAAAGCCAAGACTCAATCCCGAGATCACTAGTGCACTTGAAGCCGGATCGCGATCGCGAGACTTCGCTGAGCGAACGAGCGCGACTCGCGTTACGTATTTTGAAATAGCGACTCTTCTCGGCTCCTCTCATCGGTTCCTGCTCTCCAGCTGCTCCGAAAATCGACTGTCAGGAAAGCGAGTCCGCGTTCAGCGAGAGCTCGTCTGTCTCTTGCGAAATTCGAAGCGCATTCATTTGCGCGTCTCTGTGTGCATGTGCTCGAATACGTCTACGTTCCGCGTATGTATGCATACATACTCGACGCTCGCGCGCCGACGCCCGGACGCGTGAACGCGCGACAATAAACGCACTCTCATCGCTTCGGAATCCTGAATATATTGATGATGGATTGTTGAAAACATCAGAGATTCCCAAAGCGCGCGATTCTATTATTAACAATTTAAAGAAAAAGATCTCTAGACGCGCGTTGTGCTGGTGGCTGAGAAATCTTCCGTAATGCGTTTGCGCTTTCTTCCTCGAGTACTCCGAGAGCGCAGTACAATCTCTCTGGTATCCCCGCTTCGAAGAACGAGGAACCCAATACCAGCTGATCGAATTACGATGATCGCGGTCCTCCTTCTTCGTGGGTGAGAGGCCCGAGGACAAACTCGAGCGATACAGAAGCCTATCCAAAACGTTTCGGCCACTAATCCTAATGCCCGGACCCCTATTCCGGACTTAATGATAGCTCTTCTTAGACGCAACAGTTAACTTCCAAGCTAAACTGTTGCGCGGTAGCGAACCCATAATCGGTTCCTTTCTAACGGAGACTGTCCACGATTGGTCCACAGCTCACAGCTACCGTCCGTACTTAATTGGTCGATCTTATAGGTGTCCGACAAGGTGAGAATATTAACGTTTCGAGATTCCAAATCGGCTTCGTCGATTATCGAGCGCTGTAATATCTTTCACGAATAAAACGTTCATGAAAGTCTCTCTTGAATATCTTTATATTTGGCATCAAATAAAAACTTTGCTTGAATTACAATTAAATCTTTCAATAGTAACTACATATTATACATATATATTTTGTTTTTTAATTTCTTTTTTTCTTGTTCTTTTAAAATATTATCGCATTTTTAAAATAGTCTTTAATATAAACTTTATTGCAATTGTTATATTATTATTATTNATATATATATATATAGAATTCAGATATTTGAAATTTAAATCTTTTCATTTTTAAAATAAATCTTTCTCAAAGACTGCTTGTGATTTATTTTACATTTCATAATATTCTTTGAAGTTTAAAAGTGAGAAACTTGGCGTTTTCGCAGAAAAATCGATGAAGCATAGGTATAACTGGATACTTTTGAGCAACAACATCGATAGAAAAAGAATGGATAATTCCTCAATTAGTTCTTCCTTGTCTTTCACGTAAACGGGGAAAGAAAGAAGAGTGCTAAAGGGGTTTTGGCCGGGCGGGCAAACGAGTCAAGGGAAGGGGGGGGGGTTAGTAGCGCCAGAAGTAGCTGGCAGGCTCGAGGAAGACGAAAGGGACCGTTTTAAAGAGGCGAGCATTAAAAACAACAATGTCATTACATTTTAACGACCTGTTCTTTGGCTCTGCCCTCCCTTTTAAGAGCATTCGTTTGCAGGTATGTGGTCCGCGCTCACGGGGGCCACCACACCAGGCCCCTATAGTATCGCGTACACGAGTCGCGTGTGCTGCGCATACGCGGGGCCACCTCGTTGCTTATCACCTCCACCTTCATTTCTTTCTTTTACGATTCTTTTACAATTCTATGTGAAGCTAAAGCTACGTGTGAAATGAAAATAGGCTCAAGTGTTTCGGAGCAAACGTATCTTTTGAAAGTATATAGAGAATTGGATCTGTAAAAAAAAAGCGATGTTTTAATACTAATAATTGGAGCACGGACAATTAAATACATTTTCTTTAAATACTTTTTGCAAGATATATTTCGTATTTAACTTTTTTTTCGTAAAAGAGAAGAGTAGAGCAAAAGAAAAACCGTATCAAATTTTAAACACGAGCTACTTTATCACGAGGGAGTGGAGCAAAGCTCGTGTAAATCCTCTTCCGCCTAGTTCGTCCCCATCCCCCTGTCCCCTTCTGATGGACCCCGGTTCGTTCCCCACGCGCGTTCCGGGCACGCCGTGCAGCCCGCGAAGAATTAGTATGGGCGAAGAAACAAAAGCACGAGGAACCGCGAAGGGATCAGCGACGACGAAGAAGATGGAGAAAAAAAAGGACCCGAAATGGCGCCACACGTTCAGCGTGTTTTCGGGGCATCCCCCAGTGCTGTTGGCAAACTCCTTTTTTCGGCGCCGTCCGTCTCCCTCGTGCCCGCCCGTTCCTGGTTCTCCCTCTCGTACCCTACGGGCCCTACCTCGCCTTCTCTTTCTTTTCACCGGGTATTCTCGCGCGATCCGCACCCTCGCGCAACCGACTCCTTTTTTATTTCTCTACTCCTTCTCTATTCTTCAAGCACACCCTGTACCCCTGGGCCATCTATTAGTTCGCTCACGGTATCCCAATATCTCAAAGAGTAAAAAAAGGAGGGAAGAAAATAGACGAAGAGAAAAAAAAAGACGCCGGACCACGCCGCCGTCCCAACGAAATATGAAATTAGGGTATGTCAAAACGGGGGGTGGAGATTTTCATTAAAACCAATGGGAGATTAAAACTCGAGACACCTAATTATAGATATATCACTCGCCGTCATCTCCGGATCGCTCGGGCATGCACCGGATCATTAAGTTCAGAAGATTGAACTTTGGGACGACCGGATCCCTCTGTCCTGACCAAGTATTATACAGACCGCGGGTTGATTGGCGCGCATGCAACACTTGGCAGTAGAGGAAATAATATTATTTTCTTCCGCTGGATCATTTCATTACGAGAAAAACAGCGCGATGCTATTACCGCAGTGAGTAATCGCGTGATCCAGCACGCAGGATTACGTGCGATCTGTATCGCTTAAGGTTGTATTAGACTACGCATTGGAAATTGAGGAATGCGAATTGGAAAGTAGAATTCAACCAATCAAAACAAAACGGATTAAAATTGAACTTATCCGATATTGGTCGAATTTTAATCTTTCGCAATTCTTAATTTTCAATGGGTATGTTGTCTGATATTTACGCTTTACGCTGGCTTATAAACGTCGAGAGAATGCTAGCGAGGAGAGAATGCTGGTTGCGCGGGAAGGAAATTGATCGTAGAAGAAACTAGTATGGCTTCCATCGACGTGCGAGACTGTATTATCGCATACTTTTCAACGATAGAAAATTCCTTCTTTCTTCTTTTCTCCTTTTAACCCTTATTCTATATTCCGACGCAGAGCATACAGTTATAGATATCGAATGATACATTTTTATAAAATACAGTATTTACTATTTCTCTTTAATTTATTTTTCATATAATTATTGGAATAAAAAAACACAAGTAAGTGTCACAATATTATTTTTATTAAAAATTTTTTACCATTGTAAAATGTAAGTGAAAACCAAAAAAAAAACGTGAATTGACTTTCTTGCCGTTGACATCATCGATATGTATAGCTATCACGTTATTTTGACTTATCACGCTATTTGAGTTTCCTCCAATCTAATATTTAACGCTAAAATACTTGTGATACGAATCGCGCCTTTATAACGAATGCACCGTCTCGTCGATCGAGCGCTGCGCTGTCGACGGAGGATAGATGAAGAAGAATCAACGATCAGGAGGATCGATGGAAAACCATCGGAGATTTCGATGGGGCACACATATGGGCGGACAGGCGCGGCACCCTTTGTGCCGGCACCGCCTAAGCTCGGGGGCGCGTCAAATTTGCTTGAAAATCAAATTAATCTCGCGGCTGGGCGCAAGATTCTCTCTCTCGCTTCATCTTTCTTTCTTCGCTTCTATCTTATTGCCTTTCCACTCCCTCCCACCATCTCTCTCACTCTCTCTTTCTCTCTCTCTTTCTCTTGCTCTCTTCATCTTCTCTCGGTATCTCGAGGACACGAGCAAATCGAAGGCACGGGACCGAGATGGAGGCGAAGAAGGAGGTGGGCCGGAGGTCCTCCGTGCCACCGACACGGACCCAGAGGCGAGAAGAGAAGGTGGCGCAGCAACAAAGAGCTTTGGACTTCTGGCTGTGGTCATTGCAGGGCCGTAGCCATTCTATATTGTGGATTATAGAACTTCAAGCATATATCCAAATAACAATATCCTAAAACGATACAATACAAAGCATTGTAACATGCATATTTAGAAGAGGAAAGAAAGAATAGAAGATTACTTTCAAGTTTCATAAGCAACAACATCGATCAAATATAATAATCTATATAATTGGTTTTATAAATTTCTTATAAAAATATACATAGATTTAATTAGATAAATATGTATAAAGAAACATTTGATTTAATTGGTTACCATAATATTGTCACCTGTAAGTGTGAAAAATATTAATTGATTCGAAAATATAAAAATAATCAAATTAGAGGACAAAGTTAATATGTTACATAGAATCATATTTGATTTTACTTTAGTGATGCCAAGAAATTAACTTTATTTTGGTGCATATATCGATTTTATATATAAGATGTTTGTATCTTATATGAATTTCTTTCCAAAGCTAGTTTGCTTATAAGCATCTAAAGACGATGATAATATTGTAATTTCGAGAATGTTGCATTTCAAAATTACAAATGTCAGCGATTGTTGTTAGTTGTGGATTCTTGCTCGAGTACGTCCCTGCTGCATCCTATTCGGTCATTCAAATCTCCGCTCGTAGAAATGAGACGGGCAGCCGCGCCGTGTTGCCCCACACCTCTGCGGTCTTAAAGTATACAGGGTGATTCAACAAGAATTACTCGAGAGGCCTAATTTTTGAAATGTGATACGTTTCTTCAAATTTCTCAAGTTGCATCCTGTAAACAAGATCCCAAGCAAGAATAAGATTTATTTCTTCGATACCATATATTTAACAGTACTATCGAGAGAAAGTAAGAAATCAATTCGCTATCTCGAACGTAACAATAATTATATGTCGTTAACTATAAAAAATATTTAAAAAAGCTATTTTTCATTTTACATACCTTTTTTTATTATTTCTGATATTCCAATCGATTGGCTTTTCTCAAATTCACGAAATCGACCTGCAGCCCTGACTGCACCATGGTTCTTAGAACTTAAAATAAAAAACAGAGGATCAAAGAGATTCTATGTGAGAATAAAGGAGGACGAAGGGTTGCTTTGCGGAATGAAGAAAAAGATCTTTCCTGTGAACCGAACGCATTCAGGACTGGACGGGTATAGTGGAAGTCGTGGAATAGGAGGAAAAAGAGAAGAACGAGCAGAAAATGAAACGACGAAGAAAGCCAAAGGGATAGAATCGAAATCGAAATGCATCGTGAGCAAGACGGCGAGAAACGAAAAATCGATCCTCTCTCTGGAAATGCCGGCGACCAATTGTCCGGCGAGGGACAAGATTCTTGACGTTGTCAGGAATTCAGCTCGCGAGTCCCGTCCCCGACGAGGACGTGAATCCTTCGAAGGACGGCACGAGTATCTGTGCAACATCGCGGGATTTCTCGATTTCCGTGCTCCTTCTTTTTTTTCGGTGCAACCGAAAAAACAACGAGGTTTGCGAAATTGGAACCGCGTCCTCCTGGTTCAACATTCGTATCAATGTCGCTGCGGTTGGTTCGGGGAAGATTTAATCCTTAATAAATTGAAACACTCATAACATGAGATTATTAAAGCCTGAAACTTTTTATTAATATTAAATAGATAAAGATTTATGTATTCAAACGTACGTTTATTGTAAATTTTATTATACTGTTAATTTTATTTACCCTCTCTCGCCTGTTTATGGTTATCATCATTTAAATAACTTTTTCAAATCGCGCAAAAGACACGAAGCTATAAACGAGATAAACTTTCTTCTTCTTTTCTCTCTCCCTCCTTTATATCGGTAAACTCTTTTCATTTACGAAATGTTGATCTTCATTGGTTTCACTTTGTTGTATTTAAATGAAGAACACGTTCCTTTATCTTTTATCTTTTAGGCGCCACATATCCCCTTGGCTTAAAAAAAATATATACCGCCGGAAGGAGTTCATCGCGTTCCCATGGCTAGTGCCTAAAATCCGCCGCTATTTATGGCGGAGGTATCCACGACGAATTCCCTCTATGCGATGCCAAGCTCTGAGGAAACACGAACTTCCTTTATCTCGAAATCTCTGAAGTTAAAATTCGAGCATGCCAGATTGAGATCGGGGATCAGCCTTAACGATCTATGAATGAAACGCGTCGCGCCATCACCCAATAACGAGAACCCGTTCCTTCGTTTGGCGCCGAAACGAGCGGACCATAACTTTTTGACGCATCTTTTTACAGATACTTGGAGGTCACACGCGAGCCATCTAATTAATTTCTCAGCGGCTAAAGTAATTTATTCAGACGCTATCTTTTCGTCATACTTATGTGTTTCACAATTTTGTTTACTTTGCGAGACCAGCAGTTAAATATCTTTCAACGATTTTAAAATCTATTATATGTTCTTCGCCGTCAGTTGAATATACCTAATGATTTATGAAGTTTATAAATTAATATTTCGTAATCGAATGCACACGAAAATGAGAAGAAATAAACAAGACGCAGTATCGCATCGATAAATCTTTGTATTGCAATTCTAGTCAGTCATTGAACTCAAAAGTCCAAGTTGAATAACATGCTATCTCAACGACCTCAAATGACATCTCATGCGATCATGCATTCAGCAAAATAATCTTCCAAATACTTAACATTACTTGTTACAAACACGCTGCAATGTTTTCATCGATTCTTAGTAGAGATTAATATTTACATTGAAGGCTGACAATGAGTCTTTCTTTCCTTCGCTGCTCTACCGTTGCAAACAATTTCGCAATCAATCGTAATCACGCGAAGTTTCTATCTCTTAAGCTGTAAAGAAAAAATAATATTTATCTCACCTTCTAAATATCTTAATTATTTTACTTATTGTTTGATCAAATACAAATTCAGATTCCTCAATTTCTTTGTATTATTTCAGAAATCATGGGGACGATATGGCGATTGTTAGCGATGACTCTCTTGTTAATGATACATTCTACTCTGCTCAGTGCTCATCGTGAACATAAGGTTTGTCACTGTTAANATTATTCTAAAGTCATCCAATTCATTAATTGATAATAACTTCCTTGATTAGAATTTTTGTGTGTATAATATATTTATATTAATACCTATATATATATATTTAATTAAACTCACAAAAACTACAAATTTTTGTTAGGTCCACAACATCGTGCTGTATCCTGATAAGCACAGCTGGTGCAAGACGACGCCTATAAAGCAAGTAGTGACATGGCCTCAGTGTTCTTCCCAGGAACTGGACAACAACGTATGCGTCGGCGCTTGTTTCTCATACATGGTCCCACATAGTGAACCCTCCGCCCCTGGTGATCTTATAAGACCTTACTGCGANTCCTGTCAACCCTTAGACAGCGTTTGGCATACTGTGAGTCTATCAATATAAAGATTGTTTATCATATATGGATATATTGTATAGAGTTTTATACATGTATTAGTTTTATACATGTATAGAGTTTCCAAGACTTAATAATTAATGTTTTATCTCTTAAAAGTTATATTTCCTAGCAATAAACTTATATATGTAAGAATAGTTATCGCGTTGATTGAAAAAATATTTAACTCTTATCTCCTTTATCTTACAATTAGTCTTTATGCTTGATAAGATTGAATAAGTCATGCAACAAAATTGCATTTTATTGTTACCTGCATTTTTAAAAATATGTACGATTTATAATAGTTTCATTTTCTCGATTTTTATAATTTTTCGAATCGTAAGTTGGACAAAAATTAAATTATTTTATAAATGTACAAATTAATAAAGTTTTAAAAATATTGCAAATTATTTGATTTCTTTGACATGTACTCTTTTTGAAAATTATCTCGTGTTATTCTCAGGTTATACTGGATTGCAAAGACGAGCAGAATAATCCAATTACCATGCAAAAGAAGGTGCAGATTATTACAAACTGTTCCTGCAGTTCCTGCATGGAGACTTCAAAGATCAAGCCGGACTACAACACCTTGCTGCAATCTCTAACGGAAGAGAATTTGGACAAGAATGTGAACATAGCACACGAAACGCCCGATATATTGCTGGATTTAAATGCCTCAAAGAACACAACGAGAGATGGGTCGCAACTCAACGAACGGTTTCTCCAACTCAAGAAATTGAAGGAGTCGCAGAAACTGGACGAATCGCGTATGAAGGAATTGTTCTCCAAATTCGAGGGGGAGGTCGATTTGGAAAAATTGACGGAAATGTTTAAGAAATACAATCAGGAGGACGAGGAAGGCCAGCACGAGCATCATCATCAGCATCAGCACGAGCATCAGCATCAACATCAACAGCAGCAACAGCAGCACCTTCACCGTGGACCGCATCATTCCCTGGTACTGGACTCGGACGTAAAGGAAAAGATCGACGTGGAACCGCATTATTTGCATCCCGCCGTCGCTGGACAAGAGATTAGTTATCACGACAACATCCTTGTGGGTAAGGAGAAGAAGAAGGACTTCTAGGCCCATCAAAGCGGAATTCGTCATTGTATGAGTGTCGTCTTCGTTCGCCACGCTCGCAAAAATTCGCAGTAGTCGGTTAAGATTCGTAGAATCGTGTATAGATATTTTGATAAGCGAACGATTGGGATACCTAGTCTGCTATCTGATTTTAATTCTACGTATTTATTTACGTAACGATAATTTGATCGTGAGATATTAATTGTTGATATATTTATTAATAATTATTTTTACAAAATTAATGATGATTTTGTACATTTTTATAATTGTTTCAGCGAAAGGAGCCATAATCTCCTTTATTCTTTGTTTATTTTACAGCTTATCATGAAAATGTTTAAAAATGGCATGCGAATTAAAAATAAATATAAACTCGATGTTTCGAAACTAATTTTCGATGCTAATAATCGCTATTGAAGATGAAAATAAATCACAAGAGCGTGTGTGAGAGAGAGTGGAAAGTTTAGGATGGGAGAAAAAATTCTAATATATATTTAATTGTTATTATGTTAATTAATTATTTAAATAACTGCATAACAATCGGGACATTTACTCGACCTTAAGCATACGGAGTGACGCTTTAGTGAGATATATATCCCGATCGATAAAAATATATAAATGATACTTTCGAGTTTGAATATCAGTCTCGATATGACATCGACCTCTATGACACATATGCATTGTATTATTCTCTTTAGAGAATAAAGACCATCATGGTCAACATTCATGCCTTAGTGAGATTCTTGTGAACGTTCTTCCTCTATTTCCATGAATACCTACTCTTTATTTCTTTTTTTATGGAAAGTATACTCGTCGTTAAAAATGTTGCAGCATGTAACGTTATATTTAGAAGTTCGAAATTTTTCCAATCAACACAAATCTTCTCATTTTTTTTATTGTTTTGCATTTATTTCTTGTAATTATTGTATATTATGAAAACTTTTATATTATCTGCCTTCATTCGATAAAGATAATCTTCATTAATTTCCATTTTATTCCCCTCGCTATGTTCTTGCTTCGGGAATTATCTCTATATTTGTAGATAATTTCTAATATTTCAGAAAAATATTTTTATATAGATTGGTATTGATCTTTGATGTGAAACTTTTCTGTTTGCACAATATATTTTTAATTAAATAAACGAGATAAGAATTACAAAATCTTACGAGAAATTTGATAAATAACAAAAAGAACTTATCAAAAGGAGATATCTGGATAGCTGCATTATTTACATAGATTGCCTAATTAGTATTTTCAAAATTAATAAAGATATTATACTTATGATATAAAAACTGATAACCTTGATCAGAAACAAAATTTTGATACTAATCTTATTATTCGTCTTGATTCTTATTATTATATCAATATAAATCAGAATCAAAAATGTTTCTTAAATTTTGCTATTAAAATGATCACTGAATAAACAATCTTACGTATGTAATTGCAAAATATGTAACGATCTTAATCTTAATCGTCAAGGAATTTCGGCGAGATACGATTTCGAAAGGTTCGTTTGAATGCTATCGTACCGCGGATCTAGATCGTTGACGAATCATTGACTGGCAAGTAAATGCCTCATAACGATAAGAGGAGACGACTTTTGGCCGATGGTGGCGGTAGCACTATCTGGTCTGATGGAAAGAGAACGATCAGTGGCGTGGTATATCGGCAAGAGAGCAGTGCTGTCCGATGCGCCGTGTCGCGCACTGTGTCGTCGCTTTCTCGATCGCGCGACCGCGAGATCGCGATCGAGAAACGCTTACATATCGGAGATCTACCGCGACACGGTTTCCGATGAGGTGACGGTGAACCATTCAAACCCAGCGCGATGCACAGAAATCACTTGGTTTTCGATTACTTCTGAGATTCTACATTTCATAACTATTTCAAGTAGCGGAGTTTACTCATTATCGTTTCGAAATACAAAGTAACGTAACACATAGACGAACCTTAGTAATTCTTCAAATATTTAAAGTGTAACTAGACTCAAGATCTTTTGTAGACGACGATTGAGAGACTGGAAAAATAGATGTTTCTATTTTTACAAGTCCTGCTATATTTTCTTCTATTCAGAGTCACGTAGGATTGGTTACTATAATAAGTAGTTTCATAAAGACAATACGGTAAGAACTGCAACGCGAGTGTGAAATATATATCCATCTGACGAGAAAACAGATCGCCAAGAACCAGGAGAAGACTCACAGCAATTCACTGTTGATCTTCGACACCAAGTACGACACCAAGATGGATACGACAGCAAATGGTAAGACTTACCAAGATCGTTTATCCAAGTATGAAGCTGAAGCGTGATTTATGAGACGAAAGATTAGTCTCGTTATCCTTGTCAAACCGTCTCGCTGTATCGAACGTTCGCTTCGTTCGTCAATATGCGTCCGGTTATCGGCCTCGTGTCTGGAATCCTTAACACGCTAATATCACGTATAGTTAGCGTTTCAGTAACATCAATTATTATTTTGCACTTTCACCGTTAAACTTTCAAATTGTGCAATTTTGTATCGCAACCACCTGTGCGATTCTCCAAAGTAATTACATATTTTGCTTAACAGACAATTTGAAGAATTATCAATTCTTATATGAATAATATTTTGATGAACTCGTGATTGAAACATGATAAACATATATAGCATATTATGCATGATCGCATTTCCGCTAGCGATAATTAAAATATTAAATTTAACATAATTAATTAAACATTTAAAATATATTTTTGATTGTAATTTTCTGCATCAATTTTCAATAAACTATTTTTTAGAATAATTATCCGAGGCAATTAAACCCAAAGATTTGCTAGCGATAATTATTAAAGTATTAAATTCAGTATAATCATTTAAAACATATTTTTTGATTGTGTCATTTTCTGTATTAATTTTCAATAAATAATTATTATCTAAAACAAATATTATGGGTTAATAATAACGGATTATAACTACTCAAAGATTTTAAAGAGAGATAGTAGCCTGAGAAAAGAAACGTGATAATTCTCTTCGCAAATTATACTCGAGTCATATTTTTGCAAGAAACTGCAGAGATAAGGTAATACTTCAAATCTGTTTAGCCAAGCATAAAATTAAAGCACATGATTTATGAGATAAAAGATTATTCTGATTAAAAATCACTTGATGTAAAGCGTAAATATTGTAAAAATACATAAAACTATTATTTAATATAATTTAATAGTTATATAAATCTATATAACTATTATTTAAACAATATTAATTCAATTTTAAAGCATAGCATATGCTTTAAAATCGAGCATTTAATCTAACATATTTTATAAAAAACTTTATTTAAATGATTTTGGTAAGTCTTACCATTTGCTGTCGTATATAGTAGATTAATATATGTATGTGATGTATACTTATCATAAAATGT
The DNA here is from genome assembly GCA_021460005.1 of Tetramorium alpestre. Taxonomy (NCBI): domain Eukaryota; kingdom Metazoa; phylum Arthropoda; class Insecta; order Hymenoptera; family Formicidae; genus Tetramorium; species Tetramorium alpestre. Next base: position 556,977 of record JAJVSH010000008.1, on the reverse strand, counting down.
GCATTTTAATGACGTAATAGTCAAATAATTGGCAATCGATAAAATGTCGTAAACACAATTATATTACATATACTTTATATTAAATGTTAAATTATGAGATATTACATAACTTTCAACTTTACTACCGCAGCCGATTTTTCTTAATACGAGCGGGCTTTTAGAAAAAGTGGAATTAACTGGTCTTGCTTCGTGTGCGCAACATGTATATATACATTAATCATTTGGTAATCTTACATAACCGACAATTCTATTTCACATTTTAGAGTTGATTATGTCACCACACGAGGCAGGGAATGTAGTTTTATAAGTGAATGGAAAAGTTTCGCTAATCTAAAAGTAATTTAAAACGTTGATCAAAATCATATCTCTGCGTAATATTCTTTATAATTAGAAACTATTATATATCACTATATATTATATATAGTGACATCATTGCTAACAAAATTTACGTTTTTTTTTTATAATGGCAAGTTTTAAAATAATCATCGCTTACATTTAATTGTATGAAATCAAAAGGCCAGTCGAAACAAAAGCAAAAAAAATTCAGCTAGTTATATTGTCCTCGACCTTTGCACCATTTAAAGTCGCGACCGCTTAGACAAAAGCAATATTATTCAATTGTTAACGATGTCTGACTCGACGTTTCAATTTGATGAGCCTTTATTTATACTTAACGCTTTAATTAAAGAGATGCGCTAATCGTTATCTTCATCCAAAAATTTATCAGCTCTGAGAAATTTCGTTCTACGAAAATGTATCTTCTTGGTATTACTTGCTTTGTATGGGTTGTTGTTTTTTTTGCGATAAAGTCCACTCGTCCTTTTTACATTTAATCATTAATTAATCGCTGGTTTAGCGAGGATTTTGAATGTCACGATAATTAGAGTGAAAAAGTTATTAGTGAACAAGATTTTATATATAGATAAGTAAAATATAAAGTGATAACTTTATCGTAACTATTTTGCATGGTATAGTTTTATACAATTATACACGTAATTATACAGCCTTATCTGTTTGCTGTAAAATATTCACTTATTTGCAAATAAGAATAGTAACGCGTGCAGTGTTGCAGTGCACGTTGAAAAGTCCTCTAATATGCTTCATTTGCAACATGTGCGATCAATGTGAGTATTAATATCAAAAATAAAAACTTGATATCAAATGCGATAAATGTTAAAAATAAAAATTACTAATAGATATTTAGAAAGTAAACAAATATCGAGAAACAATTAATAATTATAATGCAAAGAAAGATAAGAATCCAAACGTAAAGATTTAATTTAAAGGTTTATGAAATTTGCATTGTTAAAAATACCTTCGAATAGAATGCTCCAAAATTTGATGATGACATGTATGACTCAGTCAAAGAATAAAGAATTTTAAATGCTGACAATGAGATTGGGCGCACGTGTTGTCAAGACAGCGATGAGTTAGCTAAAATGAGGTATAGACCACGAGGATCTGGTCGTTCGATATTTTAACAGTGGGGGATCTCACGAGACGCGAGGGAACGAGAGGGAAATGGCAAGCAGAAGCAGCAGGCGGCAGCCGGGGTAAAAGACGAGGAGACAAGGTTTGATCGAAGAAGACAGCCAGTACGCTATATCATCAGCTTAGTACGGTATATGGATATGTATAGAAGGATGTATACCTGCAACCGGAAATCGAATAATGACGGAAGGGAAAGTTGATGACTTATCAGGGCCGTAATTGACGGGAACGGTGACGAGGAAACTCGGACGGCGCGCCGGCGCTAGCGAAAAAATGAGTCATGGTCGACATCGACGATGATGTCGACGTTCGTCATTATAAGTCGAGCAGCTGATGGTAGGGGGGATTCCAGGTACGGCTACACAAGAACGGAAACCAAGGAAAATGTAACGTATGTTCTAGCTTCCAGATTTTCGAAGTGTCTTTTACAAATGAAATAAAGATCACGATTCAAACGAGTAAGAATAATTCTTACAGAATAATTTATTGATTCTTAATTATGCTACTCAATTGCATAATGCTACCATTGCAATTAAGATCTTATCTACAAATGGCAGGAAAAAATATGTTAATCTAAACTCAATTTATTTGAAATGATGTATCATTTAAAAGATAAGAAGTGCGATTTGAGTGAGAATAATGTTTTATAAAGATTGTCAAGCTATGATTTTGAAAGATCAAAGGGCTATTCCGAGCAATAAAAATTGCGATAAACTTGGATATATATATGTGTGTACAAAATATAAGCCGTACATTTTAAACTGCAATCGATATTTGTTAAACGATAATTATCGCTGTTAAATTTATTGCACGTGAAACACCGTATGATAATTCATACGATAACTTTAATTTTCATAATCTGATTGCGCAATCTGGGTTTTCCGGAAATGAAACACGCAAACGCTAGATAAAACTTATCTAGTGTTTGTCTTCATAAACCCTGATTGATCGCGTTTCTCATGATGCGCGAACCGAAGGCGCCGCGCAGCCAGTAGATATTTAGTTGTCCCTGCCGGAGCATTGAACCCTCGGTTCACCTCGAGGCCTCTATCGCACGGCAAAGCGCCCCATTTAGACACGTTCCTGTAGCCGAGTTTGCCACGACTCAGGGCGCAAGTCTTCCTCTCGGTCGGTCTCTGTGCCAAGCAATTTATTCGATTCGCTCACGTTCGGAGACTAGTCGCAATTCGCAGAGCAGATAATACCCCCGGCTCTCGGTCGCGCCGCTTCTACCGCGTGCTCGTGACGGTGTTACACAATGAAGGAGGCTTCCTTCTGGTGAAGTTTCATCGTTCGTTTGATCATAGCGAGCGACATTAGTGATTAGCGATCACTGAGGAATTGCTGCGCAGCCAGCCACCTAACCAGCCAGTCAGCCTGGCCGGAGTCGGTAATTTCGGAGCCAAGGTCCGAAACGACGGCGCCGCGCCGCCATTTTAGCGCGAGCACGTTTTCGCAAATTGCCATACACTTGCGCGTAGCAAGTTGCGAGGAAATATTTTGGTGCCCGAGACGGAGAGCGAGCCTTCTGCGGGGCACAGCGTTCCAGTGCGGTAGCGGCAACACCACGAATGAGCGCCGCGTCGAGAAAACACCCGCGTGCAAAGTGATCTCTCGCAGGAGAGTGGCGTTTTCTTTTCCGTTTCCTAATTTGCGGGTGTACGAGACCGGAGCGTATTATTGCGCACCAGTGACAGCGTATACCGGCACTATGAGTAAAATGCTAGACACAAACTATCGCACTGTGTTCTCTGTACTTAGAAGTCCCGTGGAGAGTGAAGAGTTTAAGCGGATCATCTGAAAAAATCGCGCAGCGACAGAGAAGTCATTTTTCCGCGAGGACAATCGTATTCGCGAGATACGTGTGAAGTCTACTTGGTGTTCAGTGTAGGGAAGTCTCTCTCTTCCTATCTCTTCGTTTGTCACGCATTTTTCATTGCCGAAAATTCAGACTTTATCGTTGATGTAATCGGCGATCTATTAATAGATCAGTGATTCTTAGAATGCACTAATTCTCGCAATATTGCGCAACTTGTTCCTCGTATTGATTGATTTAATCGGAAGGAGGACTTACTGACGTGTCGAGTGAGCTCATATCGAGTGTGTACAATAATCTCATCTTAGAAAGAAAGGAAGAAAAAACTGAGACTCTCGCTTATCTCGAGGGAAAAATTCTAGCGTAGTGCGCGCGTGAAAAAGCGTGAGCCGTCACAATCTTTCTGCCGATCGAGACATCCCGACGGCAACCCCGGATACTCCTATAACCCGTAATGTATTTGCGATCGCGCCAACGAGCAGCACAAGGGAGGCACGAGCACACAAGAGAGGCGGTAGGAGCTGGTGTAGCGGCCGCGCGTGGTCGCCGAGATCACGGATCGTCTTCGAGGGGCAAGAATAGAGCGCAGAGGAAAGCGGCGAGCCGTTACTGCGACCTAACGCCAGCACCGCAGCCGCAGCCGCGGCCGCTACGAAGCGGCTCCGCAGACAGGAGTAGTGCTTTGGACCTGGTATACCTGAAACGCAGTATGAGCGAGGGTGAACGAGCGGCGATCACGCCACGAATCGGCTGGCGAAAGCTCACCGACCCTGGCGACTGACACGAATCCAGGAAGCCGAGGGCAGGTCCGAAGCGATAGCACCAACCACTGCTGCTCGCTCATCAGCATCCTCGTTCTCCTGCCACTCACTCGACGGCCACCATCGGTCTATGGTCCTGGCATAGCCACGTGACGGCTCTCAGTGCCCGTAGGACGTTGTCGTCGTTGTCGTCGTCGTCGTCGTCGTCGTCATTGTTACTGTCGTGTCTCCCGTGCCAGCTCGATGCCGGCCAGATGCCGGATAACGCACCGCCAAGACCCGCTGCGAGGATCTTGAAGAGGGATCCCGAAATGGCGGGCAATCGGTGTCGGTAGCAGACGGGGTTAACGTCCCGAAGAGCGCGATCGTTCAAACGGCACCCACGCCTCGTCGTACCTCGTAGCTCACCGATCATCCACCGGCATCTTCTCCCTCTTCCCCTTCGTCTTCGCTTTTCAATGTCCTGGCTGAATTGTTAGTCGTAGAAAATAATTCTCTTTCCCTCTCTTTCACATCGAGCGATCCGAGGTGGTTTCAAGGAGCGCCTGTATACGGACAATAATTCGTTAGGTACTAAGGCTAGTGTTAAAATATAATAATAGTGAAGAGACAGCAGGTTAAGAGAAATTCAGATTGAACGGAACAAATTCTCTGATAATCACAAATCTGACGATTCTCAGAAGGACAATAGAAAAAAGGAATCATAGAAAGATAAGGAAAAAGATAAGAAGAAAAATAGAGAAGAGGAAGAGCAAGAAACCCGCATTAAATCCAAAGAGACGATTCCTTCAGAATTTTAGTCAGTCTCCCTTGAGTCACCTTTCGGTTGAACTGCATTTTCTCAGTCGCGAGCATGCCGCCCACGCCGAACAAGCTGAACCTGAGCTTTACCAGAAATGCTTATAGTGTTTTCGGTAGTCGCAACGAAGAAACCGCGAGCGAGCATCAGCGCGAGCAAAAGACGGAACTGTTGGAGGGTAAGGAGCAGGGAGGAAATACCTATCGTCCTCTTCCCGAACATTTGTCGCATTCTTCGTCTATTTGTCGACAAATTCGTCTCGTGGTCATTGATACTGCTCGACATTAAATAAACGCGCTGTCCCATTCTACCTCGCTACTTTACCGCGATTATCCTCGACGATGACCGCACAATTTCCATTCTCTCTCGTTCCCCTCGTGATTTGATGAGATCGGGGTTATAAAAGCCACCAGCGGCATCGTTGTCGTCAGAAACGCGCCGCATTCTGCACGCGCCTACCGCTACGTCATTAGCGACAAACCGAATCTTGCAAAACGTCGCGGAGAAAGCGGTTGGTCGGACAAAGTTCGCGACTGGTGAACGAACGTTCGGGACGATCCGACGGAACGATGCGAATGGCATCACGCCGTAACGATATTGACGTCATTTCAGGTACCAGAGCCAACGGCCTTCTACATTTGAAAAATGGCATTGATTACATCAATCCCGGCGAAGAGGACCAGATGGAAATTTACGGGTAGGTCACTCGCGCTGCGTCACATAATCGTACGTGAATTCTCCTTGAATCTAGCAGTCCGCTTAATCTCCGTTCATTATCGTTACAGTTATAGACGAAACCGCGTGCGGACCGTCATTATCTGGATCCTGATTGTCATTACCGGAGGTTTCCTAAGGCTGATATTCCACTGGGTGCCACAGCTCATGCTCCGAGCCACTCATACCAAATGCTCTTTGGAAGAGGCGGAAACCGTATTGTTGATCGAAAAGTTTCAAGGAAAACACACGAGTTACCACGTGAAGAAGTTGAGAAACTTGACCGCTCAGGAAGTTGTGTTAGTAATATTTTTTCTATGCATTTTATAAATATCCGCAACCTTGAACGAAATCAGTATCGATAATTATTATTATTTTATTTCACAGTAATAAATCTTTCCACGAAGAATCTCTGATTGATGAAACGTGGGACGGCAGTGTAATAACTACCAGAGAGGACACAAAGGACACCTACCCGACGTTGTCCGTGCATCTTTGCGGGGGTCAATTTAAACGTGAGTGAATCAAAGTGCTTTTTTTTTGCGATCTGTAGTACATTTCACAAATACAGTTTTAATATGAGAAAATATTTTTATAGACGTACCATCCATAACCATTTTCAACTGCAAGAAGCTGACCTACGTTTGGGATCCGGAAAGATCGGAATTCCTGAAGCTGCGTGGCCTCGATACCGACATTCTGACATCCACGTTACATCAGGCACAAGGTCTCAGTTCTCAGGAACAGTACATGAGGTAAAAGTCGAATCAATTTCAGCCTTTTAACGGGAACTTGGCGTCATAACGCATCAATTACGGTAATTTACATTAATTAATTGGACGATTTACATCGATAGGCGCAACGTATACGGTAACAACGAGATCGTGATTCCCGTGAAGAGCATATTCACATTGCTCTGCCTCGAAGTGCTCAACCCGTTTTACGTCTTCCAATTATTCAGTTTTTGTCTGTGGGTCGCGGATGACTATTATTACTACGCCATGGTCATTCTCGCAATGTCAGGCGCCGGCATTATGATGGCAGTCTTCCAGACGCGACGAGTGAGTCACCTCTTTTTCTTTCTATTTATTACTTCGTAACATGATTTAATTGATCAAACTGATGATTATTCTTCTTAGAATCAGCAAAATTTACGTTCGACTGTGCATTCATCTGACGTCGCAACGGTCATGCGAGATCGTGCGACCGGTCAAACTGCGGTAGTGCCGACTGAACGCTTGGTGCCTGGCGACGTTTTGGTCATCCCATCCCACGGCTGCTTAATGCCATGCGACGCCGTGCTGCTTACTGGCAACTGTATCCTCAACGAGTCCATGCTGACGGGTGAATCTGTGCCTGTCACGAAAACGCCAATTCCTTCTTCTAACGATGTGATATATAATACCAAAGAACATGCTAGGCATACGCTCTTCTGCGGTACCAGGATTATTCAGACAAGATACTACGGCAGTGAGAAGGTAAACCTCACATTTTCTATTTTCATATTTTTATATTTTTTCTAAATGTAAATAATTGTTGTGACATTAGGTGCTGGCGGTGGTCATCAGAACAGGTTTCACTACCAGCAAAGGGGACCTCGTGCGATCCATCATGTATCCCCCGCCTGTGGATTTCAAGTTTGAGCAGGATTCGTATAAATTCGTCATACTGTTAGCGTGCATTGCCAGCATCGGCGTCATTTACACCATCGTAACCAAAGTGTTGAGAGGCGTTCACGCTAGAAACGTTGCTTTGGAAGCGTTAGATCTCATCACGATTGTAGTGCCGCCGGCATTGCCAGCTGCCATGACGGTCGGGCGTCTCGTAGCACAACGTAGGTTGGAAAAGAAGAAAATATACTGCACGAGCCCAAGAACAATCAATGTATCAGGATCCCTCGATTGCATTTGCTTCGACAAGACTGGAACGTTGACCGAAGACGGTCTGGATATGTGGGGCATGGTAAGTGTATCGGATGGAAAATTCCAGTTGCCTATCAAGGACATCACTAGTCTATCGTTGTCCGAGGTTCTTATCGGCATGGTCACATGCCACGGAATCACCATAATAGACAACCAGCTGGTGGGAGACCCGCTTGATCTGAAAATGTTTGAATCCACTGGATGGACGCTGGAGGAACCTGATGTATCCGATACGTCCAAGTTCTCCATGCTTTTTCCGACAATTGTCAGGCCAGCAAAGGACTCCAAGCTTCTCAAAAGACTGCCCAATGATTTTGGCAGTACGCTCAGTCGACAAAACTCCATGTCTTCCGACGTGATGGACGGTATATCTCTCAATAACCTCCACGACGCTACGTTCGGTGATTCTACGACGGAACTGGAGCAAGGACTGGAAGTAGGCATTGTCCGGCAATTTCCTTTTACATCGAGCCTTCAGAGGATGAGCGTGATCACCAGGACACTGGGCGCCAATCACTATGATCTTTATTGCAAGGGTAGTCCAGAGATGATTCTCAGTCTCTCGAGAGCAGAATCCGGTAAGTTTTTATGATTGCATATTCAGTGTAATTTTATTTGGTCGTTTGATTTTATCATTTAATTTTGTTAATTTTTGTTAAACGTAATTTTGTTAATACAGACGACGTCTCTACTTATTCTTTTTGCAGTTCCTTCAGATTTTGCTGCCGTTCTGCAAGAATATACGTCCGAAGGATATCGAGTGATCGCCCTTGCGCACAAATCTCTAAACCGTCTTCCGTATGCCAAGGTGCAACGCATAAATCGCGAAGCTGCCGAGACCGACTTGACATTCTTGGCGCTTATAATTATGGAGAACCGACTGAAGCCCGAAACTTCACCGGTAATCGCCGAACTGAATACCGCTTGTATCAAGACGGTGATGGTAACGGGCGATAATATGTTGACCGCGCTCTCAGTGGCCAGGGATTGCGATATCGTGAAGCCGGGCACGCCGGTGATCGCCGTCTCGACGAATCAGCAGAATCAGCTAAAACCGCAGATCTACTTCACGAAGAGCGATAGTCAACCGACACCGACCTCACCGAACGGTCAGCCCGATCTCAGCGAGATAACCGATTTAAACAGCGTGGTTAGCTTGGAAACTGTTGAGAGCGGCTTCGGCAATACCAAGTTGGAAGATGAGATTAATTATCTATCGGACGAGTAAGTGTCTCTATTTTTAGTATTGCGATGAGATCTATTAAAACAAATGGATGATGCGAATCTTATGATTTATTCAATAATTGCAGTGTGCAATATTCCAAGAATAAGTATGTATTTGCATTGACGGGAAAAACGTGGGCATTGATAAAGCAGTATTATCCAGAGCTAATACCCAAAGTGGTCACCCGCGGTGCCATTTTCGCCAGAATGTCACCCGATCAAAAGCAGCAGTTGGTTCAAGAACTGCAATCCTTAGGCTACTACGTGGGTAAGTGCGAACATAAAAGATAATCTACGTCATCCAAAAATACAACGTACTTTTAATAAAAATAAGTGTGATAATTCGCGATAAATGTTAATAATCTGATGCAACTTTCCTTTTCCGCAGCCATGGTGGGAGACGGTGCAAACGATTGTGGAGCGTTGAAAGCGGCGCACACCGGGATATCCTTATCGGACACGGAATCCTCCGTTGCCTCGCCCTTCACCAGTCGCGAGACCAACATCTCCTGCGTTTTGACGGTGATACGTGAAGGTCGCGCCGCGCTGGTCACCTCCTTTGGCATTTTCAAATACATGGCCGGCTACTCGCTCACTCAATTTATCTCGGTGATGCTCCTCTACAGCATCGAGTCCAATTTGACGGACATCGAGTTTCTGTACATCGATCTCTTCATCATTTCCATATTCGCTTTCTTCTTCGGTCGCACCGAGGCATATGAGGGCCCATTAGTGAAAATGGCGCCGCTCAATAGCCTCATTAGCACGTCGCCGATACTCAGTCTGATCACCCAGCTTCTGATTGTTGCAATTTTCCAATACACAAGTCTGTGGCATCTGCGACAAATGCCATGGTTCGTGCCATTCGACCCGAACGCGAGTGAGGATAAAGATGACGTGGGCTGCTTGGAGAATTACGTGGTCTTCATCGTCAGCTCTATGCAGTACATTATTCTGGCAGTAGCGTTCTCCAAAGGACCACCGTACAGAAAATCCCTCTTCACCAATTACGGCCTACTCACTTCTTTCGTTTTCCTCAGTCTCTTCTCCATTTATCTCGCGATATGTCCCTTCGAGTGGCTGGTCAATTGGTTCGAGCTCGTTATGCCCAACGATCTGGGCTTTCGTTTCATTCTCGTTGGCTACGGCGTGGTGAATTTCGTAATTGCGTTACTGCTTGAGTATCTCTTCGTGGAATATCTCGTGTTCGGTAAATTGCGCTACTGCTGGCACGACGTGGATAAATCTCGACGAAAGTTCCTAGCCATCGAACGAGACATGGCGCGCGATCTCAAGTGGCCGCCGATTTCCCAGGAGCCGCTGCCAGAAGCGGCTCCGAATTTATTGATCCGGCAGAATGTCACCGAGATCAAAATCGAGAAACGGATTACCGAACCATGCCTTCCCACCGACAGTTTCATGAACAGCTCGCCGATCAGCGCCGGCTTCAAACACTTTGGGTCCGCTCGTGAAGTCACTCTTAATCCCAGATCCCTCTTCAACGACTGTCGCAACACGATGTCGATGCAGACGGTGCCATGCTTCGAGGACAAAGATTTGTCGCCGAAGCAGTCAGACGCGGGAGCCACGGTGAAGCGACGACACAACTCGGAATCGGCAAACGGTATCAATCGTTACGAGAAGCCCTACATGAATCACAATACCAATCCCATCGCCACGCTTCCTAGAAACCCTAACGCGACCCTTCAGCCGCAGAAGCTGAGGAACTTCAAGGATGTCCTAGTGCACAAGAGCGATGACCGGGTATCGTCCAACACCAGGAACGTGCTTGAGTTAGATATCCTGCCGTCCTGAGATTCAAAACACTCGAAAGATCGGTCGAGAGGTAGTTGAATATCTTGAAATCAACTCAATAGCTAATTAATTCCGAATATTATTCAATCTTTATTTTCAATCGATACATTTAGGGCATCAGTGCGATGTTACGATTGATATGATGCATAATCTAAAAGGCTCGGATCTTTCGATAAAGCAATTTCCTGTTTTGAATGCCTGATGCTCTTGTAATCTCGATTTTCAATAAGCTCTCCTTCCATCCGGTATTTGTGATAGTCAAAATGCGTATTTGATAATATCGATTATGATGATAATTCGTTTTATGTAAGAAATGAATGGCGCCCAATTCGAATTTCATATTTGATCAGGCGAATTCTGAGTCGATGTATTTAGTCAGTAATGATATCCACGACTTGGTGATTAATAACGTTACTTAAGCTACATAAGAATATGCCGGACGTTAGAACAGCATGTTAAAGCTGTTTAGTAGTCATTATTCGCAACCTCTAGCTATTTAATTAGATTTTATTATCTCATTGTTTTTTTTTCGTAGAGCAGCTCCTTTTTCGCTTAGAAGTAATTAGTATTTAATATGTAATTTATTTCATATTTGCATATGTAATTTAGTACATTTATTAATATGTAATTTATAATCATTATTTAATTTCCTAATCGTAAATCGCTTTCTAACTTAGGATTATTTATATTTCGACTCAGGCCAGGGTCCCTTTTGACCCATTCCTCCTTCGTCCCCTAGTCCTCTTCCTTCTTTCTCTCATTAGTTTCCAAGAGCGGAAAAGTATTATTGTTATTTTTCTTCGAAAGCGAAAAATTGTACATTGTATATTGTATATTATGCGAAGGAATTCTCTGGACGCAGTATAGAGCGTATTGTGTTTAAAAACATAATATTTACGGCAACATTTACTGCAAGGTTTTAGTATAAAGCGTTAACAAGTCGAGAACAAGTCAACGTGATAATAATATCTTTTTTCACGCGATTCGAATACTTAAGCTAACTTGTGACTTTTCCTCCAAAGTACGTTTAGCTGGTACAGAAATTAATATTAACTGTCTGGCCGCTATTCCCCGAGCACTCGACTTATTTCCCAATGCATTTTTATATCCTTGAGATTTATTTGTATTTATTTAAACAGCATAATTGTACATAAATAATTTATAGCGCGTATATGCGTATTGCATTTTACGAAATGATAAGATTTAAAAAATTATTAGGAGTAATTTAATATTTATAAATTGCTATGATATAGAAATTGATTCGTTGCTGCTATTGTTAAACATTCATCTCGAAAGTCATTCCATGAAGAACTTTGACTTAAACTAGAAGAGGTGATGTTGTGCAAAGGGTTTGGTGGCTTTGTCAGAGAAGTGCATATTTAGGCGTATTGTATTAAGTAATGGAATCTTGAATATTATGCGACGTTATAAAATAGGCTAAACCGGTAGCGATACTAGATATTATCGCTACTCGAAGCCGATTACGTATTGTTAAATAACTACGTCAAGATAAAAAAAATATGTACTTACAAAATACGCGCAACGGATATAGATACTTAATCGCGTTGGTTTATCTGCGACGCTATAGTTCGTGTTGAAAAGTAGCGGTTGTCAAATAAAATATGTTTTTAATGTAGACACTGTTCATTCATTTCATCGTTGCTTTCTCTGTAGCGTAATAAAATGAATCACACTGACAATCACAATTAAAATTTAAGTTAAAATTTATAATATATCTATTGTTCTGGTAATACAGTCTCGCAATATAATTGTAATAAATATTATATAATTATTATATAGAATTAAAAACTGAAATTAATTGAAAAAGCAATACAATGAATGTATATTGTTGCGATATAAATTGCAAAGGGAGAATAATTAAATAATCAGTAATAAAATCAAAAACAAAGTATTTATTAAGCAAAAAAATTCATACGTCATAGTATCATACACGCTTAATTTACAATACACATTCACATCGTTATAACACACTTGCGCCACCTGCTTGTGTCAATAGAGATACTTATGTAATATCGTATTACACTTAATGGGGAATGTCAAGACTTTACTCGCTTTTGAAACAAAATCGATGGAAATACAAAATCGCTTATTACACATTTACCCTAAATTACTTATACATTCCCGTAAAGTAAAATGGCTTTAATTTCGTTAAACGTTAGATGGTCCGTTCTCTGGAAGTCAGTTTAAATTAATTCACCCGTTCTTTTATCCTCGTGTCACACTGATTTCTCAGAGAAAACGTGATTTAAATCTCAGAAATCATTTTCGACACGAAAGATGTCTATTTGTGTCATGCAAAATTTGCGGTTCTATTCTCCTGAGAATAATTTACGAACGCGCTACGAATTTATGACATATGTAATCCAGTCGACGGTCTTGGCTACGCGATGATAGATCCCCGGTTGACCTGGCTGCGCGCAAGAGTAACCTGCGGAGACGATGCCGATGAGATACCATCGACCAGTTTTCTCCAACATCAACGGACCTCCGCTATCACCCTGAAAATTACATTTTTTTTCTTTTCCTTATTATTACAAGTAACCTAAACAGCTTAGCTAGTAATGTAAAGATTAAATGGTTCTGGAAAAAAAAACACATTGGAAAGGAAGAGACAGAAGAAGAAGAACAAGAGAAGGGAATGACGATTCATCGTTCAAACAGTACACACCCACGATGATGAAACCGCTTACCTGACACGAATCCTTACCGCCGCCACGGTAACCAGCGCACATCATCTCGTCATAAATGACGACGTTGATGCCATTGGACCGATGCCATCGCTCGCAGAGGCGATTATCGATCACGGGCACGTCTACAGCCTGCAGCGTCTTGGGCCGCAATCTGGAACCTAAATTGAGTACGTCGTATAATGAGATAAACAGCTGAGAAAATCAAAGAACAAGATTTTAGTTATTTACAGCAAATTAATATTAAAAAGTTGAGTATAGGATACTTTATTTATTTATTTTTCTATTCAAATATGTGTGCGTATGACGAATGTTTGTTGTATTAATATAATTACATATAATAATTACAAGAAATTAATTCCGATAATTGGCTTTAGAATTTATAAAGCAAGAGATGAAAAGTGAATTTGAAGTAACATTGCCGAATAAATATAAAATAATTTTTTAATAAAATGCTACCTGCTTGTAAAGCACCCCATCCCGCAGCCCAGCCATATTGCCCCAGGAAATCTTCGTTTTTCTCCGGTAAGCATATAGGCGCTATATGAGGCATGTAATGAACCGGTCGATCCAACCGAAGCACAGCCACGTCGAATCTGATAAATAACAATGAATATGAGAAATCGATAGAGCTGACGATTATGCATTTGACATATTTACGTTTTTCAAACTAGTAATACACGCGAACGCACCTATCCGCCTGCGGCGTGAATTTGAAGTAAGGGTGTACTCTGATCTCGCGAACCCCAAAAGTATAAGCCGGCAAAGATTCAGTCGCGGAATTCACTACATAATCGCCGAGAGTAACCTGGACTTGTCGTGCCGTCGCTCTAACATTCGAAAAATTTATTAAATATTCTAATTAACATCAATTTATATTTAAAACTTAATAACTGCATGTACAACAGACATATGTAGATTGATTAGTCTCCACTCACTTTGCAACGCAATGCCCAGCAGTGACAACGTGAAACCGATTGACCAAAGTACCACCGCATCTACTGGAACCGATCCGTATATAAGCCTGTTAAAACAAGAAATAATTTTTAACGCTAAGTTTGAAACCCGAACTAATACTGAAAGAAAAATATAGTTACTTTTGGACCCAACTACAATTTTATAATATTTCTAATGATAATTATGGTTAACATAACAATGCATATAGTTAAGTTAATCATATTTTGTGTTAGAAATATTATAAAATTATAGTTGAGTCCACAAGTAACTATACTTTTCTCTCAGTGAAAGTACCTCGCATTATCATCGGGTCTGACCTGCCACGGGAAACTGCCAAAACCAGCGTCGTCGCCGCCGACAATCCTCCTTTGCGCGATTTGTTTCGAGACGACCGGTATGCCGCAACCTGCAAAACGCAATTGCCTGGATTCGCGTGCAATTAAAGTGTCGCTGTTATAATTATAGCGTGGCTGTCAGGTCTAATTATTTGGCGTGACGAATTGCGCTAGAGTTGCCAAATTTTCCTTTCTGAAATAGAATGTAGGCGTCAAGTAAATTAATTCCGGAGGAAACAGCAAACGCTCTTGTGGATAGAAATTAAAGTAATATTTATATATGAAGTTGAGGGCAAATTTTTTTGGCGACATGATAAAACAATGAGAATCCTGAATTATTCTGTGTGCACAAAACATAGTCTGGCAATTCTAACTGTGTCGCAATCTGTGATTACGATAACGCGCAATAACGCTTAAACGCAATTCCATGACACTCAGCACCTTTAGAGTCGAACCACGCAAACTGTCGAAAACATGCAATAATCGACAGCGATAAAAAAATTTCTTCTCCGTTCTTCTCTTGCCGAAATTGGACTTGGAGTAATACGTTGATTCTTTTTAATAACTTTTTCTGTCCGATTTCAATGTAGGATCCTGGCCTGCATTGCTTGTAACCAAGTAATTTCAGCGATAATCGAGTAACTCTCGTTATTGATCATTTAATTGAATATCGTCCGAGAAATAAAAGAAAAGCATTATTCGTACAAACGTTAGCCCTTAAGCCAAAGCTGTTGATAAAAAAAATCTCCACAACAGAATAGTTTGATATGATAGACATTATAAAATCAACAGTTTAAAATGACTTTCTTTATGACAATTATTACGACAATTATTTTTATATGTAAACATGTGACATCATTATTTCTTCAATTACAACGTTTTGAGAAGAAATTTCAAAACTCTGTTAACTTTATTAATATAATTATATTCCACGAAATTACAGGAGCGAGCTAAGAAGATTTTTTTAGATTCGTTAGAGATTACTTGGAACTACAAAGAATATTACAAAAATATCCTTTTATTAAAATTAGTCGCGAACAAATTCATGCGCTTATTAGTATATCACTTTGTATAAAGTGATCCTTTACGAAAAACGGTCGTTGCGAATGCAGTGAAGCGTTTTAACACGTAGATTATAAGAAAGGAGACGGAGCACAGATCGCCAAAGTTTTATGAGCCGATGGCGATGCGGAAAAAAAAACGCGTTTCACTATTTAGAAAATTAATCCGCGAACGACGACAGCTGTTATGATATCTACATCCATTCGCCTGCTGCGCTTTCTACCAATTTCAAAAGTTTATATTATCCCTTTGTAAGAATTGACCTGCGATTTCTATCGTGTAGCTTTTCATTCATTAATTCATCAAGAATTGTACTTCTTCTTCGCTCCAAGCGGACACTCGATTTTGACAAGACCAGTTTTTACCACGTGGCAAAGGGATCGAAATCAAGGAGACGGCCATTTATAATCGTTAAAAGGCATTTGTGGGAATTCAGACGGATAATTGTGCGGAAAAACACAATATGTTACAACACCGATAAAAATCATTCTCGGGCAAACATAGGCATGCATAGGAAGATAGAAATTTATGTGATTTTATTTAACATGCTTGGACTGTACATCATCTGTGCATGCAAATCGAGAAGACGAAGAAGGTCAAGGAAATATAAAACATGTGTATATGTTGAAGAAGAAAGAACTGTGACATTGAAGGGAAGAAAAGATTCAAGTCGATAAATGGAAGGCATCCGGTAAGGAAACTGTGCAATTTTTCGAGATAAAGGACGTGCGAAGAAGAAGTGGCAGGAGAGCTTGCATGCTTGGAACACGCGCGAATGTGTGAAGGCGTGAAATAGTTGATGAAGAGAAAAACACAATCGATAGGAAGAATAAAAGAAAAAAAGAGGGGCAGAATGAAGAGATAAGGACAGATCTCATGCTTTCAAGTGCGGTGCTAGAATACGGACGGCATGCTTTTCGAAGGAAGGACTTACGATCGTCGCTGGCGGTCTCCGTGTACAAATCCAACGGGAGCGGCCGAGATTGATCTCTAGGCGACTCGATCAGGTTATAATCAGTGAGAGCTTTAGGGTCTTTCCGCTGACAACACGCGTACATAATGCCGCCGCAGCTGCCGTCCAATAGGCCAGCAGTCATCCAGCACATAAGAAAAAATTCNCAGCTCCGTCCGTCCGCGCACAATGTATCGTCGCCTTTCCACAGCGGTCTTTTTTGTTGGCGCGTCTCTGCAGAAAATATGGAAACTCTTGTCTCTCGCGACTGTCAAGTTACGTAATCGTCCTGAGCGATTGTCGAGCCTATCAATGCGCGGTGCGACCGCATTTCCGCTCCGAGTCGAAGGGGAAATGGCCCAAAGGTTCGTAAGAAGACTCGCAGAAAGACATCATTGCAGTTGCTAATCTAATCTCAATCTACATAACTATGTTAGTCGGAAACAGGAACGATTTCAGTGGAACGTGACTTCTCTCACGTTCATGTTTAGATATCCATTAAAAAAAAAATTGAAAAATTAATATCAATTCACTAGACACAATTGTAATTATTATACCAGATTAATACTTTTCAAATAACACATGTGACCCTAATGCTAGTACACAAGAAACTGAAATTCTTTACAAAATGCAAATCTTTCTGATCAATTTTTTTTTAATACTCCGATTGTTAATGCTTAATGTAATTGTCAGAAGAATGAAGCCGCCGCTCTTACTTCGCCGATTACTCCAAGTCTAACTTCGAAAGATGAAATGGCCGCAAGTTAAAATCCAGGATTGATTTAAAACTAGCACGATCATAGCAAAACAAAAAAAGAATACATTGAAATTTAAAATATTTCATCTTTACTTTAATTGAAAATTATATTTCTAATTAAATTTGCATAAATTATTTAAAGAATATGAATTTGGAACATTTAAAAACAACATGTATTTTATTTCAGCAGGATCATATTTTTTAAAATAATTTATAAATTTTAAATATTTATAAATATTTTAAATAATTTATAATATAAATAATTTTTTAAATATTTATAAATTGATAATATTTCTAATTTGTAATTAAAATCATTATATGAAACAATGAAATGTAGAATCGTGTTCCAATTTAAATTCAGCTAAGAACAAAATATTCAACAGCAAAGGATTAAATTGATCTTGCTGAAATCTATTAGGATAAAACTATTCAAGGTAATAAACGCAATAGAAAAAAATATCGACATGGTAATATTAACCGTTTCTCCTATAACAGACTTTCTATAGAGAAACATTTGGGCAATCGTTAAAGGACCTCGTACCAGTTCAGCGTGACAACGATCTACCGTCCGGCGGCAAAGCACGACGTCGACGATGTCGTAACGATTTCCGTGTCTTGGACCACGACGGAAGTCGTTGACTGTAATGGAAATAAGTTTCGCGCACCATTAAGAAGTGGGACGTTGCGCGACTAACTGTCCGATTTTTACGAGTTTACGTGAGAGGACGAAGTCACCAAGGCGATCAAATAAATCGACAACTAAGCAAAACTCACAAATTTGGAACGAATCGAAAATTTCCACGAGTAACATCTTTACGGCTAATCCGAATTTTGTCATTCCGCTGACAAGTTGCACGTACCTGTTTCCAATCTGGGGTAATCATCCGGCGTCTGTTTCCGGAGATCTGAAATAAATAACAAGATGCTGTTCTGGAAAAGCGTAAAAGTCATCGTAAAGCAAAAAAAAAAAAAAAAGAAATTGTTTCCTGTGAAAAGAATAAGTCGTTTAATTTAAAAAAAAATGCATAAGAATCTCGAACAGAATTTACATAAGAATTAAGTGTTTAAAATTAGAACGGAAAAAATATTGATAGGAGAACTAATTAACTTCATTCTCGTAGCTGTTCAAGACTGTCCGATATTTTTATAATGATGCATTTATAATGATAAATTAGTGATTGTTACAGTTTGTTGCACCGGCATTACACGTCTTACGCGCTTACGTACGCTCGCAAATTACTCGATCGCGCCGGAGATAAATGTCGGTTTGTTTACAATTGAAATACTGCGAAAGTTTCATATAATACACCATTTGCATTTGCACGCTTCTCTAAGCATCTCACCGATGAAGCGCTATTTGCACAGCAAACCGAATTACAGATGTGACGGGATTACGCGAGTCCGTGAAGAAAAGGAAGAAAGTAAAAGGGAAAAGTATTTATTATGCATTCAAAGAACAACGAGCAGCAATAAACATAGGCCTACATGAAACATTGCAATATGTCTAATTGCAAGTATTATAGCTGTCTAACCCATAATTTCTAATACCGCATTTAAAGTCGAGAACGTATAGGTATTTGACGAGCCCGACTCTGGATCGCTTAAATATTAGAAATTATATATAGTTTATAGTTTACAGATCAATAAATTATAATAGAGATAAAAAGTACGAAAAAGTAAATCTTTAATTTTTAATACAAAAATTAGAAATGTTTTTTAATATTTTTTCAAAGTATTTTTTTATATTTTTCTAGTGATATTAATGATAAAAAGCATTGATAGTGTTAATCCACAAATAAGAAATATTGGTTTTAAATGGATGAAATAAAGATTAAAGCATTAACAAATCATTCGATCTCAAAAAGAAATGCTACTTACCTCTGATTTCATCCTCGAAATCTGGCAGTTGATTAGATTGCTGGAAAAAGGAGGCCGCCCCACCTCCGACCGGCGGCAGGAAATCGTTGTCGCGAAATATCAATCGCGGCGTCCGATGCGACATCACCGGCCTATTGTAATCTGCAATTGCAGGATTTCCCCAAAGAGACTTGTGCTGTCTCCATGGGAATTGAGTCTGAGGAAGGAAGCGTGCGGTCGGATGCGATCTGAGATTTCTGCCATGTGACATCGGACCACTCTCGAGAAGATAAGCAGGTCCTGTCGGAAATCGCACATATCTCCGCTGGCGAATTGCCACGACTCCGGTACGATTGGTCTCACTTCTTCGCACGTCGATCACCGAGGAATCCAAGTTTGTGAAGCGCTGCACCTCGCTCGCCACCAAACTCGAAAAGAAACTCAGGATGACTGCAGCGAAAAACCAATGATGCGTCCTCGATGTACCCATCGTTTTACTGAAACTGAAAGATTAGAAATTATTACACAAAATCAAGCGCTCATTAAACTTAAAAAAATTGAATAATTACAAACTTTGTAATTTAATTGAATAATTTAAAAAATTAAATAATATGTGCGGAAAAGGGCTTGGCTCGACGCGGGTAGCGAGTCCTTAAAGAAGCAACACGAGGGAGTGAAAGTGTAGCGAAAAAATAAAATAAAGTAAAGTAAAGTAAAAAATAAATCTTCGAGAATTACTGAGTTCGTTGGAAGCAACTGTGTAACACTTGACACACGCTCGATCACTGAAATCTCGCGGCCAAAAAAGCACAGCCGGTTTAGACGCATGCTTTTATTGTCCGGACTTTCTGGAAAACGCAACAGTGTTGAGAGAGGGTAACTTTGCCTTGAGAACTAAGAAGATATCGCGCGTGCTTTGTTCTCTTTTTGCCGCTTTCCGCGAATTCGCAACCGCAATATCAGCGCCGTAGTGTCTAGCGCGATTCTGCATAGCAACGCATTTTTGCAACATAATACATAATAATAAATAATATTATTATTGTAACAAGATGCATTTTACATTTTATATTTTTATTTTATATTTCTAAACAGGTATCAGAGATATGTCTGAGCTATTCATGTGCTATAATAGTTGGATCCTAGACACTCTGTCTACTCAATTCAGACACTGGATCGAGGATTTTCTCCTCGAGTTTCACGAGTCGTTAATCATCATCGGGCGCCATATTAGAACTGATTCCTAGCGAAAGGAAATGCACATCGGACTCGCAGGTGGAATCGCCAAGTGGAATCGTCAAAGATTCTGGTCTGAGGAATGCCACTCGTACCCGCAATTATCGGTAGCGGTTTCGCGGTGAACCGAAGAACTTTCTTTTGGCA
Organism: Tetramorium alpestre; assembly: GCA_021460005.1. Lineage (NCBI taxonomy): Eukaryota > Metazoa > Arthropoda > Insecta > Hymenoptera > Formicidae > Tetramorium > Tetramorium alpestre. Next base: position 536,427 of record JAJVSH010000008.1, on the reverse strand, counting down.
CTGAATCGTCCATGAGCACTGCTCCCATTTATGAAACGATAAACATGAAGAGATAGACAACATGGTATATTTTAAAAAAATAAAAATTTTTTGGAGAATTTTTTTTATTTTCTATTGATTATTTCCTTAATTGATTTTTTTATTAAAGTATAATAAAATCTCATCACAAGTCATAATCTACAATCGTTCATACATTGAAAAGTGTTTTCAACATGTGAATAGCAGGGAAATGGCAATTATTTCCTTTAAATTTCTATTTAGATTCTATTATCCGCACTTTAGAGTTGACACATGCAGGTAGACCTTGTATGAGGCAACGCTTGGAGGCAAACGAAGCAAAGTGGAAAATAACTTCCGCGTAGCCCGTGAATTCCTCTCGACAGCATGGGGACGAAATCCAGTTTGCGTCACGATCCTCCGTAACGAGTGAAAGTAAAGAGGTTCACCCGGAACCAAAGATCATGGCATTTATACATGAGAAAGATTCACCGAACGTGCTTAAATTCACCAACGTTTCTGACGAATGAAATTATCGCCCACGAACGGCATTAGCGAGAGAAAACATGATGGCAAAACTTTAATGAGGCTTCCTCATATTAGCTGCATAGACCAGAAACTTGTATTTTCAATCGCTTACGTAATTAAAATATTAATGCGTCAACTTTTTAAAAGATAATTAATTTAGCATTAATTAAGTAATCAGCAGATTCTTATAATAAGAATAGAAATGTAATGAATAAATTTTTTCCAATTAGATCTCTTTTGAGAACTAAATTTATGTGCTCCTTTAATTGTTTCATATTTGGCAGACAAATCGAGGATGGTTAGAAACGTTAAGAAAGAAAACAAAAGGAAGGAAAAATATATTCATTAAATAACTTGGTGGACGGCCTTGCCGGGCCATCACCAATCGCGGCAGAGGAGATGAACGGTTCGATGTGTTAGTAGGTCATTGGCTCTACGTCGCGTGGATCCACCAGAAGTGAAAGTATACTTCTTGCGTGCACGACAGTGTGAAGTTCACGTTCACGCAGTGCCACCCACCGCACCGCCCCGGACGACGGAAGTTACGAATCGCTGCTCACATCGTTCTCCCAAAACCTACCATCGTTTGTTCCCTCTTTGTCCCCTGCGAAACGCCACGCGAATGCACGCGAATCCGTTGCGCACGGTGATTTTCATCGTGAAAGTGTTCGATTACTATAACGTGATCTCTTTTAGCCCAGATCTTTATAATTCTCCGCTGCGATTCCTGACATTGTTGTTTTTATTTCTTTCGCGAAATACGGATAATGAAACGCTATGATTTTCTTCTTAGATTTCCAGCTCCATCAAGCGTATCTTAATGGGTGCAGAAGACAAATATACGAGTATTAAATTGTGAAATCGTGTATGAAATCACGCAATTCTATATGTATCGATATATGATATACCTCTTTCATATTTCTTTTCTCAAATGAAAAGTATTTTATTTATGATAATTTCGATATATCTGTTACTATAATTATTCTTTTACTTCATTCTTCGATTCGTTGAAAATTAAAGATAATTAACTTTTGCAACAGTTAATGAAACCGTTAACTCTACATCATCAGTTGTTTGTCACATCCGTTTTCAGCTGTCAGTGAAAGCATGCACATGCAAGCACCCACATGAGATCGGATCTCCGATCACATGCCTTTTCCTCTCGCACGGTCCACGTGCAGGCCCCGCGCGATGCGGCATATCGAATTCCGCGTGTGAATCAACATTAAGAATATGAAGGCCCATCACTTTCTCCTGGCGTCACGCGGGAGCTCGCCATTACTTTCGCCCAAATCGAAGGATAATTGTTCTCTCGTGCACGTTCCGCTGCGCTAGGATCGGTCACGATTTTCCTTCGACGCATCGCGTACACCCTAATGGCTAACAGCAACAATGGAATCGGCCAAGCATTAACAGAGAAAAGCTCTGCACGCGCCGCCGAGCCACAACGATAATGTCGGTGATAATGCGCGTACACGTCCGGAATTATATAATAAAACTAAATAATAATAGCGTCTCGCGCTGAAAATGAAGCGTTATTACGTCGCGCGCGCGCACGCGTTATTAAGCGTATCAGTGGTACCTATTACCGGCGCGGGATTAATTTTCCATATAATGTAATGTCTAAGAAAAATAATTCTCGGTATCGATAAGTATTATATTTCAAAATTGCATATTATATACCTTAATAAGTACTTTATCATTACACGTATCTATATAAATATCACGTGACCGCATTGAAAAAAATTTTGATTCAAAACGGACGAGTCAGAAAAATCTTGTAGGATTGATTAATTAAATATGACAGAGTTAGAGCGACAGGTGATAAGTGAAATGATTCTGGAAGCGTACTTCAGTAATTGTAAATTCCAACGCTAGCGTTGCATATTATTTTTATTATTATGAGAACTTTGCACTAAATTTCATGATTAAAAATGGACGAATCAGAAACTCTTGTACGATTGATCAAATATTCTGGTTATTATAAGTTATAAAGTATTGAGTGAAATATTTATTATAATAACCAGAATTTCTATAATAATAATAACAAGAATATTTGCTGTTGAGATTCTCCATAATAATAAAAATAATATGCAATGATAGCGTTGGAATTTACAATTACTGAAGTATGCTTCCAGGATCATTTCACTTGTCACTTGTCGCTCTGTCATATTTAATTAATAGCTTAACTCTTAATGTTGCTAATTCTAGCTGCATAAATTTATATGTCATGCCGTTCAAGTTCACGTACATCGAGCGGAAGGACTTCTTATCGTCTGATCGCTCATTCATTGTCGTAATCGCACCGAATATAGCATGTGATAGCTTTTATTTTTTTTCTATCTTTTCTTTAGAAAAGCAAAACAATCTATCGGACAACTGGAGGTAAAAATTTGAACGAACCGGATATACAAGATATTCGAAATTCGGCTTTGTGTCTTTATGTGTCGAAAACACATTCGGGTTTTCTTTCGGGAGCTAGAAACCGGTTTCTTCTGCGAAGAAATCTTTACGTTGCAACCACTGATCTTATTCACGGCCTTGAAAAGAGTGAGCATTTTCGCGGTCTAATTCACCGATCTTTCGTGACGAACACTTTCCATTGTGTAACGAATCTTTTCTCGCTAGCGAGATTTCGTTTCTGGGCCATTTTCAGAGGTGATGGATGTGCAATAACAACGAACGATTGCTTTTCAGCGAACAATTATGGAAAAACCGCGTTCCGCTAAGGAACGCAAAAATCGAACGAAATATTAATCGCAATATTTCTATTGGTTGTTTGCTTTGCTTGCAGAACTGCAAGATGTACATACTTGCTTTCACGACGCCTAAAAGATTTAAATCATGTGAGTTAAAAGCCTAACCGGTACAACGACTCCTCGAAGCCTACACGTTTCTCTCTTCAGACCTCTATCGAATTCCGTTACGTAAACCACGAGAAGTGTTTGGGCAACGCGTGTACAATGGTACCGAAGCGTGCATCCTCAATGCGGCGTCGCGAGCGTTTCGTTTTGAGAAAGAACGGAAGTACTTTCACTGCCTACGAGGATGGCAGCTTAAAAACCCTCCTCTGAGGCGCCATGTGACGCGAAATTCGTGCTTTAAACCGGCGATCACGCACTCTTGCGAAACCGTGTCTTCTTTCCAAAATTAGTGGGCACTTTCTTTTCATACAAAATTAACAAAAAGAACGCTGAACAGTTCTGGTTAAAAACGGACGAATCAGAAAATCTTGTAGGCGTGATCAAATATTCTGGTTATTATAATATAATTTAATACATTATAACGTATAACAACCAGAATATTTGATCACGCCTACAAGATTTTTCTAATTCGTCCGTTTTTAACCAAAATTTCTTTTCGGTCAATGTATCGCTCACGTGATCGTGCAAAGATTTCAAGGGGCGTAGTATTTTTTCTACCATTTTCTCACCATTTTACTTTTTGTATCGTTAAAACAAATTTATGTATAAATCGTATTAGATAATACAATTGCTGATTAAATTGGAATGTGCAGGTAAAATCTCCGTAAAGATTTAGTAGAAATCCTGTCATGCAATATCAATTATTCGGTTATAAGAAAATACCTTTTTTAAACCAATTTTAATATAATTGCGAATTATTTAAAATTGATATTCAATTGAAGCATTCTTTTTTTAACAGGCTTCTGTTATTAAGTCTAGAAACTACTAATATAATACGATTATTAAACTTAATGTCGTATTATCTTGAAATCCAGGTTGAGAATCTGGCACCGATCGCTTCCATGCATCAAAATCACCACACGCACCGGCTTGCGCTTTTCGCTTAACACACTTTTTATACGTAAGAAACGGCTGATAGCCTCTCTTTGGAAAGATAGGTGCTCGCAACGAAGCCGATCTTGCTTTCTCCCCGCTTTTATAGTAACTGCTGTTTAATCACACATTAAGCTTAACGAAACGAAACGAAACCGAGCATTCCGTTCTACGTGCCTTCACCCATCGAGCCGATTCTGACAATAAATCGAATAAATTTGATCCGCCTTGAGATGTGTTCTCTGTATACGCGATTTATCGTTCGTACAATCGAGTGCGCGAGGAAACGGGAGAAAGTTTACATTTTCGAAATTGAGCTGATCACTTACGCGGACTAGCTTGCATTGTTAAAAAAAAAAATAGAAGAAGAAGATATACGTCTGATCGTGAGATAGATCTTTCAATGGATTATACTAGATTTTAGAAAACACCTGCCTCTAATGTTGTTTCTCCGTGATAATGAACTGCAACGATCTGAAATTATGAATCTCAAATTGCATCTTGTTACAGAGGTGCAACATTCTTTTCTCTTTCGAATTGTTTTCTCTCCGCTAAATAAGTAATATTCCCCTAGTTTTAAGAAGTTTATTTTATAATATTCACACCGAAGCTACCAGCAGTGCTCATTAAATTCCGCCTCTGTCTCATTCGTGTGAATTATTCCCAGCTTCCGCGATTCTTTTTATATCAGCGTTTTAAGATTAGAAAATAGAAAACGCGAGAAATAAAATAGACCAACGGTCTCCACGAGAGGGGGAGACAAATCGGCGTGAGACTGCACTCACCGATTCACCAGACGTGACCTTCCCGGATTTCTCCTCGGCTGATCGAAGCAATGCGAGCGATTTCTCAGGGGAATCCCGCCAGGATACTATTCCTGCCGCCCTCTCTTTTGCGACCTCTTCGTCTGCCTCGTATGACCGAGATAGTTCTCAGCACCATAACACAATTAAAGGTACCGTCGCGACGGATGGTTGTTTTCCGTATCACCGTGAGATATACTTCGTCGTTGATTACCCTCCAATTTCACGGTCACGTCTCACGAAACGCTGGGTTGCACTCGCGCTTTACATATCTAGAATTGCGAGGACTCCAACTGACGAGAGCCTGCGGTTGTACTTTCGAAACTACTGCGAGAAGCTAACGTCTCCTTTGCGCATTCGCGCGTTATCGCAATACGATAAGGATTTGTCACTTCGATGACTAACAGGGTCACGTTGAATCTTTGAAAATGCTGTCTCAATTTTCAAATCGACATCTGTCAAACTTCCTCTCTTCTTTATCTTCAAAATGCCGCAGTCGCGAGGGTGCCTCTCTCATTTTTTTCTTCACTTGCACTTGCATTCGATATACAACCAATCCTATTTTCCACCAGAAATTCTTCAAATCTTTTGACCCAACTCGCCCGATTTCGAAAAAAAAATTCTTTTTTGACGGTAAAGCCAACACTTGGTGGACGACCGATGGAGCGTGTCGATTATCGCACGGTAGCGAAGCTCCACGCCGTGTGGAAGACTCGCACCATGTCTATCCTCTCTCGCTGAGGGGCCCCGAAGAACGCTTGTTTGCTGCTCGTCTGCTCGTCGTCGGTGTCCGCCGGCACCGCTACGTCTGCTCTCACTTTCTCCGTCGAGTAGTTTCATTTCGGTACGTAAAACTCTCTCGCAGTGCCTCCCCACTATGCGTGCGAGGCGACAGCCACCGGCGCCGCCATCAATTCTCGGCAGCCAAATTAAGAAAAAAAAATTATCCGATGCCTGCGGGGAGGACTCGCGATTGTCCTTCGATGATACAGAGTGACTCTTCTCTTCTCCTACTTTTCTTCTTTTTATTCGCCATTGGTCTCTTACCAACCTTTCACGTAATATCTTTCAATACCCAGCGGGAGTGAAGATTTCCAGGAAGGATATGCAGTAACTTTGAAACAATTTTAACTTTCTCAGATATATATATATATATTATAAATTTTACATATTTTTGTGATAGCGATGGTAATGCATTTGAAAAAAAATGCAAATGTATATTTATATTTTATTTCAGGCCTCGGAGATAAATATAAACAATATTGATCATCATAAGCAAGCACGATTAAGATGGGATAACATCTTTTAGAACTTGTAAAGGGTGAACGACATTTGAGTGTCATCGAAACCCACAATGGGCTGCCTAATCTCTCACGGCATTGTTCTTTTGTTCGTTAATGACTTTTACAAGATGAGCGAGGTGCAGGTACCTAATTTCTGACGTGCTAGAAAGTTACAGACACCTGACATCTTATTTTATTAATTGAGGTGAGAGTTCGCGCAAATATTCCAAAAAGCACGGATGAAACTACATTCTGAATTATATAGAAATCTTTATGCAGAAAAAAATTTCATCTCCATCAAACATCTGTAATAGGAAGAATTTGTAAGGTAGTGATCAAACGTCTTATGTATTTTAAATGTCTTATATAAAGATATAAGATAAAAATTCTTTTATTATAATCTATATATAAGAATAAAATCTTTTAATTACAATCGCTTGTTGCATTCCATTAAAAAAGCTCCAAAGATAGTGCATTTCTGTCTCACAATACTTTTGCACGCTTTACGGAGTTGCTATGAATATTTAAGAAACAGATCGAGACAACTGCAGTCGACTCTGAGAATGAGCGTTTTACCGACTATTGTTTTAAAAAGAGCATGAAAAAGGTACACTTTTCTTGAATTTTGTGTTTTACAAGAATATTCTTATATACATTTTTAGTAAATGCATTTTTCAAATTATTTAATTAATAGAACTAATTAATAGAACATTCGTGCGATCTGATTGTAAGTTAATACTATTTCAATTCGCATTGTTTGTAAAGTTACGAGTTTCAATAAATCCTTAACTCATTAAGACTAACAATTCGGCTTATTAGAAAAAAAAATGCCGTTTTATCCGGGACATTTTCCCCTGCGAATTTACGATGAGCATCAGGAAATTGTTGTGCCGTAAATTATTATTTAAGCGGTGGAGAAAGTCGGTGACAAGTTGAAGAAAGGCGATGGGACAATTGCAAAAAGATTATTTTTCGGCGTAAAGCTCTAATGTGCTACTGTCATGCTCGGATTCGCGTGGAAATGAATTGCGATTATCCCGAGATTCGCCCACAAACTTTGTAATTGCGATCGACGAACGATGACGAAATGTCCTGATCGCCTTCTGAGATCAACCTCCATCGATTATCGTAACATTCCTGCGCGCTGATCGTGTAAATTGCCGATCTCCGTTTCGATAATGTTGCGATTACAAGAACGTAAGTCGAGAATTAATTCTGCAAAAAACTGAGAAAGTGATTTACTGAGATATTTTATGATGAAAATGTGTGAGTGTTGATTCATCAGTCGATTCATCAGATTATATGATAACTTTGGAATCTCAATTTTTTTTTAGACAATTTTTTTTAAAGTGAACAAATTTCTGACGATATTTAACTTATAGAGCTGATTCAAGAAATCTATGCAATTATAATTAAAATGAAATAAAAAGATTATACTACAAAAAGTTTGAAATGTAAATCATTATTTATAATATATGATTTAAGCGTGTCGAAAATTTATGTAAATTATATTCTAACTGAAAACGAAAGTAAGCGATGCTACATACGTCATATACGACGTGTTATTAGCTCCTTTCTCTTTTTTGACACCTTCGACTAAAACATCGTGTATCTTGTTACATGAACTATCTCTTTGCGAATGATCTGGCTGACCACAGTAAATTTGAAATGTATGTACATCCGCATTAGTGAGAGTGACAAAACGAACCATTAAACATACGGGATCGAGTTCCAACGAAATGATAAATTTCTACTGCTCGTAATTAGAAATTTAATTTCAAAGATTTAACTTGATCTTTTTACTGTAATATTTTAACTTTTAATTAATTTTTCGTGTTACCAAATGTACAATGCTTTTCTTGGTTTAATACAACACAGATAAATGAGAGGCTAATTAATGTGGCTCATTAACGTCAGTGAATTGAATCTATTAGAAAGAAAAAAAATCGGCATAAGGAATGCGCTGAATTAAAATCGAAAGTGTTCTCCGACCAGATCTTGTTGTAGAGAGCGACTCGCGGTGTAAGAATGTCGCTACTGGAAATGTACTGAAGGTGTGCAACTGGGTCGAAACCGGAGAGTACGATCGCGAAATCATCGATGCTTCTTTTATTTGTCTAGATAAATCGCCTAGCACCCGCCTCTGGAGTCAACCAAGTATAACTTTCTCCGTGAACTTCGAAAGTCCGGTGTATCCATCGCGTTTATCGCGACTCCGCGACAGGTTCACGAACAAATTATGTCTCTCACCGCCGGAAGTCGAAGAGTTTCTTCTTCTTCTCTTCTTTAGATATCACTCTCTATAACGACTATTACCCCGCATGGAATAAGAGAAATTTAGATCTTTCAGAGTTTGCACATTTATAATATGACATATGTAATAAGCAAACAAACTTGGATATCAAAATTTCGTTTATCTTGTGTTTTTCAACTTATTTACAAGTAACACTTATTTACAGTGGCTTTACTTTAAAATGTTTTAGATATTATTTCGTAATTAAAATTATGTCGGATTGCATGTAATACATAAAGATCCTCTTAAAAGATTGGAAAACACAAGTTGTTAACTATTTCAGATGCGTGCAAATTCATAAATTATTATTATAAGAAACTATTAACTATTAAAACTTTAATATTAAACATTAATTTAAAATTTAAAATTTAAATTTAATATCAAATTTTTAATTAAATATTAAAAAAAGAGAAAGGAGAGACGAACAAGGCCACGTATCATTGCGCAACGCTAAGGAAGCCCAAGATACCTGAATGCAATTAGGCGACAGTGCAACATTGTACACTCTTTTGCGTATACAAGACATGCAACTATTGTGACGCGAATAGATAAATACTGATGGAATGCGTTGACTACTGCACGTCAGTAATATTAACCGGAGATACATTACGAAAATGACGTAGAATAAACAGGACGAAAGAATGACGTCGTGTGAGTGCGACACGTCATTACACTGATGTAAGTGGCGAGAATTGAGTAACGAGTTTATCTAATAAGCAATAATTTCCGCGGAAAGAAATGATAGAATGACATGCGGTTATATATCCTCCCTCTGTCGAAATTGAGGATGTATATTTAACAAACCTATAATGCGATAAGCTCGTTAGCAACTTTGTTGTGCGTCATTAAGATCTATAATGCCACCGATAAGATATTTTTAAGACCGGAAATAATAGCAAGTCATAGCAAGTTAGGACGTGCTTCAAAGAGAGGGGTATATAAAAAGAATTCTTTTTTTTCTTTAAATCTATAATATCATATATTTTAAATCCATTATTCATCGTTTATTATGAAGAGTAATATAACATAATATAATTTTATTAATAACTAAAAATTAATAAAGATCAGACTATGAAAAGTTAAAAAGCGTAACATTACTTTGTACTCGAGATACGTTAGATTATAAGTTTAACATTCAATGAATCAAGCTTAAGAAAAGAAAATCTTCTTTATCTGAAAAATCGTAAAACAATCGTCTTAAGTGGCTCCTACTGTATGTGCAACACAGAGTGACGTTAATTAGAGCGATATAAAAGGAATCTATTCGCGTAATCTTCTTCGTGAAAGAAAAATGTGTTATTATGAGTCGACTCCTTCTCGTACTTGCTCCAATAATTTGCAAGGCTTATTGCTTTAGAAATGATGTATTAACTCTGTTAGAAACTCTGTAAAATATTGTGCATCATGCGTTGAATGTAATATTTAATGTGTGATATTAAATAAAGTACTAAAGCGAATCTTACAATTAATTTGATTTCAAACGGTTAACTAATCTCAGATCTGTTTCATTATTCCGTCTTAGTTTTCGTTTTGTTAGATTTATCTCTTTTTTTATGCTATAATAAATAAAAATTTATTGTAAAATAATTCTTTAGAATATAAAGACTCTTCAAACGAGATGAGGGCGTCAAGATGAAACGCTTATGCATCGCTAGTCACACACTAACTTCCTTTCGCGACCCATATAGATCGGCTCGGCATAAACATGTACGGCATACACACAGTCGCGTATATCGGCGCAAGTGTATACGCAAGTGTACATCTCTATGCGCGAAAGGGACTTTACTTTCTCAAACACGCGACCGCCGTCACTCCATCGGCAGCTCCTCTTACTTTCTCTCCCGCACGTTTTAAAAGTAGGTCCCAAATAGGATTAAGCGATCTTTGAAGAGTCTTACCACTCGATCCGCTACTTGTATTGCCCGTTTTGCAATTTGCATGCGACGTGCCGTTAATTATATGAACAAACATTATAAAGCAATCGCGATAAGGACACGCAAAGAAATCTGTGTGACAAAAAAAATCCCATTAATAAAAATTACAATTAATATGAAAGCAATGCGTAATGTAACAACCCCAGTGTTATCTCTTTTGACCAATCTCTCTCGTATTCATTAATAAATTTGATTTAAAAGCTACCTTTTTTCAGAAAAAAACTTAATAAATTCAACATGTTAATTCTTCGCATTCATTTGTGCTGATTAATCTATTCGAGTGATGTCTTTCCAATATTCATCGCTTGTTACACGTATTTATCGGCTTTCTAATCGATAAGCACGTGAATCTCGGAGGGATTCTGGTGTTCGCTCCACTTACGTCTTCACGGTGTCGTGAACGGTCAATTACCCTCGCAAATGCATCTCACGGCGATGCATTCATAAAACGCAAGCTACTTCTCTTATCTTCGTTCTACGACATTATAGGGGGTATGGCCATTTCTGTGTTGACGCACAATTTTTAGCATGTTACTCATTTTATTTTTATTACGTTATTACGTTCGTTTTTCTTTTATGCGAGGCATGAATGTCAATTTATTTGATGTGCCGCTTAAGATAATAACAAAGTGAGATCTACATCGCAATCAGTATTAGTTTTATTGCTTCGTTCGACTGGATTAGGTATTTGCCTCTAATTGCATTTACGTGCGCCACGCGATCGTCGGGCGATGTAAAATTTTATAATGCAATCTCAAAAGTCTCCCTTTTTTTCCTTCTACTTGTCGCTTCTTACATGTCCTCCTCGCTTTCGTCAGCGAAAGTGAATGGGACGCGACGACGTTTCTAATCGGCCAATTTGCATCAAAAGCTACTTGTATGCACGTAATCGAATGTTGTATCTCCAGTAAAGATCGTAAATGTCACAAAATAATAAGTTGGAGACTGACAGGTCAGTATAGTGCTTTATAATTTCACTCATGATATATGTACTTTATTTAATATCACAATATATGTATATACAATAAAATTTATTAAATTAACGCGTAAGATCAATATTAATTTCTCAGTTTCTTATAAATTCCATAATTTTCATTTTTAATAGGAAATTGTTAAGAATTCTATAATTTCACACTTAAAAGATTGTCGTGAATTTTTATTGCTTTTATTATAAATCGAAATTAAATATTAATTCCTTGCTCTCAAAATTTAAATATGATCATTTTTAAATTCTCGTATGTCCTGCACTCTCAAGCTTTTCTCCAGCGATAAATTGCATTATAGTCGATAACGTCGGTCTTCTTCTTTTCTTGCTAGATAACTCTTGTGGGCTGCACAATTGCAATAGGTGTTCCTCGATACTGGATGAGAGGGCACAACCAAACGGAGGAACGTTGCTGATGGAGCTTCGACTAGGTGTTCGTGTTGTTCTTAGTTTCTTACCGAAGTCCGGAGTGTGATTGTTGCTCTCGGTTTAGTTCTTGTTGCTACGCTCAAACAAAATTAAACGGAATGAGTATATTAACTCGATTTCCACGACTCGCTTATGTGAGCGGTCTCTGTCATAAAAATGTACGTCGATATAATAAATAATCTTCCGTTCTAGTTTGCTTCTAACCTTATTTCTCTAATCTGAACTAATACTCATAAATGCAATAGTAAACATGACAATAAAATTACGTTAATCTAGTTGATGAAATCATCTGATTAGCAAGCTAATTCAAAATCGTAAGTCTAGAGAAAATAAAATAAAATTTTCTTTGATCTTAATTTGGGTTTTTTTTTTCAAATTTTCCAGGTCTCTCGCTTTTCCTTAAAAACCGATGGTCCACCGATACCCGCAAATCTACTGAAAGATGTATACAGTGCTAATAATCAATCTGGAACCGGAGTGATATATGATAAGAAGCCATTTAGAATACAACTCAAAGCTGGCAAGACTTACTCGTGGTGTCTCTGTGGACGAAGCAAGAACCAGCCGTTCTGCGACGGCACCCACAAAGACATTTTTCTCAAGATAAAGCTCAGACCTATACGTTTTGTTGTTGAGGAAACCAAGGAATATTGGCTGTGCAACTGCAAGCAAACGTCAAATCGACCCTTTTGCGATGGCACGCACAAAAGGCCAGACATACAGGAGAAAAGAATGTAGAAGACAACTGTTGATACAGAAACATAAATTTTGAAATAAACATTACTTTTATGATGGGCCAGGTCTTTTGTAGATATCTCCATGGTGTACATAATATACATACATCTTTATAATTATTATTGTTACAGGAATACAATATACGTTCCATTATTAACAAAAATATCTTGAATATATATATCACAAAAATAATTCCATTTCTAATTCCTCTTTTAGAAAATAATGATCGACTAAACTGATTAAATTAAAAGTAGTATAAACGTAAATTAAATAGAAAACATTGAGATCAAACAATATTGCTTTGTTTTGTTATGTATTTCAATAGCTCCACAATTGCACAATTATCTTGTCCGCCTGACGTGTATTTCCGAAGTCGGAAATACGTAATATTCGCACTTCCATCAGAAAGAAAATGCATGATACGCATTATGTGTGGCGCAGTACGTCCACAGTGCTTCGAGAAACAATTAGTATTCCCTTTTAAAATCTTAAAACAAATATTTACGAAATGTCAAGCATTAAATTAATACTGTTCTTATTCATTATATGTGCAGCGTATTCAACTACTTGCGATCGTTGTTGCCTAATTAATCGCCACGAGTTGCCGCGATACGATCTAATAAAGACCAATTCGCGTTCGAGTCAACCGATCATATCGCGAAAGGTAGTCTCCAACGAGAACGAGTGCAAGGAATTCGCCGCATCGAAGAAAGCCCTCGCCTTCAATTTCGTTTCCGCGAGAAACCGCACCGGTATGCAACTGGCAAGCATTTAAACGTAATTGCGACGCGTAATTATGATAATTTCACGTGATAGACCTCATGATTGTGGCAAAATGTAATGCAAACTGCAAGTACAACTGTGCCGTAAAACGCGGCGTAATTATTAGCCAGTTCAATTAACGTGATTAATTCAACGTTTCATATAATTTCCCTGGTGTATGTACTTATGTTGTTTCTTTGCTAACACACACACACACACACAGGTGGGCGGGAAAATTCGTGTCAAGCTCTTCAATGCCCCGAAGATCACAATGTGACCACCCTCGTGCCCGCGGCAAATTGCAAATACTACAGCATGTATCCCGTTTTATCTCCGCCCGGTAATTACAATTACAATTATTCGCGTCAAAACCCGTGTAAAAATCCATGAAATGTCTTCTGACAATATATGTATATATGGCAAACACGTCGCTGCGACATCACTACCCAGATAGCAACCATGCAGAAAAATTTTAACATCATTTTAATTCTAAAATATAATGTATATTATATTGTATAATAAGTTTAAATCTAACTTTAAAAATTATTAATTCTAAATTTAGTTATTGTAATATATAGCAATCTTTAAAAAAATTTATATCTAAAATAAATTCTTGTATAATTGTATAATTAGAGCGAATTATATTAGCACACGTCGTACTGAATACATTTCAGAAATTAATTTTGTAGTTATCGTAAAAATCATTGCAGCATAAATTGTACAATTATTATTCAAGTAATAATAAGATTTATTTTTTATTTTTTAAGTAACTTTGCTTCATAATTTTTTCAATATTTATATATCAACTTGTAATTATAAAATCTTTTTCAGCAAAAGACATGCATTTTGCAAAAACACCTTATGACACATATTGCGAAATGCTGTAAATGGAAAGAAGCAATAATTGTGCATTTATTATGCAAATAATGTTTCCTATCTGGGTGCGTCTTACCGCGTCTGTGCAATTGTCCATTAGCACACAAGCCATTAAATGTTATACAAGACAATCAAAGTTATTTTTACGGAAACGTAAGCTTCCGTTATTATTAAAGATTGCTTTCAGTGAACGCCACGGTGGCGTGTATTCCTAAAGCCGGGATATTCATGCTCTCGTCCGAAAGTCTAAATTACACGGAGGCACGAAATTTCTGCCAGAAACGAAACGCATCGCTTGCGCATGTAATTAGCGAGGAGCGCACCGAGGGCCTCGCCAAATTCGTATCGGAGAATCTTCCCAGATTTGTCGGTCTCAGCAGCGGCGAGAACAGGGAGAGAATTTGGAAAAATGAATTTGGTAATTCGCGACTACAAATTTATTGTTCGAAGCAAAATAATTTTTCGAATCGCATGCCGAAACAGAAAACTCAGAAATGATAATAATACTTTTCGATAGGCGAGCCCTTGTCTTGCTTTGACTATCGAGCATGGGGCGAGGGAGAGCCGTCGCACTCGAAAGGTTGTGTCGCTCTCGCAAATCCACGCGCCAAAAGTTCGCCGCCCTTCTGGAAAGTGATACCTTGTCGCACATCGCTGCCGTTTATTTGCGAAGTCTCGCCGTTGTCTCGAGAATCGCCGAAGCAGCGTCATGAAAATCGTCATCGTACATAATTAATACCATTTTATTAAATGCGATTATACATTTTAAGAAAAAGCAACAATTGTACATGACATGAAAATAATTTTACGAGCGCAAATTATTAGCTTTTAAAGATTAACTATTAAAGAAACTCCTCTTTAAGTAAAGAAACAAGAAGTGGCCGTTATCGTATTATATAAAATTAATTGAAATCAATTCCCGCCGTCTTTAATTTCTATACACACAATTTTAATCAGAATTTTTTTTTCAGTTTCTACGATAAAAACTATTTTTATTCCGCTTTTATATTCCGCAAATTTGATTTAACAGGGAGTAATGAGGTCTGAATAAAGGCAGACATTAAATATGTATAGAGATTTAATGTAGGATTACAGGACTCCAGCATTGCGTATATAGAGAGTGACTTTACACTCTCCGATGGCTTTATTTACAGGTACGATTGTTAATTCGACGTATGCACGGTTGGACAATGTTGACAAAGAAGAGGGGAAAAATATATTTATATATATATAACTCTCACTCAGTCGCGCTGCGCTTACACATGTATATGTACATAATAGGCCTAACGTTAATAACATTAAAAATCGTTTCGCTTGGATCGTTAATTCCAGTCTCCTTACGTTCTAGAGCATGCTTTCTACAGGGATATCACTTAGCGACTATGCAGCCAGACAGCTGTACGCTGCCGCATCCGTCCCGACGCTTTTCGACAGGATATTCATCGAGAACAGCTCGCTATAGCGTGATATAAAAATGATCTCGATAAGATTCGATGTCGAATAACACACAGTCTGGAAATAAGTCTGCCATTATATTAGTCTTACAACCTCATTAGCGATACTTGTTCGCCGTAGCGCCGTACATAGTGGTAGATCGAAAGCGTGTGAGAGATAGTTGCATCGTGATTAACAAACACGAGCGATTACAATTTGTCGATTCACTGGCATTAGGATAATATTCGGGACGTGATATCTTTAGAATAAAGATTTCGTTACGATCGCAATGTGTTCTCACTCGATGCGTAGAATTAATGTTCAACATTGTCATATTTACAGATTAACATTTTCTTTCTTTCAATGATTCTGGAAACACCCATTTCAAACGAATTCTGGAAGTTCGATGGCGAACGCGCGGGAAATTCTTTATAAATTCGTAAGTACAAGTCTAATCTAATTAACACATTTACACATTGTTTCTTTTTTTTTCAGAATGGTCACATTAAGATTGAAGTGGTGAACGATTGTGTTTGTAATGACTGGATCGCAAGAGATTATTACGAGGGAAGACGATGTACCTGTGTAACAGTGCGAAACTATGACTAACTGATGCTCGACGAACAATTGTTTGTTCTAAAAAAGTATCTCCAAAAGTCATAAAATGCAATCAAATATTTCAATTGAGCTTCGAATCTTGGTTATAAAATGACTTTACTCGAAACGTAATTATAGAGGAAAAAGAACCGGCAAAAATTCTCTTGAATTTCACTTAAAAACTATTATTGTCACGCGTTACACTTGCAAGAAGGTGTCACATAATGGTGTTACATTTATAAACCGAAGCTCTCTATATAAGTGAACATATTATTCACGTAAAAATTGTTCCGTTCAAACGACCTGATCTGCAGCGAAATCCTGCCGAAAAATATAAAAGTACAAAAAGACGTAATTACAGTGACATATTTATCTGAACGTGGTCTCGTTTATCTTGAACTTTCTTTTGTAAGCATAGTCAGTGTTAGATGCCGATTGAAGGAGTTGCCCTTGAATTCGTATTAAATTGAACATTGTTCGTGTTACATATACATATTGCGCAAATTAACACAATCTTGTACAGAATTACGAAAAGAAGCTTCTCAAAATTATCTACAAATACTCTACAAATCTAAAGAGGTACCTCCGTCGTTAAAAGCCATTGCATTTCGTTAATTACAACTTGTTAATTATCTGCGTAGATTTATTCTTGCGATGCCTTGCGATAAATTTTCAAAGTAGCATATGTGTGTCGATATAAAAATGCGCTTTAAAATAATGAATGATATAGATCAGTATTGACATATAATACCTTCTTTCAGAAAAATCATGTACAAACTATTTAATACATAAATTTAATTACACAAAATGCATATAGTCAAATATCATAGCCTTACGATAATTAAGCCAACTTATGAATTGCGTATCGATATTTTTCTAATGTTCGGGGACGGATTATACGTGAAATGAAAAACTTGTATTTGAAATAGTAATTTTTTTTACCGTATCGTAACTTTTTCTTGCAAGAAATATGTTGATAACAATTTATAATATATACCGTTATCAATGGAATTAATTTGTGGAAAGACATTAATTCACTTAATGTAAATATAAATCTTTCTTGCAAAGTTTATTATGGCCATGAATATTAACGTATGCAATTAAAGTATATTTACGAGACATTATTAAGTGATTGAGCCGTCCCAACATATATTTCGTTTTATACACGAACCTTAAATACTGTGCAGTACATTGATAAATTGCAATTCGACCAACATATACACATTCGATTATCAAGTAAATATGATAATTGTACTGCTCTCTAAACCTGCCAGGTTTTGCAGTATGGAACTATTGGTTGCTAAAAATTAATGGAGACAAGAGAGAATAAAATATATATATGTATATATACATATTATTTAATGTATGCAAATCTGCATAAAAATAAAGTCTCTTTTATATCAACCTGATTAGAGGAAATAGCTTTCAGTCCACTATTGTTAGTTAAAGTATTAAATATATTTTATGGAATACTGATATAAAAAATTAAATAGCGTCTCGCATTTCCTCTCATATATCTATAATCTTTTCGTTACGTTTTACCATATTTACTTAAAATTCCATTTTCATAAAAAAAATAAAAACTTTTTTATATTCAACACGATTCGCGATTGATATCGAATAAAGCTGCTAATCTGTCGTTCAAAGCGGCCTGCATTCACAATGCATTCTTAGTTTTAGTTTCGTCCTGTCGTGATACTTTCATACTTAGGACAGAACAGAATTGTTTCTCTCTCGCAGTGCCTCATTCCTATATGTATGTATAGTATAACCACGTGACGCTACGATATATCACATATCGTGTTTATTAGCACCGTTTCAAAGACATTTCCGCTTCGGAGTGGAATATGCTTCGATAAGCGGGTGAAAATAAATGGCTCGACGAACGCGCGTCGAATTAGACTTGTACGAGTTGCGTATTTGTCCGTAGTCCGATGATATTACTCGTGAAAAATCAACGAGAATCACTTATCACTATCGTTGAATGAGGCATCTCGGAAAATGCAATAAACAAAATGCTTACATTGGCACTCAGATTACTGAAGAAACCTACAGCAAATCATCACACACAGTTATCGCGAGGCAGCTGCGTTCGTTGGATAAAGAAAAGAATCACATAATGCTTACGCCCTATCGAACTACAAATTTAAGTACTTTTCTACCGTTTTCATTGTCTNATCGTCAGNGATAATAAAATTAAGATAATAATTAGCAATTTTTCGTAAATCCTATTAAAATATATACGTAAATAAGTAACNTAAAACAATGAATAAAATGCAAATTGGTACACGAAAAGCACAGGCACCCATCTGGAAGGACACTTGCGCTATTTTTTCCTTTTTCTCTTTTCCTTTTTTTGGGGGGAATTTTACGTCGCAAGATTTTTTTTCGTGCTACTGACAAGACGGGGAAGTTTTGTCATAATAATCTAGAATATATGTGCAAATGTACATTGAAGATTTGCGCCTCATAATTTGTGATATGTGTCGTGAGTTTGAAATAAAAATTGTGGAACTGCGCGATTATGGATGTTTCGGCATCCGTGAGTCACATACGATATTATCAAAACAGTGGTCAATTCCGGCAGTTACAATGAGATCTGTTAAATTAAAACCAAACGAAAGAGAAATACTTTTACAGGCGAAGAATGTCGTATGGAATGTTGCGTTTTTTAACCGGATGACGCGAATACTGCATCGACGGAGCAAACAATAAACGAATACTACCAAATGAATAAATATATATATATNTATGTGTGTGTGTATATATATATATATATATATATATATATATATATATATATATATATATATATATATAAAACAACAGTAATAGCAATAAACGTTATTCTATAGCAGCAGTATTAGTTTCTTTCTCATTACTGATTTAATGAGAAAACAACACAGTGGTAGTACGGGCAGATAAATATACTATTGATTTTCCCTTCTCTTAACACCGATACGCATTATACTTTGTTGTTAACCGATGCGTTTGCGAGAAGTGGTACGAGCTGTTCGGAGAGCTGTCCTATTGTTGCCTGCAATACTGCTTGTTTCTCCTCTAACGCGACGACCTTGTGTTGAAGCAATTTAAATTAATATCGCGTGTCCTCGCGTGCATGCAACGTACTGAAATAAAAATTTAATAGCGTATGGATTATTTGGATTATATTTACCCTTTCCAATAACTTGCTGTAGAGGGCATACGGCACGTAGGCCGGTTGACCAGACGCGCTGGGACTGTGATCGGCGTGGGGGCTTGTTTCGGCTCTCGGACTTTTATCTTTCTGTTTGCTATCATCGTTATCAGTATCCGGTTTGATAGTGGAATCCGCAACATTTCCTTGTGTCATTAATCTAAGGAGCGATAAGACAATGTACGTTATTTTTGCATATTTATGAAATAAATAATAAATTTAATAAGTCGTCGAAGCCTCACCTTACTGAGAAATTTCGTTCCTTTTTAACTTCCGCTTCTCGATCTACCGTGGCGGTTTTCCTCCTCTCCATCTGGTTCATCTTCAGTTCTTCGACCTGCAGGGGATCGATAACGATATTAGGTAATGGACGCGATAAATATTTTGTACATTCTTCTTATTTTATCTCTAAGAATGTATTACCCATGGTGCTTTTCTTCTCGCTTTCGCCGCAAGTCCGTCCGTTTCTTCGTCAGGTATTTGTTCCAGCGTGGCATCGGACGTGCGTCCATTAGACAGATTATCCTCCTGCAAATTATAGAAAATATTAAAATCAACATTTTTATTCAGAATTTAATGCATGATGTTAATTCTTTTTTTAAGTTATAGTACCAAGATAGTGTTGGGAACGTCCGGCAGCATCGAAGATGCGCTCGTGTTGGATCCAGCAGCGTGATGGCGTAGATGCTGCGACGAAGGCGGACGTCGTCGAGGCGCTCTAGCGCGAGAAGCTGTCAAATGCGAAAGCGGCATGCCCTCCCCTCGTTCTACGCCGTCCAACTCTTCGCGACACTCCGAAGCGGCGGCACTCGTCGTGCTGTTGATACCGTTATTATTCCCTACGTCGCTCACGAAACGCTTCAGGCTCGATATAATCGAGTGGCCACCGGCTGCCTTCTTATCGCCGCTTCCGCTTCCGGTAGATGTCAACGACGACGTTGAGGTGGATGACAATGTAGATAGGCCCTTTTTAGCGGCGTCTATAGTAGGGAAATGATCTAGCGAAATACGAAATTGCGTCTTGCGTTATACTACTGAAATAGAAATAGAAGCCGTTACGACACAAATTAGTCCTTAATATTTTACCTGATATATTACTTGAATGTACACTTCTGGTATCCAGACTTTTTCTAACGTGCGCCTTCTCGACTTTCTTCACCTGATGGGAATGTCTAATATTCGACTTTGCACTTAGCGACATGGTATCGTGCCATTGGGATTCTTGTTCCTGCGATTCGTTCTTTACACCAATCACCTCGACGAAATTGTCAGGGAACAAACCTACTTGTCCCTTCACTTCTCCTTTCCACCAACCCTATATAAATTATTATAAATTATTATTTAATATACTAATCATGTACTTACAAGTAAACCTACGGAAGTCTCACCAATTTTAATGAAACTTTGCACATTTGTAGAACTATGAAAAATATTTTATACGTATTTTTTTTATTGGCTAATTCGCTCTGAAGGGTAAAAACTAATCCTTAAAGGTAATGGGTAGATTTTATATATCAAATGGAATAAGTTGAAAGTTTTAAAAAGTAAAATGCTTATAGGGGGTTTTTAGAGTCGCTGAAACTAAATTTGATGTCAAAAGTAAGAAATTCATAATGGCAGTCCGAATATGGCAGCTACATACATAAAAAGAAACGTCACTCGAGTGCCACTTTGTGTATCTTTGTTGTTCACTGAATATTAAACCTTAGCTGATGAAAAAAATATGTATCGAATATTTTTCATAGTTCTACAAATGTGCAAAGTTTTATTAAAATCTGTGAGCGACACTTCCATATAAGTCTACTTGTTTACTTGTTACTGTTGTTATCTTGTTAATTCATAATATTAATTATAGATAGATTATAAACCTTGTCCGGAGCATCCTTGGATAAAAGGGTGATTACATCTCCTTCAACCAGAGTAAGCTCGTCCTCATTAGCAGCCTCATAGGGAAAGAGAACTCTACACAATTCCTTCTTATCTCGCTCCTTGTGCCTCTCTTGTTCCTCTGGAGTAGGCGCGGAGACAAAGTTTGAGGGAAACACACCGACTCTACCTCTAAGGCGACCTCTCCACCATCCTTCTTCCACCTCTCCCAGAAATTCTATGGAGTCTTGCGGCACTAAAGATAGCTCGTCCTCGTTGCACGGTTCGTAACTGAAGAGGACTTTGCAAAAGCGTCTACCGGCGCCATTCCTTAAGGTGACATTCTCGTCGGATTTCGTGCTGCTTACGGTCTCGCTGCCGTTACTTCCACTAGCGGCCGAGGAAGAATCCAATACCTACACGCCAAACGTTTCCACGTGAGAATCTATGAGCATACACAAATGATAAATCATATATAAGAGACGATTCGACGCGTACCTTAACAAAGTTATCGGGAAACATGCCACGCTTGTCCCTCAGGGTGCCCTCCCACCATCCTCCGAGCATCACTTTGATCCCGGTGATGATGTCACCCTTCCTCAGCGTCAGCTCGTCGTCCTCCTGCGCGACGTAATTATACTCCACTATCGCCTCCATGCTCGAGAACTTCCAGTCTCGACGAGTCGGCGAGAATTCGTCCTGCGGAAAAAGCAGCCTTACAATGCGACGAGGCGGCAGAGTTCGATCGGCTCGAACTGGGTTTGATTATCTCGCCGCCGACACGCCTCGGTACGATCGACCGACGCGCGGAACGCGTTGAGGATTCGCGAGAGGGTGGAGAAACTGGTCGCACGGGCGCGCGGAAGCGGAGCGTGGGTGACGCGCGTGTAACATACGTACGGGTTACGAGGTGACGACAACGTGCGTTTTCGGACTGCCTGGGTGCGTTTCTGTCTGACGGACGGTCCGGAGCGTACTCGCGTGCTCGCGCATCGCAATGCGGTCCGATGCGGCGCGACGCAACGCGGAGACTCTACGCGCGCGGCACGGCGCGGCGCGACGCGGCGCGGAATCGGCTGGCCGCGCGCGTCACACGAAATTTAGGCCCTTTAGGAACCCGGGCGGAGTTGACAGCTCTCCGTGTCTGTCACTGCGGCCATCTTACGCTCCGGAGGCATCACTCGGCTCGGCAGCTCCGTAGTCCGCGCTCCGGGCGAAGCGGTGCGCATGCCACCTCGCTCTAGAGGCCATCGACACCGGACGTGCCGTCCACCGCCATGCTCAGTCGAGGCGGCGGGACAAGCGGCGTGCGTTCCATCCAACGTGCGGCTTGATTTTTACGACTTTCAAGATACTTGTTCTTTAATCTTGAAACGCATCACCGACTCGGCGTCAAACCGAAGCCCGTCCCAGCGAGAAACTCAACGTGCGACGAGGCGAGGACTGCTTTTTCTTCGCGTGATCGTAGCCACGAACTTCGGTGCGTTTGAACGCAAAGGAACATGGTGGAGTGGCCGGATTTTTCCGCTCGAGACTCTGGGCGCTCGCACGAGATGCGTCTCGCTCATCTGCCTGCGTGATTCATCTCTCGACGCGACGCGCTTGTTTGAATGGACGCGCGTCGTTTGTGCCCGTAATGTGAGTCATGACGCGCACGTGCGTTCTTTAAGTTACATCGCGCGACCGTAGTTTGCGCACGTACCACTATTTCGCACTCTGCTATTTTAGCACAATCAACACGAATCCGCGATTCGAAAGATGCGCCTCGCGGAGCGACTTTTAAATATCTGTTGAGGGACAGTTGAGAATGTTGGCTAAAGAAATATCTTTATAATAATCTGGAAAGAAATTATTTTTCTTTTTCTTTTGCATGCATAAAAAGATTTTTTGATATATCAGGCATCTGACTTGTCGTTATCAATCGCTGTGATTCTCTTTCTCTCTCGGTCTCTCGTTTAATTTTAGAACCGTCACGGCACAATCGTGATCGCGAACGACGTCGAATGACGCGACACGCGACTGCCGGCCTACGTATCGCGCAATTTGCGAACATGACAATCCCACGTTGACGAGCGCGTTCTCCATTTCGAGGAAGAGGCAAGACGCTCCGGCGCACGGTGCGCGCGTCTACCTACCTGTCAACGACGGGCCTCGCACTTCTCTCGTGGCTTCCTGGTGCGTGCGATTCAGCGCGGGCGCTCAGCTGGAAAACGTTGCCGTGTCGACCTCCATTTTCAATGCGCTGATTCACGCCGATAATCGCTCGCGCCTTATCGCCGAAGACTATCGCGTATTGGCGATGCGCGGCGACTGCCAAAGATGTCCTCCGTACGTGTACGTGTGATGTGCGGTTGAGCAATTCGTTTAACACACTCGGGTCACGCACATGGAGAACCGTTGCCTTACAATTAAACCTCACTTTCCTCTTTACTTTTGTCAAGTATGAGTGATGACCCGCTTATTTCTTCCATTATCACTTCCCGCTTGCTTCTTTCGCGTTTCTCAGCGATAAATACTAATTAACCTTTAAAAGACCGAAAAGCCATTATAATGGCTTCAGGTAATAATTACTTATCTATACCAAATATTTAAATATATATAAATCTGTGTACTTCAAATATATATACATATAATAATAAAGAAAAAAAAAACAAAAACAAGGAGCTACAAAACTGTCTACGTCATTAGCTCTAGGTAACACTAAAAAAAAGTTACATGTCTGTTAAAGTTTTGTCTAGAATATATTGGTTAGGTTAAATCACTGAAAATATTCAAATCTGACTCTGTAATCAGCGATCTGAAAAACTCATATAAACATTTTATTTTCAAAATTAGAAAATTTTACATTTTTTTTTCGAGGGCCGGAAAGCCATTATAGTGGTTCAAGCCTTGATAAGAATTTTGTATAAGACATACTGATATATATGTATATACATTTTTGGGAAAAATATTCTGATATATGATAACTTTTGGCCCTCTAAAGCCCAATCAACACAGAACATTAGTTATATTACATCTATGTTATAATTTCGTATTCAACAATATAAATGTAATATAACATCATATGTGTTATATTACATTTACATTGTTGAGTATGAAATTGTAACATAGATGTAATCTCACCGATGCTTTGTCGACTGGGAGATTAAATTTACTTTCCTTTCTTTAATATCTTGGAATGGCTACAAGAGATCTTGCATTCCGATAGGAAAAAGGCGTGGTGTGTCGTAGGTAAAAAGTGTGTATCTTTATTTAGTATTGATTCAGACATCGAGTTGAACAAGTTGTTTCTCTACAAACTTAAAAACTTCTCTTATACACTTATACATTTAGATAATCGATCGCGAAGTTTGAATTCAATTATGTAATAACATGATCATTCTTGAGAGTGAGGTGATGAAATGACAAATAAAATGTTGTAAAAGCTATCGTTATATCATACGTTTAACATCCGTGCATTCATTCCCTCCTCGGTGATCGGGCAAAGTCTTCTTGATTTACAAAATTTGAGAAAGACAATTACGTCGCGCAAAATAAACTCAAATTCTTACTTAAAATCGAGCCTCGATAAGTTTTAAATAATTTTTTGCGAAGAACATCGGCCTAATTTGACTGAAAAAAAATTACTAGCCGAAACTATTCGCCCGATCAGCCATTCTATTTCATCTCTATATATCTTAACAAGATTCGTAACAAAAACACAGCTGATTCCTATCGAAAAACTTTCATTGTATCGTTGAAAAATCGCAATAGTCGTTGAAAATCGAGAATTACATATGGATTCGCAGAGCCGTAACTAGAATGTTAAATAGAACTAAGGATATTTCTAATTTGATACAATCTATCCTAGAATCCAAATGAAATTTGTAGAACCGAATTTTATAAGAAATTTTATGAAATCGAAAATCTAAGAATGTCACAGAGATCTGCGCGAATGCGAGGTGAAAGGATTCCAGCGCGAACGTGATCTCAATATTCCGTTACGTATATTTTTTACGGAATCTCAAGGACAGGGTTACGGAATGATTGATAAAACCTCGTTGAATTCCCGATAGGCACGCGAAAGAAACGCTAGTTACGGCGCTGCACGCGCGCGCACACATACGTGACAGGTTCAAATAAGTCATATAAAAAGATTCTGCTCCAAGAGACTCTTCGGCCGAAGACCAGCTTCGGACGAGAAATCAAGCACTTCAATGAAGGCAAACGATCCAGCGTCTTTTAAAAAAAAAATTTGTACAAGTGACTCTACCGTCCACGTAGGCGACGCCGTTCTTATCAAATTGACTATTTTTTACTTTTCCGTGTCTTTTTTCCTATTTTCTTCACATTTCTCGCAGGAAACAAGCACCCACATTTTAAATAAAAATTCTACATTTGCCGTATTTATAAAATTTACACAAAAGGTCACTACATCTCTTGCCTTTTCGAGCCGTTTTTTTTTCTTGACTAGGGAAATTCGTTTTCTAAGAGAATAATGTCAAGTTCCACTTGCTTCAAGTGCTTCTCCTCGCTACAAACAGTCCGTGGAACAAAAATTAATAATAATCTTGACAAATTACGCACGCATCTAAAGAAGAGTTGACGAGAATAGAGCACATTCGACAACCAGTTTTCTCTAATCGCATCTAATATTCGTTAATCCAAGGTTTCCCAAACTTTTGAGATATATACACTGGTCCTCGGACAACGATACAGACATTCGTTTACTTTATCCAAATTTTTACGACTGAATTAAAGAAAAATCGTTAAATTCTTTTAATTTTGAACAACATTAATTTTGAAATAATTGCAATTTTAGTCATTTGAAAGCAATTTAAACGAAATTTTTTAATGGATATAAATACATTAATTTCGTTGTTTTGGTATATGAAGCTAGATTTTTAGGAAAAGTTGACTACATTGAAAAAGTTCAGTCCATGTCCGCATTTTAAGTTTGGGAAATCCTGATTGCTAATTAAAGGGCACATGTAGGTTGCTTAGCGGGCGAAACAATCGAATTCCATAGTGTTTTTTATACAAATACGCCGCGATTTATAAATATATGTATAAAAGCAACAAATATATACCGTCGTTATCGTGTATATGTATATATATATATATATATAATATCATCTTGCACAAATAGTACAAACCTATTCCGTAAAACTATTACGTTTAGGATTGCGACTGAAAAAACAAACACGGTACCGTGGCGATCGCTGTTTCCGTCAATGTGCGCGACTCGCTCGCCAAGTGATCTCATTTCGTCGGCATCATCGCTACAATGTCGATCGATCGCGAAGGATATAGTGCGCTTCTCGTCTGAAGAGTGCATGCGCTCTTTAAACTCGGCTGTGTGTCGCGATGCAACCTGCAATCGCGCGTGCAAGCGTGCGAAAAAGCGCCAACTAAATTTTCGCAATTTTAAGTTTTGCGGGCGCCCTCGATATCGCACCGCCAGCAGATCGTAAGAGTTACAAGATTGCCATTCGTAATGCAGTCCGAACTGCACGTGAATGCAGCCTGAAGCGGTAGTGTTGTGATTGTTTGGTATATAAATCAGAAATCGCAGCGATCGTTCGCGATTCGCCAGAAGACGAGAGACTTGATTTTCTTTTTTTTTAAGATATATACTTATGAACGAGAAAACAATAATCGCAATGTCGCAAATATTTATCGATGCTCTCTCGTATAATCCCAAAGACACAATGTTCTCGAAGATAATAATGAAACGAGATTTTATTTGTAGCTTTAATCGGGCATCGACCGTCATCGCGTCACCTTTCCATAGTTTTCCTCTGATCGATTATAAAGCGATCAGTTACGATATCTCGTACAACGTATCTCTTATCTATCATCCTCTTTCGTCATTATTTTCTTCCTTATAATCACTGATAGGCACAATAAAGGCTTTTATGTTTCTGCCAGCATAAACAAGAGGTACAAACGGTGAAAGTGACTTTATCGAAAGGCCGACAACCATCTATGTTTTGTTAATTACATAACGTAACTCTCAATGTAATAAATGTAATTCTTTAAACAAAACATTTCTTGTAATATGTAAATACCTCATGAATGGGATTGGACGGTCAATCAAATCTTAAAGAACACATTTTTATAGTAAACCTCATCATTGAAATAGATGTATATGTTAATATATATATTTTTTCAATTATACTTTTATGCAAATTCTTATTTTTCAATCCCATTTACTGTGACGCAATCAATCTTGGTTTGCAAGTAAATGCATTGATTGAAAAGTACATAAAAATCGAGAAACTTAATTTTATATATGTATTTATGTACTTAAGAAAACTCTCAACATTTGAAAAATTAGGAAGATTAATTTCTATCATTTATTATTAATCGAATAATTTACGCTATGCATTAAAGTGTGTACGTATTGCAGTGTGTTACATGGCAGCTAACATAATCTCGCGCGGCTCTCAATCTCTCCGGCCGCAAATATGGCCCATGAAAAATGCAAGGAGGCTATTATCCTTTTTTTTTCATACGACTATTAAGTGCTCCATTTTTCTTCATGCGAAATAAGATTGGTGCTGTGACATTCTGTAGTAGAATGCATTGCATTATCGCGAAACGTCGTATATAATACGGATCACGGAAAATGTTCCATCACGATTATCAAAGCGCATTAATTAAGCGTGGATTATCACGTGTGTGCACCGATATGAAAGGTTTGATATACAGATGTCAAGTGCTTGTCCCGATTCGGCTTTGTTTCAAAGCTTCTCTTCAGGCTCTGAGAACAGGCTTACTTTTTTATGAACACATGAATATTAGCGGTTCATTTTTGGATGCAGATAGTATTTGCTAGTCTTACGCTACACCACTTTCTCAAGGCAAAAGGAAAGTTTTCGACATCAATATAAAAACAGTCAATTTTATCTCTTTTAAAGAAAGTTTCGTGCAATAGTGCAATAAATATCGCGGTTTCTTTGATATATTTAGTTAAATAAAACTTTTTAACATACTTCAGAATGTTACTTTAAATATTTCTTTAATAGTCGTCTCTTTTATTTAAGTTTGTAATTTTCAGTAAACATTTTTTGTAACTTTGAAATTAAATCGAGATTGAATTTTCATTTAATTGTTTAATTTATTAAATATTTTTGATTTTGGAAATCATATATTTATTAAAAAATTACACAGTTTTTTAAAACAAACATTATTTTTCACGGTTTGATTGTTAGTGTCCGCTTTGAATGTTCAACATCAAAGAAACATTTATGCAAACTTTGGCATCTGTGCATCAAATAATCCCGACGTAATCGCGCAAGTCCTTCCCTGAGGGAAGAACCCTGGTCCTAGTTAAGAGACATCGGTAGTAATCGCAAGTCTTATATAGTAATATCGATTTTTTTTTAGACGGTAATCACAATGCGCTTGAAGAATGTCTATCTCGCGTAGACTAGAATAGTAATACATCGATTACTGCGAAAGTGTGTCGTCTTAATAGCATCGAGAAGATGTTTCCTTTTAGTTAGGCCTTACCAAGCGAATCTAAGTGAACATTCTTAAACTGCTTATGATATCCAATAAATGTGTTTGATCCGCGAAAGTCTAACACCGACGAGATTTCCCGAAAGTTGTTCGTAGATACAAATACACATCTCGCGAGCCTTTCGTCGAATCTCTCTCCCATCAATTTCAGCTGTAGTCTTTTCTCTCCCAACTGACCTGCTAACTTGCGTTTTGGACTTGCGTCAAACTCGCGCGGAATAAAAAAAATCATCGGTTCATTCTTGGAAGAGTTAACCGACAATTCGCGAAACTGGCCTACAATGAATCACATCAATTGTCGACGCGTCTCTCGATGATGCGTTCAGGCATTCCGATTACCTCGTAGCCAAGAGTTCTGTCGAATCTCTATCATTCGCACAAACGTGACTCGCGGTCACATTATAAATAGACATCTATGACGTGTAATCGCGTATCATAGATAAATTTCTTTCACAATAATCTCGAACGGGGCTAGCTCGGGGGCTTAACCGTAATGTGCGTGTACGTGTGTGTGTTTTCGGATTATCCGGAGCGAGAGCTTACCTCGCACGGGCGACAAATGTTTCCTATGGTGTTTATCATTTATGGCTGTGATGATGATCCGGGATCGCGGTAGATCGCGTTCGTTTTGTGCTACCCGCCGCTACGTTACGCCACGACGTCGTCATTTCGGGCTCTCGCACGTAGTAGGGTGCTGGATTCTTGAAATAATCTATATAATATCTATAATTATTGCAAATGGTGTGGTGGTATCGTGAATAATTGCCCGGGCCATCCTCGCCCGGTACATACGAACACCTCTCGCCGTCGTCCAAGTCGATTTTCGTTCGACGACTGACTCACGATCGCGTATTGTACAGATATGGAAATGAGCGACTCTTCCCTTGTGCACGATGAACAGACGAAATCCTTTGTGCCCGGATTTAATTCTTGGCTGCCGTCGAAAGTTCCAACCGGCGAGATAGAGCTCAGCTGATCGTCCATCGAACTAACAGCTGCATCTCCAGGCATCACCTTGTTGAGACGGTGACTGCGCCTTAATTATACTGTCCGCGCCTTCTCTCTCGGAAGCCTCGAACAGACTAGCCTGCAACGGCAATTGTTCATTGCGCTTGAGAAAGCTCGGTCCCGTTAAGTTTACAAAAGATGAAAGAGGAAAAAATCGTTTTATAGAAATCTCTTCTATTATATCCTGAAGAAGAGTTTTCGCTTTAACTTGCTTGATGCAGAATGCAACTTAATAGTAATAATATGTATAAAGATTATAGTTTTCAAATACATTAAAAAAATTTTTTAAGCCGCAGGAATATAACGGCAATGATTCTTTGCAATGATTCCTCAATCGGATTCAACGTAAGTAAGTCTTACTCGGCGGCCCCGTTGTTCCCGTATTCTTCTGGCTAGAGTTAGAAAAGCCTCCTCGATGTTGATGTTCTCCTTGCATGATACCTCGAAGAAAGGCATATCGAAGTTTTCGGCGATCTTTTGACCTCTCTCAGCGTCCACGGCGCGATGTGCAGTTGCGTCGCATTTATTCGCCGTCAAAACTTTTACTACGTCTGGTGACGCATTCTGTGATGCAAACGACGGAATTGCTTATGATTCATGCTCTCGTATGACATTGCTATTGCATACAGCTGACTTTGAATCGATTACGGAAACATATTCTCCCGTGAAATTGGTTTCTTTAAGAGTCAAAACTTTGATTTATTTAATTCTGGATTTAATTGTGGTCGGTGTATGTACGTGTAACTTTAGATAAGAAAAGTCTTCTAATTTTATATATTTTATGAATTTCTTTCAAACTTTTCTTTTTTTTAGAATCGTAATTTTATTCAAATATTTATTTAGCAAGTTCAATTTTTTTCTGGGCTTCTTAAGGTCGTTTTAGAAAGTAATATTTATTTCCGCAAGTTTGTTTCCGTTATGTTGTATGAGTAATGTTCTATGTTTAGAATCTCATTAATCTTACTTCTTGGATATTTCGTAGCCAGTACGACAGATGGTTGAAACTTTCCAAACTAGTGACATCGTACATCAAAAGAATACCCATAGCACCACGATAATACGCTGTTGTTAAAGTTCGAAATCTTTCTTGGCCGGCGGTATCCCTTTTAAAAAGATGTATTCATAGATAAATTTTTTTGTTACTTTGTTATGTATATGTGTATGTTTATATGTACATAAGATATAATTTATCATGTTACATGCAAATTATATCTTGTAAAACTCAAGAGAATTAAAAATAGAAAAACTAACATTTTCCGAAAGAAAATTTTAATTCCTTTATTTAATTTTTAAACGTTACGTAACGATTAATTATCTATTAAGAACTTGCGAGAGAGGACTAATACTCACCAAATTTGTAATTTAATCGGCGTTCCGTCTAAGTTAATGATCTTTTGTTTGAAGTCAATACCTGCAGATATATGCGCCATTTACATTTATCATTGGGTAAATATTTTCGGAGTATTTAGACATATCGAGCAAATTCTAAGATTTAAATAAAATCAAGGATTCGTGATACAGTTCAATTATGTTTGTAGCACGGAACAATTAGATGCTATCATTAATTAGATGACCATTGCAACAGTTTATACACCAGAATTTCACATGTTCATTGCGTGCAAATAGGATGATTAACATCTTACATATATGAGAGCTGAATTTCTCTTTGTAACAGAAAACAAATATGCGAAATTAGCTAACTGGAATATTTACATACAAACGAGGATATATTTTTAGAACATTTTTATAATTTATATGACAATTTATATTGGGGCAATGCTGGAAATAGTTCAACAATAAATTAAAAATTAAATACATCGTAATATCGAAGTTAGGACGAATGCAATCAAATAATCAGCTGATCGATGCTGATTCAATATATATTTTACGAAATACATAATTATGTCACATCCGTTATCAATTGGCAAGTTTCGCTAAATTTAGTAAGTAGAATAATTATTATTGTTTGTTTATTCTCATTAAAAATGAAAATAATATTTTATTTAATCTAAAGGGTCAAAAAAAAAGTTGACTCTGTCTCCCATTATTTCGCGACAAATGAAGAAAATGAGGCTAATGCATTAAACACATCAAATTAAGACAATTTCAAAGAAAAATAAGTTGACATAGAAATTATTTTTTATACAGCTAATATGAGACACTGTATCGGAGACAGAGACGTGACCTCATCGATAATAGCCAAGGGTTAATTAACGGCTACGGTGTGTCATTGATGTATGAAAGTGACACACAGGTTCGTAATAACCCGGAGCAAAATTAAAGCGCGTGATTTTACTGCACCAGGGAAGATGAGCTGTCGTAAAACCAGTCGCAACTGGCGCCGAGATATGTCACGGCGATCATCCAACAACAAGTCGTCGAAACAAAGTCACCAACGCGGCTTCGGAAGCGGCCGCCGCGGGTGAATGGCAACTATGTCCCGATGTGTGTATTTTTATGGTCATACGCATACGCGCGTGTCTTCTCACCTATCGTCGAGATGTAAGTATCGTAGTACCGTTCGTCACAGTAGCGATGCACGATACAGGTCTTGCCGACGTTCGAGTCGCCCAGCACCAGGATCTTGTACGTTGCTGCGAAATCCAACGCCATGTTTGCCGTGGGTCTCGGGTGGTTTTGAACTGTTGTTGGGTCGACAACAGAGTCGTCGGCCGGGGGTTGTTCTTCGCGGACGCCCGGGGAGAAGGGGATGGAGGTGGAAAATCGATTCGAGGCTTGCGCTTTAGCCCCCATACAGCAGGGGTTGAAGGTGTTCTCACAATCGTCTGCGACTTTTCGTCGCTCATGCGCGACATTTAGATGCCGAAAGAGCGCACGGTGTGAAGATGCGGCTAGCGCGGATGCGTGAGGATGTGTGTGTGGATGTGTGCCGAAGATGAGGCTGAAGATCGACGCGGCGACGGTGTCTACCGGGAGCAATATGCAACACTGTAATCATATATGTATAAACATGCAATATACAGAAGAACGCGAGAAGGCTGTTTTTTTCTATTTTTATGTTTCTCTCTTTCTCTCTCGCCCGAGTCTCTTCCTCACGTACAATAAAACCTTGCGTATCTCTTTTGGAATAATTCGATCCGACGACGCAAGAGTTCGACGATCTGCGTGAAGGAGTATATGGAGATGTAATAGGGACGTTGGAAATGATTAAGCAATTATCGGAAATTAGGCCGCTTTATTTTATTCGCATTACCAATCGGACCGAGATATCTTCTCTGACTAGAATTGTCAGGTTCTATAATAATATCAATGGCATATTTATCCTTCGCTCCGTTCGATAATAAAATATTATAAGAATTAAATTGGAAAATTTATGAACGTTCGATCGCTCAATACGATCGATTTACTCTACATATCGCAATACACTATTTTGTCTTACTGACAAAATTTCTATCTTCCTTTTTCTCAGGTATACTACAATTATATCTGTATATACATATACAGATTTTCCTAAGAATTAGATAAAATGACGCGCGTAACTATTCAAGTACTTTTTGGGAATGGCTTTGTCTCCGCAAAGTATATATTCTACAATAAATATATGTATGTATACATTATATAACAATAATAAAATTAGTTTTGATACTTTGGTGGATGTAAGCTGCACTCGTTAATCAGGCCACATTATCTACCAGGATATGTGTTTCAGCTGCACTGATAATATTGCGTGTTAACCGTTAAAGGCTCATTAATCGAAGTAAACGTGCTTCTAATTACCAGATTAGAAGTAAGATGTCAACGCGTCAGCATTATATACGACGTTAAAAAACTAGAATTCGCAAATCGATATTATTGTTGTAGAGTGTGGGAATTCCTTTTTCTTGTCCTTAAATAAGTACTTTTGAAATAACCATTTGTGTTTGCCGTTAAAATACGCGAAAACTGTTTTTGTTCGCAGTTGCTTATCGCCTTAATTAACAATAATCATACAAATAACATATATGTAGGCACTTTAAGCATTATAACTTGTGTAAGAAGTTAGGACACTATTTTTGGTTAGCATTACCTGTAAATTGTACAATCCTGCTCGTCACGATAACGTTTTGTTTACGTAGGCTATCTATATGATATGTTCTTAATTTATATGATACTTAAATTTACTTAGAGTAATACTTTAGACGCTACCATTCAAACATTATTTATAATATATCTTAAATTAAAGCATGATTTTAATGTCAACAAAGTCTTCACATCAAGGTCTTCTAATTCGATTATTTTTCCGTTGATAAATCTTATATAAGGACTTACTCAAAGTTTAAATCTCATCATTGTATAAATGCTAATATCTCATAAATAATAAAATAGAGTTTAATTTACGCGAACAATAAACGACAAGGTAACTTGACACGTAAAAAGACAACACAATTTCAGTCGAATTATTTTCAGAACACATTCGTTAATGATAATACTATCATGTCTCCGGGACATTTATAACATAAAAACTCATCTCGTATTCCCGCAGTAATAATCGATCTGTCACACAGGGACATTTGGCGTTCATGTTAGACCGAGTTTTTCGCATCGCGGAAAAATTTCCGCTTTCAGGAAGAACTTAACGAAGGCCATTCTCTCTCTCGAGGAAGAATGGGATCGAATCGCCGCCCATTCCGCACAATATACTGCCCTCAACAATATTACAATAGAAACGACCAAATACACAATCCCATCATCACGATGCTCGACATGTACGCTAACGAGTTAGGAAGATGGATATTGTAAATACTTTCTCGTTTAATCAGCCATAACGGAATGACGACGTGAAGAATGTCCGGTATCATGAAGCCCAGATCGCGTATGACCTTTATGCAAGTTAAAGATACATTACGAAATGCCTCCTGCCCATTATGATTCATGGATCCTTACCTGGTGCGCGTGGCCCTCTCCTCTAACGACGTTCACGAAAAATTGATCCCATCCGCCGGCCACGATATGCAGAAGAGCTATCGCGGCGATACCGAATGCCTTTCTGTGAGTAATGGGATTCTTCTTATCCGCAAGATAAACGACCCAGCCGGTGGATATCAACTCAGTGATGGTAAAGAACAGTTGATGATACCACTGCGAGTAGAAGTCGTCGTTCCAGTAATTGATATAAACCCACCACGAGTAATAATTTGAGAAGAGAGCGGAGGAGAAGAGGAGCATCATGGACTGCCTAAGTCTCTGTTTGATCGCCAGCCTCGCCAGATGCTTCATTATCTCGTAAAACGTGATCACTCCAATGACGATAAGCATCCATATTTTCAACATGTTCGAAGTGGCATTGAAGTACATGTGTTTGTACGGAGCGATACCGGATTCGTATGAGCCTGTGAAAAAAATTGTAAAGTTAGATCTACGATTGTCAATTAACAGCGTTTAAAGATACTTATTAGAATTTCCCCCAGTCTTGTTACCTTTGAAGACAGTGTCCCAGCACGAGCAGGAGCAGTATCGTTTATCCACGACCCTTGAATAGTCCTGCCAGAAATAATATAAAGTTGCGATCTGCAACGGTGGAATTGTTAAGGGCCCTATGATGCCCACGAATCTCGATCCGCTCGTTGCAATGTTCCTGCACAGAGTGCGCTTCAACATCTTTAGTAAAGCCATTTGTCTTGATTGATGTATGGCGAATAAATAGATGGTGGTTGAGAATTTTGCTGTTTATTTTATGAATAAAAATTCTCTCTCTTATCACATGTACTATCATATCGATAAGAGCTGATACCTAGCGTTCTTCCCCTCTCTCTCTCTCTCTCTCTCTTTCTCTCTGTGCATTGGCACTTGTGGCTATTAAGTAAATTCAAAGCTAACACAAAAACACTTTAACTGAAATGCCTAACTATTTGCAAATTATTTGTGCGACTCTTGTATAAAATCATAATCTTTTATATCAATATCCCTAGACATTTTTCAAAATTAATATACAGTGAAACGTGTGAACGAATTCTACAACATAGGATATATCTTAAACCTCTACGTATAACGAGTCCTTAGGTAGGTAATAAAAACAAAAACTCAAATGAAAAACTGTTCAACACATGTTTATTGCAACAACACGTGTTTTCACACAATGCGCATTGTTGTTCGTGCGCCACACGGTACAAAATGATGTGGGGTTTCCTCGGCTCAAGATTTTTCGGCTGTTACGTCATGGCGATTAACGTGCTCATTTAAGTGGCAACAGACTGCAGCCATCGTAGGTGCTCTCCGAGAGGGCACCTTCGACCTCACATGTCAACGAAGTCGACAACTTCACGTGCTGGGCCGTTTAATCGGGAATGAACGGCCGAAAAATGGAGCAGAGCAGCACTCTGCTATATCCGTTAGAAAACGCCATCTTGCTCCAAGTTGCTCAACAGAAACTTTTACTCCGGATGACAGGAAGTAACAAGCCTAACCCGACTGTAGATATAAATTAATTCTGGCCATTAAACGTGATTAAAAAAATTTTTAATTGTATAAGATCTTTTTCTTCGATTAAATTAATCTTTCTAATTTATAATTGCAAATATTGTTGTTAAATGAAAGTAAGACTTTGTTGACTTAAAGTATCGACAACCATTAATTCAGCGTTCTATATCACTAGCACGCGATGATTTCTGTTAGGCCATTTTGATCAGAACTTACATTTTGATATTTTATCACTTTCAATTTCGGATTTCATTTTGTCTATATTAAATATTCGCAAATTATAAAAAATTATAAAATAAAAATTATTGATGTTATCTGAACATTGTTACAGTTTATTACATAGTAATACATTTATTACATACTTCCTTCTTTATTTTTAACCTTTAAAATTTAATAATTTTATTAAAGATTTCTCTTCGAAAATGTATGAATATATTTGCAATAATAATTTATTAAAAAATTTATAAATAAAAGTAATTTTTAAAAATCTTTAAAAAAGAGAACATTATCATCTCGCATTCATTATGTTATTTAGGAAAGATGAGACTTTCTTAAATAACAATTAAGACTGCTTTTAATAATTATTCTGCTTTCCAGCATTTTCACGCAAGATTTAAACATAAAAATGGAACGAAAATATGGAACTAAAAATTTTCAATTATGTCGTTGTTGCTACAAGTGGCGTTGCCGCTGTCTGCTGCCTCGAAAAAGGAAACCACATCCTCCTTTTAATAGCGGAACAAAACTAGATAGCAAAATAGGTTTGCATCCCAAATTAATGGCGCTTGTGCCAATATCTCCAGCTGTGGGTACCTACAATCCTCGACTGATTGATCATAAATTCGTAATTAGGTAAAGCACAACTTTAGTTTATATCTCAAAATTGCATGAAAATATCTAATAAGTAGCACAAATTGTATTACAGTTGGAAACGACAACAAGAAATGGAAGAATTCTCTGCCACAATGGGTGGTAGATTAATAGGGGAAATTGCGAAAAGTTTGATGAAGACTGAAGAATATGGAACCGGAAGTCAAGAGATATCTCGCTGGCCGGAAAATATTATGGATGCCCCCTGCAAGAGTTCGCGAATGGATATTGGTTTTGGAATCGTTCCGCAATTTCAACCAAGTTATAAATCCACTACGCCCGGTCCAGGTTAATAAGATCATTTATCGAAAGAATAAGTTAAACTATTTAAAGGGAAAACTAGAAGATTTTCTTCGAAATAAAGTCCTATATTTGTCAGATTATATTAGAAAATTTTCCGAATTGTGTTTTAATCGTTTTATGTTGTCTCTTTCTTGATCCTCTTTTTATGACCTGACTGATGTCTTTTACTTTATCCTTTATTCTTTATCATCTGACTGATACTTCTTACCTTTTTAAGGATACACGCTGAGAACGCATAATCCCTTTTTCTATTTGGATCAGAAAAGGTTAAAAGGTTTCTCCCCTGTACCTTCATTCGAGTTTGACAATTTAGTACCTAGATTCCGAGAAACTGTAAGAACTTGGTCTCTACCATGCACTAGGTAAAAGTGTTATTTATAACATCAGTTTCTTAAACTATTTTTTTTAGTTCTTTACAATTTTTAAAGTAAATGTCAATTAATATTAACATTGCATCAATATATTACAATTTCTCATTCAACAATATAAATATAAAATGTAATACCTACAACACATGTTGTACATAACAATTACATTGTTAAGTAGGAAATTTTAATATTGATTGTTAGCAATATTACTATTAGATATTTATTGGATATTGGATAATATAAAAAAATCAATTTTTACAGATACAGAGTAAAAGATCCAAATTCGCTGCAAGTTTTTCTTGAGAAGGTCACGAGCAAGAGGGGACCTTACGATGTTTTCACAGGTGTCAAATTAGCATTTCTTTAAGTATGCGCGCATTATTTCATAAGTATACTTATTTTGCAAATATAGCTTAAAAATGTTTGATATAAAAAAATATGTCAATTGATATATGTATATTATATATAATGCGATACGAAATAATATCATTTCGTATCGATATTTCATAAAAAATTGCTATATCTTAAACTTTTATTTCCAAAAACATAAAGATTTAATTACATAATGCGTATGTTTTTACTTTCAATTTGAGGACCAAGAGATGAAACCACTATCAAAGGATATTGGGCACATGTAAAGTTAAAGGATCAGGATGATTGGCTACGAAAATTGCCAGGTGAAATAGACAAGCTTTCGAGCAGGTGCAACTATTTTAAAGGAAGATGGTCCACCAATCCTAGGTATTAGAAAAAATTACAATAAACGTGAAACATAATAAATAAAAATATAATATGACTATAATTTTAATTGATATGTATTGTACAACGATACGAAAATTATTTTGAATGGAAAAATATCTTAAAGATTTACGAAAAAACCGGTTATGAGGCTGATGTTACAAGACCTCAGTACGTGTTACAAGAACCCCGATGAGCCAGGGCCTGGTCATTATAATCCTCGAACGCCCCGAAAACCGAGTTCATTGAAAAAATATCCCTTTAATAGCAATGTAGAATATGCACGGCCTGTTCCACCAAGCGACATTCCTGGACCAAACAGATACAAGATTAAACAGAAATATCGCGTAAGAGGGAACGGATGGACATGCGTTTTTAAGAGCAAAGTGCCTAGAATGATAGGCGTCTCTGCTTCATCGTATAATGATTATTAATTTCTATCAACACTATAGTATAATAAA
Source organism: Tetramorium alpestre (assembly GCA_021460005.1). Taxonomy (NCBI): domain Eukaryota; kingdom Metazoa; phylum Arthropoda; class Insecta; order Hymenoptera; family Formicidae; genus Tetramorium; species Tetramorium alpestre. Next base: position 497,241 of record JAJVSH010000008.1, on the reverse strand, counting down.
AAATATAAGTTATGTTATTTTTGTTGGAATTTTTAATGAATTTTTTTAATAAAATTGAAGTTCTTTTAACAGAATTAATGATTTTCAATAGAACTGAAGTTTAATTACTATGTAATTATTATTACATTAAAAGCAAAATTTAAATATATATTGCACGTGCATATATTATATTACAATATAAAATTTGACATAGAATTAATTTCACGGCAATTATCGATCTTAGGTGTAAGTTTCATTACGTCGAAAGTTACTGCGACACAAAATCTACATGGATCGCGTGATAGCTCCTGTCCGCGCGATGAGATCGACGATTGCTCTACTGCTAATTTGAAAGTCCAATGATCGTCGTGACTTATCGCGTGGATTAGCTCGAACGGCATGCCGCCTCGTCGTTTTTTTTTCCATCGATGTTGTAATCGATGCAAGAGGCGCAAGATTTCGTGCCAGGTGGGAAATGGTAACAGGAGCTCCGCGAGATAACGATGGGCCACTCGATGATTATCCCGGCTGCACCGAATGCATAATTCGTGGGTATGCCATGAACTTTGAACCGGTTCCACGAGCCCATCCTACATCGGCCGTCCTAAACGGACACAATTACATTTAATCGTTTGTGAAAGACCACCTCTTTCATTTAGATCCTTGCCACACACGTCATTCGTTTGTCAAGAAACGCCCGTCCCCTCCCCGTTCGGCTTTAATCGCCGCAATAAAACGAGACGAAATTTATTGGATCGTATGATCGTGACAAGCAACGGCGAGAAATCGCCGCTACGTCCACGGTAGTGACTGTCGTCCTTACGCAATCTGGATCGTTACAACGCGAGGACCAATGGAGCGCGAATGAAGGAAAAAGGTGTCGCGCGGGGAAAAATTATATACCGCTTGTTGGGAAACAGCAAGTGCAAGAGAAAGATTTTTTTCCTGTAAATTATAATCGTATCAGGATATGCAAGATATACCCGCTGCAGAACCGGAAGCGCGTTACGCGCGCGCACGAGCTCGAGAGAAGAAATGAGAAAAATTTCTCGCGGCGTGCCATATGGCGGATAATTTTGTAGATTGATGGAGGATTTCACGGAGCAACTGACACCCAGTATATGGGTTCCCATAGGCGGACGCCGCTATGTAACACGGCTGTCGTGTAGGACGCTCGCATTAGTTGCAAGGGCGAATTAATCGGAACGCAATTGGGCGTTAATAACTTTCTAATTTACGGCCGACGCCGACGCCGACGCGTCTCTCGCAAGATCGATCTGTGCCGTTGAGTTCGTTCACCCGCGAGATTGCGAGTGACAGACCGCGTTCAAAAGACGTGAAGAAAAAAAATCTTGAAATAGAAAACAAAATAATTAAAATAGAGACGATAATTTTGTTTCTGTCCTTTTTTTATCTCTATTTTCTTACCTCTATCGTTACTCCGAATCTTCTTATTCGCAAGCTGCGAATGATAAGTCAAAATTTGTCGATGATGAAATAATTCGTTGAAACCTGAAATGTCACGCTCCTATTCTTCGATTCCACGCTTCCAACATTTTGGAAACATTTCAATCCCGCATGAATACACGAATAGTCCATAAGCAAGTCTCCTCATGGGGCATTTCGAAGGATTATTGTGTCACTTTGCCCAATGGCCAAGAGATGTATCTCTTCTCGCTCTCTCGTGTGAGTCGCGTGGCAGGAGCTTGACCCATTTTTTTCTTCCTCGTTTTCACTCGACTCTGGCAGGGTTGCTCATAAATCACCGGAACAAAGGATGCATACATTCGAACAGTGGCACTTTCCTCTCTACCTCACTGTCAGCTACCATTTTGAGAAAACGTAAATCTTAGTCCAATTCTATTCTTCCTCGAGTCTGTGTCTTCATTCCCTTTCTCTTTTTACTGCCCTTTCTCTGCCTATTTCTTTAAGAGCTTCATGCTTTAAGGAAAAGGCACGTGCCTTTTTAATATTTATTCTGCCCAACTACGAATATAATAAGCCAAAAGACAGAAATTTACTGGCAATAAAATCCTAAAAAATATGTTGACCAGGAATATATATGTTTTTTTTTTCCTTCAATATTTTTTACAGTAATCTAGTAAAAGTCTGGACTAGAATAATATCATCGCTATAGTATAGCCTTATTAGAATAGCGTGTTATTACTGGTATTCCTAAAGACGTATAACTTTCCGAACTAGACGTTTTATTAAATTGGCCACCCGAGGAGTCTGAGTTCTTGAAGGTCATCCAAAATCTCTTAGAAAAATCAAACTGGAAGTATAAAGAAAAATATACTGAATTTCTATTAGCAAAACTACAATGAAACGGAGAAACATATTTTTCAAAATTCAATTACCAAGTGAAACTGGTAAAAAAAGAAAAAATTGAATAGAATTATTTTTACTGCTATTCAATAATGCCTGGACATGAGTTTTTACCATGAGTTTGTTCCATCTATGCAAAACTTAATGTTTAAGATTGTGGGTAACTTTTATTCTTTATCTATTCGATTCCATAGAGTCTTAACGTTTACTCCCATAATGAGAAAAATACGCGCGATGAACACTGTTAAACTTGTAGTATCAAATTATACTCAATTTGAGTTATTTTTAATATAATATTTTTAATATAATTTTAATATAAATATGTCGCTAATTTTTATCTCATTGTTTTAAGTTAAATTAACCGAATATTGAGTAGGAGCAGTGGCAACCCATAGAAGTTTACAATGAAGGTCAGGATCCTATTGTTTCTAATTACTCCCATTAACACGAAGCCACGCGTTATCCCATTTGCGAATTTTCTTTATAAGAGTTTAAGTTTGTTTACTTAAGATCATTATTTTCATGTACATACAACCTGAAATTCATCGATTTATATAAATGGGAATAAGCACGTCAGAAATGTTACTTCAGACAAACGGAAGTGCGGATATTATTGAATAGCAGTGTATGAAAGTCAATAGAAGTTAAAAATTATAAGAAACAAAGAAAAGACAAGAGGCAGATAAAAGAAAAGAAGACACTACACGAGAAGACTCCAGATCTACCAAAAAAATAAAATAAAAAACGTTACAGAAACGGACGCAAATTCGATTGAACGGAAACGGCGGTCACGCACTACGCACAGTAGATTATCGATGCACACGTGCCTTTTGTGAAAAAATTCCGGCCCCGTCGAATCCCTCCCCGCCCGCATTCAGAAAAGCGGCCATCGAGGGAGAAGGTGTGATACGTTACAGCTGGTTAAACAGCTGCGGGGTGGAAGGATAGCCGTGAACGCCGCGACAAATTTCGGCAGCAGCCAGCAGAAGGCCGCATATGAAACCGGAGAAGGCCGCCCTCTTTTTTTTCCTTTCCTTCTCAGGCATAGTTTTGAATTTATTTCTGGATCTTCACCGCTCGATAACATCGACGACAGCTTATCAACGAGAAATACGTTTTATCGCGAAATAGATAAAAGAGAAAACTTTCATTTTTTACGTTAATATGACAATATGATTATAATTATATTAGGCCTTGCGCATAATAGAAATAATGTAGGATGTCGGGTCGGGTTTGATTAACTCAATTTAATTAATTAAACTTAATAAATTAGGAACACTTAATTTCGTCAATTGTACAAGTATCGCCGCGAGATTAACTATTGCGAGAANTAGCGCGCCGAAATGTTCTCTTTGCTCTTCCGCGAAGCTGTGCCCCTTGCGGGCTCAGAACATGCATATCTTTCCTCGAAAATGTGACGTGGCCCAATCGGCTGATGCCACTCGCAAACGCTCGCGATCTTCGCATGTCGATCACATGCTCACGAGGAGAAAAACAAATGATAGAGACAAACATCTCACGTCCTACGAAATTAATTACTCGAGCGCTCGAGGAAACAATGCCGATGACAAACAACTACCTGAAACCCGGGAGAGAGAACCTTTCCTACAATAATAATAGAAAAAATATTAGGAATAGAAATAAATGTTAAATATATTTGGTTCAAGATTTCGATCCAAATTCTAGCATAGATATCAAACTTTATACTTAATATTTATTTCTATATTTTTCTAATATTTTCTCTATTTTGCACAGGATCTTATATATCATATCACAAATTTTATTAGATAATATACAAATTTTGTTATACTATAAAGGGTAAGTTTTTCCAACTTCTTGGTAAGCTAACTAATAGTTAAATTATACGCATACTGAACTTATCTAATTTGAAGATACAACAAAGACAGATGATTGTATGATTTAACTATTAGTTAGCTTATCAAGCAGTTGGAAAACCCGGCCCAAAGAGATTTAGATAATTTTGAATAAAGACAACAAGATTGCGTTAAATTTAGAGACGATACGATTATAAGTTCGAAACGTAGCTGCAATAGGTATCATAGTAAAAATAATAAAAGTCTGTAATTTCGACGATGGAAGTAGTTATAAGAGGCGCCTCTTTGTTTGTACGCTTTAACACATCCCAACGACTCTTCGCGCGGGCAGTAAAATATTAGTATTAAATTAAATTCGTGGACATACGTATGATGGTTCGACATATACGATAGTTTATTGGTCAATCTTACATTGACAATTATTATTATGACATCGGTTGTTTGAGTTTCGGACTAACGACGATTTGACGGCCGTTCCACATTTAACACTTCGGCTTCGACAATTATGATAACGTCAGTTAAGTGCGTTGTATTTTAAAACGAACGTTTTGTTTTAACGCAAATTATTTCTGTTCGATATTTAATATGCACGTTAAAATGCAAGAATAATATAATCATTGCATATTACACGATATAATCAAATAATAATTTAAGATCTCATTTATGAGGAAATGAAAGTAATTTATTTTTTATATCTTCATTAAAAAAAATTCTGGTTAAAAACGGACAAATCAGAAAAATCTTGTAGAATCTATCAAATATTGTGGTCATTATAATTAAAATTCTGGTTATTATAAATCATAAAGTATTGAGTTCTATACACGAACCAGAATATTTGATTTGATCACGTCTACAAGATTTTTCTGATTCGTCCCTTTTTAACCAGAATTTTTTTTCATATATGTTAGAACATATGTTCTCTTAGGATATACAATATAATAATATATATAACGGAGAAATGATTAATTACGACAGTATTTTAAACTGTTATTTTCGCACTCACAATCCGTGTAGATAATTTCGCGGATAAATTGCCACGTATTACAGTCGTAAAGGTGGAACATTATTCTGGTAACGGTACGACGAAAGGTGATATCCATCCGCTCATCTATCTCGAGAGAACCGCCGCGGAAAAAAAAATAGAATCTGTCGAGTCACAGGCTTTCGAAAACGATAGGGCGAAGTTTAAAGGATGCCGCAACACCAGTAGCCGCGTTATTACGCTTACCTATACACGCGCGCGTTGCATTGTGAATCCCTGAAGGATCGCGTGACAGATCTTACGACATCTACACACTTAACTTGTTGTGCCACCTGCAATTTGCGACGCTAAAGAATCGACTATAATACACTATAGAAACGCTATCGTAACGCTACCAGATTTCTATAAATCATAGTACTTTTAGACGAAAACGATTTTATCAAATATTAATTTTTATCAAACACATCAGATATTAATAATATCAAATAGATTATCAAATTATTATTAATTTTTATATTATTAGATAAACTTAAAGATAATTTAAAAGAGTTAAATTTATATCAACTGTCATAAATTGATATAAATAACTGCTATCAAATTCAATGACAAGAGAACTAAAAGACGTTTGTATTTTTTAAAAGAATGATTTGTTAAGATTTAAAATTTATATCTAGAAATAAAATTGACCATTCAGCCGGAGTTTCATCTAAAGTCCGCGCCATCGCCCAGAGATCGGCAAATGATTTGCTAAACTTGATTTACCGATTCTATAAACGCGGCATTTAAACGCCGCGTCGCCGTTCGTACACCCGCGTGACATACGGAAAATTTCGAGATTTACGACTTTTGCACGCGGAATCGCCGCAGCAAAAGCTCGCGCCGCTCCTCGCGAGCTTCTCTCTTCGCGGCGTGATTTCTTCTCCTTCTTCCACTTGCCAACGATAGTCTCCTTACTTCACGCGCGGCGCTTTGTGAAAGCGAAAAAAATAAGACAAAGGAACAAGGAAGTCGTATTTTCTGCCAGGTGGAAGGTCCCTTTGAGAACACCGCGATTGCGCGCCGTATTTCACTTCGAATTTAGTAAACATCGTTCCACCTTTGATCGCGTTTATACAGGAGAGTGACCGGCCGTAAAATAACGAGCGGCGAATCACACGTGGAATTACCGCACATTTCGTGCACCGACGCAGTAGTTTTATGATGATTTCCAAATTAATCGCGGAATAGAGATTGTTACCAGGAAATGTCAGATTCAAATTTTTAGTATTATCATGCGAAAAGAAAGAATAGAAGAGTAAAAATTAAAAAAAAATCGAAGAATAAAAGAATAAGTAATATAATAACTATTAATATTGCAAATTTTCATTTCTGTAATCATTTCCATAATTTACTTATTTCTTCCTGATTAGTGTCACGTTAGTTCAATTTCTTATAACTATATTCTTTCTTCTTTTCATTTTCTTGATTTTTTTTTTCATTACAGGAAATGTGTGAAAATGCAGCTGGAAAGAACATGCTTATTGCTATACGCGCTGAACATCGGTGAACTTCCTTCTGACGTTATAAATGAACAGTTCGTTTATCATATGCTGTAACAGGTTAATCTTTCATCGGATTAAAGGAAAGCTAGACTGTCATACTACTAACAGGAATGATTTGCGATAGATCAGCCGTAATTTCAAAGATAAGATAGAATTGTGCGTTTCCGATTGTGCAATTCTGATCGCACCAGGACCACTTCAACTCTGTTGATTCTACAGTTCCTGGCGACCAGCCGTTACTCTCACGATCTCGTTACTACAAAATGGCGCCGTTACAGAACAGCGAAACTCTCTCGCTATTGACGAATCGTCCGGAAGAAGAGCGAAGATCAACGAAACGAAGACCACCGATAAAAGGTGTCCAAGCCGTCAAGATGACGCGGCGAGAAAAAACCCGGGTGGCTGAGAAGATGAGATTGGTGTACATCTTCGGTGCGAACAGAATCGAAACACCCACGTCTCAACGTTCACTGTCCGGTTTCGTCGTGTTTCGAGGTAGTGGGGCTCATCAGCCCGCCTTCAGTCACGCCTACACCTCACTACGTTCTACTGTTGCAGCTGCCGATGGTAGGGCGCAAGACAGTTGCACTGTCGTGGCGGGAAGGGGAGGGAGGGACCTGGCAGGGATGAAATTGCACGGCAATTGCAGCGTCGCGCCTGGATAATTGCTGCGCTGCATACGGCGCGCGGCCAACTGCGATATTCCGCGCTGCGTTAACGACATTTCACCTCGCGATGCAGTCTAGCTTTGCTATGGTATTAGGTGCAATGTATTACGTGCGTATTTGAAGGATACCATATCACTAACGTACGGTATTATGCGGTATTCAATTGTATTAGAAGATTGAAGATTATCGCAATACGGAAGATAAAAACCGTGCGATTATTCGTGACAATGGTAAGAGCCTATGAATTATATTATTATAATTAGAAGAATATTAGTAATTATTTAGTAATATTCTCGGAAATCAATCTGAAATTATTATCAATTTATCGTCATTTCTAACTCACGTTCAGGAATAGCAAATCTANAAATTGAAACTTTATTTATTTATTCTCAAACAGATTTATTTCAAGATTTATTTAAGGTTTCAAATATGTGATTCTTAAAAAATTGCTATTGTCAAAGCTACAAGTTAAATTAGAATACCAAAGACGAGAGCAGCAAAAATCAACGTTTGCTACAAAAATTGGAAAATGAAAAATATAATTAATGAGTTAAATTAATTTAGCTAGGTAAAGAAGTTTTATTTGAAGGGACAGCAATGTATTTTATTACCTTAAGAAAACTTTAAAATATTTTTTTCTTTTTGTACTATAACTAATCCTACAGACTAATAATCAATTTGACTCTATCTATTTGTTGAAAGTATAAGAGGATTTGTCGTCCTAACTAAAAAACCCGATTTTTATTTAAGTGCTCCCAAATGCGCTAACTTAATTCATTAAAATATCTTAAAGAAAATAATTTTGAGATTTTCTGCTTCTACCAGCTACGGGTGTCAGGTAGTAAGAGCAATATACTTCGGTTAGTCACGGTTTTCGATAAATCGGGAGAATATCCATAAAATTTTTAACGATTTAAACCTGAAATATAAGAATTATTAAGTAAGTGTCGCAGTCAGCCACACTTTTATGATAATGAAATCAACGATGACCATCCAATTCTTAATGGTTTCGACAATATAATATAACTATTATTATTTAAATTTCTCTCAAATTTCTTTAATAAAAACGGATTCCTGCAGAGCCACCGGGATGCATCTCTTTAAAAGGAAATACTAATACGATTCATCTTATAACATTTTACTTTTAGCTTGAATACCTTCAACCCTATGGATAGGTAATAAATTTACAGCTGTCCAGATTTCAAATTGTAGACAAATTTATGGTAATCATAAATCAAGGAATTTTTCAATGTCGATTTCAAAAATTCTTAATATCAGCGTTCAGTTTCTGTTATTATGATTTTTAGGTAATTAAAGACTACAGTCGTAGGTAATTAAAGACTACAATTCTATATTTATACGATTTGCAATACAAGAAAATAAAACAAGTTTTAAGTAAAAAATATTTGTATATTTATGAATGTTAATTAAAAGCTTAATATTGTTTTCCTTTGCTTCGGATAGATATATGACGGACAGATTTGGCAAATATTTTTAATTTATTTTCTCGATATTCATACATGCAAGAAAAAATGTTTAATGTCTTTCTACAGATTTAGCGCATACTTTGTGTAGAAAATGTTTTTTACGAGAATATTTCACAGAATGTCAACATTTGTCAAAAAGAGAAATTTTAAGATAATTTCCTGTAAAAAAATCAAAACTTTCAAAGGGTTCCGATAAATCCATTCAGGGTTTTTCAACATCTTCACGTTTAATATTTTCTGAATAAGCGATTTTACACTTTAAACTGACAAATCACTTTACAAAATAGGTTCCTATCAAGATTCGCAGAATATTGTAGAATTTAAAGTTACAAATCAATTTGGCAATAGCAACTTGCAAACTTTCTATTTTTCTTAAACCTATTTATTTCAAAACAAAATATCGAAATATTAAGATAGATTTAAACTTGAATTTGACTTTTTTCACTAGACAAGCTTTAATTTTTAAAAATAAAAAATTCTATATTGTTACTTCTAAGATATTAATTATTTTATAATCTACAATGTTAAAAATCTAAATCATAAATTTTTTCTATTCGGCTGAGTAATGTGTAAGTTTTATTTGTGACGCTCTCAGAATTATAACGCAACATTTGCAGATTTATAACGAAATTTTGCTCAAGACGCATATTTATAAATGATATGGAGAGATGCCTTAATAATCAACGTAAGTAGCGTGGCTGTCATAAAATTTCCCTTTGGCTTTGCTAGGGCGTCACGATGATGGAGAATACATTTAGATACGCTAACCAATTATAGCGTCGTCTTCCAAGCATTACATTTTCTTATTAATCAAAATGTTAGTCTTCTTCTTAAAACCTCCCTTCGAAGAACTTGAGCTAACGAGATTTCTGCTAGGAAAATTCAGCCAACGTATATAAAGCATACTTGGAATTTTCTGCGCATTTTCTTCGTCGCATCCATATTTATTTTCGAATCTCTGGAATTGCATTTTTTTTATAGCAAAAATTGATTGCTGGGATATCTTTGCGCTTTCTATTTCACTAATTTCAACAAGTTATTCGGAGAGTCAAATGTTAGCGACGTGTGAAAAAGCATCGTCGTGTACTGAGAGAAAAATATAATTACTTTTCGACTCAACCATAATTTTATAATATTTCTAATAATAATTATGGTTAACTTAATGATGTATATAGTTAAATTAATCATATTTTTATATTATAGTGTTGGAAATATTTGAAAATTATGATTGAGGCCAAAAGTGACTATATTTTTCTCTCACAATCACTTTGACACTAAACAGATGTATTCGAATTCAAGTCGCGGCTGATCACGACGGAGGAGCCGGTAATGCTTACAAACGGTCGTGCAAGGGTCGGACCGCGTGTAAGCGCCTCGCAATTAGGCGGGTAGGAAGTCGCCACGGCGAGATAGGCGAGTCGAACGCGCGTTACCACGGATACATTCCGTACAGAAAGCGTATCTCATTAATTGCCTCTAATAATAGGTAGGCCCGCGCGTGGTCGGTTTACTTACAGCCACGGACGAGCATTTACACACCTGACGGCATCCGTGAAAATGCCATGTAACATCCACTTGGTGCTGCCGAAAATCCGCGCGCCGAAGCGGGACGAAACGTATCAGCGAACCGATACGATCACGGCGTTGATCTCGACACCGTCCACGCGTAATTTCACGCGTTGGCCACTCTTACGTACTATGTAAGCGATGGAAAACGAAACCGACGTAGTCCTACTTATTTATAGGAGTCCGACAAATTGCAAGTGTAGTAGCTTACAACGTAAAACGACCGGCCGGCACGGTGTGTTATACTATTTCACTGCAATCACGACGCGCGTTAGATTTCATTAATCTTGTCTGGCTTTTTAGCGCTGCGTTTCATTTGTCTTCGACGAGGCCACGGAAGATGGAGGGAGCGAAAGGGCCCAATTCTTCACGTCGGGAGACGGAGAATGCACGAAATCGCGAAATCAGCGGGACACCGCGTGGGTCGATCGTGCCGCGGACCAATTGGGTCCTAATTTGGGGAGGGTGCCGTACAAAAAAGGCACGTAATTTTCGTAGCGCTGATCCTGCTAGCGAGCGGCCCGACGGAATCGTCGTGAGGTCTGGCCGTCTTGATAAATTAATTTACACCGGAAACGCCCGACAGGAAAATGACGTCATTACTGCTGCTACCGAATAAGCTAATCCTGGGCCTTTTGTCTACGACCGTTTCTTACCACCAACGGCGAATATTTCAGTTCGATGAATGGAAAACTGATTGCACCGTCGTAGCCACAAAGAAACGTGAGAAACAAGAATTATGTGAAGCGTGCTTGAAGATAAAATCTACCGTCTTATGTGTGTGTGTGTGTGTGTGTGTGTGTGTGTGTGTGTGTGTGTGTGTGTGTGTGTGTGTGTGTGTGTGTGTGTGTGCGTGTCCTGTACATCTTTCTTAGGATTTAGAACCAGATCGTGACTACGATTAGGAATTCTTCAAGGTGAGAGTTAAATAAACATGTGAAAATATATAAACCATCTAAATAATCGCCGCTGATTAAAACTAATTCATCAATTTCGATGAATTAAATGAATTAATTAAACGAGCGGACGATTAAACGAGTGGACGGTTGAAATTATTAGATGAATTGTGCAAGTTCGCATGTGAATTCACAGTAGGTGTCGAAAAGGTGGTCCCCGAGATTCTAGGAAAAGGAGGCGCGGCTGTCCGATGCTATAAGCAGCATCCTGTATCACGGAATGAAGCCAGGGGAACGGGAAGAGTAGATCGGAGGGCGAGGGGGAACGCCGATCTCATTTCGAAACGTGAATGAGCCGGCGGCTACCTCAAACGAGCGCTCGACTCTGCCTTTTTTCTCGCTCTTTCTCTCTCCTCTCCCTCTCACTGCCTCCCATCACTTCACCTTTCCTCCTCGCAGGCCTTTTTGATTCCCGCCGGCTACACTTGAGTTTTTCCCGAACAATGGCGGTCATCCCGCTGTCGCCTGTAACACAGAAGCCGCCAGAAGGCGATGGGAATGATGTACCACCTATCCGGATAATAACTAATCAAACCATCGGGAGGAGACCCTCAGGTTCCCGCTATCCTCGAGCACGTGCACCGCCATTTCTCTCGAAAGTCTCATAGATACGCATATCCTTTATTTAGCGGCCAATTAACCCGTTCGCTCATCAATTTTGTCGGCCTGATCTAAAGGACGAAATTTCTTGTTGTAATAAGTTAAAACAATATTATCACAAATTTTATACACTATATGTATAAGAATTATAGTTGACGCTATTGACACTGAGTGGAATATAGTGGCAGAAAGAATTATCGGTTTGATATGTTTGTCATCATACTTCGCACGTTAAACTTGAATATAAATTAAAAGTTACATGTCAATCGTGCTACTGCGTGATTAGAAAGCCATATTGAAAAGTCATTTGCCATACACTGTTGATTCAATTACGGCAAGAAGAAAGTTTATAATACAAAAATAATGTAGGAATATCAATTCTAGAATATCAGTAATATATGTGTGCGTATTGTGTAATAGAAAATCATTGTAAATGTAAATGTAAATCCTTTGGTTGACAATGTTTAAAAAATTATACGTCCGCACATTGTTCGGTCTGTCCAAGTTGCAATCAATAGCAGATTCTATCGATTGATCAAGTTCTCTTCGGTGTGGTCACACGTAGGCCGTTTATTCGGCCGTATGACTGATAAAAAATGGCGGTATAACTCTTGCATAACGAAGCAACGATTTAATAACGCGTCCGCACAGGGATGCTCGTAGCGATCGGCCCTCGGTCAGGACCGGCGGTTAATTAAAACGATCGCTCGGCAAGATCCGGGGATCATTTGTTTACCGATGGCGCGCGGGGAGTTATCTCGCCGTTACGATCGCGCCGTGTCGGATCGCAATTAGCTACCGGATTTAATATACGGAGAAATCTCGGCTCGAGCGAGACGAGAGGCGATGAAGGGAAGGTGAGAAGAATTGAGGACCGTCGGATCACGCAGTTATCGCGGGGTGGGAGAAAGGGACATGAACGAAATGCTCTCGGGTCGAGCGAGAGAAATAAATCTCATTGGTGAGGAAAGGAGAGACGATCGGATTTAAGATAGAATGGAGAGACGAAGAATGAAGAGAGAGAAAGAGAGAAAAAGAGAGACGGAGAGACGCAAGAGGCAATTGAGACGAAAGAAGACCCGCGGGGCCCGACATGAAGAATGAAGTAAGAAATGGAGCATCCGAGAGAGATAACGGCTATCCAGTTGGATAAAGTGACGGAGGTAAAGAAAACGGACGAGAGAAATGAATAGTTGTAAAGAACGAAATGAGGTTGCTCATGAAAATTGGGTCTCACGATAATCGCGAGAGGACAAAAGTGCAAACGTGAATTGCTATCGTAACAATCTGAATAGTAGTCTGATCCAAACGTATACTTGGAAAATAAATTTTTAAACATACCATTCACGTATCATAAAAAAGAAAACTTCATTTTCACGCCTAAAGAACAACGGCCAACCGAGTTCTGAGCGCGATGTCTGAGATTTGCGGGCGTGAGGCGAGACAGCGTGTGAGAAATCGTGCATCGCACCGCCTCGATGACTCGGCGTGGGCGAAAATCAGCTCGCCCCGCCTCGGAGAGACCCCGGGCGAGGGGTCCGCATGACTAGAGCCGGGGCCTATTTTCCCCGGTTGCGAAACAGAAGCGGCGAGCGCCCGTTGCGGCTTTGGAGAAGAAGCCGCGCTCGGTTAATTACTTCGGGCCCATTACCGCGCACAATGCGGGTCCCGGTGAGTCCCGCAACACCTCTTCTTACCGCGGCATCAGCCCCTCGCTCGTTCAACCGGACGGCGTGGCTCGAGAGATGAGAAAGCGCGCGCGGGTAGCGAAGGAGGGCGACGTTTTTGTTTTTACCTAATTTGCCCCGAGAGAGAAAGGGAGAGAGAGAGAGAGAGAGAGAAGGGGTGCGATGGGGGACAAGCTGTCGCCTCGGCCGCCATTTCTTGGGACTCTCCAGGATACTTCTCGTCCATACCCACGGAAAGATGTACAGTCATCGACGCTTGATCGAGCCGACGCGGATACTCGTCCTTTTCCTTCGCTTCCTTCTCGTCTTTCGTCTTCTCTTCGTCCTTCTCGCTGTCCTCTTCTTCTTCGTGCCCTTTTTGCCGCTCTTTTTCTATAGCATCTTCTTACCACTGCCAGGCGTTATATCTCGAACAACAAAGCTTCTGGAGCTGGACCTCGCAATATCGTCCACTCGATATCATGATATTCGATTGGTCATAAGCGGACTTGTCAAACCTTTATTCTCGCTTGTCAGTACGCCGGAAAGGTCTCACGTCACTATTGATTTATAGAGCTGTTACTTTTTGAAACCTTCTTGAAGGATTCTTCGAATTTCCGAAATTTCAAAAGAAAGAAGAAGATTCGAAGTAACGAAGAATCCTTCGAAGCTTTGACTATTCAAAAGATTCGAAAGATCAAAAAGACTTTAATTTTCGAAATTTCGAGATTCTTTTATATTGTATAAGTAAAAGAGAAAAGAGAAAGAGAAAGAGAGAGAAAGATCGAATACACAAAACGTAACATTTTTAACTGTGTTCAAAATTTCGATCCTATAAACCTTCGAATTTTGTAGTTCAAAGCTTCGAATTACTCAATCTTTGAGTAAGAGTAATAACCCTAATTGATTATTGTGATTTGATAATTGTGCACAAAATATAAACGATATTATTCATAAAAAAATAATATAAATCAATTGAGATAATATTTTAATGTATATGACTATTTTAACATGATTAAAATATAAACAACGATGTAAATTACGATAATGAAAATGATAATCATGACAAAGAAACTAAAGTTTTCAAAATAATATACTCGTGCATCTATTTGCTTTATGACATGAGACAAAACTTGTCAGATGAATATATTTACTTATAGTTTGTTTTTTTGAATAAAAAAATATATGGCAAATTGTAACGCTAAATTAACGTACTTATGCAACACGCAACTGATTATTCCGCGACTGTTTTTGCTTGTTGGCTACGCTCGTGCCGCCCACGTCTTTCATATAATCATATCGTCACATCATGTCATATGTACTCGTGCATCTCGGTGCGCAATGAGACGTGCATCTGCCGACCGACAGCCTATAGCTATTGGCATCTGGTCGACTGCAGGTACTCAACTTGCATTTTTCGATAAAAGAACAATCCCGAGAGCTATTTCTGCTTACTCGTGACATGCTGTTTGTGAAATTGCAAAAAAATAAATATTAAAACCTAGTGGCATCGACGTTATGATCTTATCATCGTAATCTTGTTTCGCTTTCTTCTTGTGCCTAGATCGCATAGATCAAATTGATTAATAAAATTATGATGTAAGAGAAGACAGCAAATCCTAATTAGTTTCTGACCATAATTCAAGATATGAAAAGAGAAGGTAGACAAATTTTAAAAATATAAAAATAATATTAATACAAATACTAAAATTAAATAATTAATTAAATATTAATAATACAAATAAACCAAGTTCCACTTTTTGGCTGTAAGTTTGAAATGAATAATTGTTGATTGATTATAAAATATTAATAATACAAATATATAGTAGCACTTAAATAATAATTACATTCGAACAATTAGAATATGGCATTTATGAGAAAACATTGTGTTGCAAGTAACATTGTAATACAAGTAAAATGATTACCTCTCGAAATAAGATTGGTATATTCCATTTATTTGAATCTCTTGCAACAGCTGCTTTCTAGTCTCATTGATGTAATGTTGGCTCGTACATGAAGAGAAGGTTCGGAGAGGTTTAATCGGCGCTGAGGCGGACAGTAGCTCGAAAGTTTAATTAATGATGGCCGCGAGTCCTGATTCATTCATACCTCGAAGAATCCTGCGTCTCGAGCAAAAAGGAACCAAGTCCGAGGTAGCGGTGCGGCCAAGAGGACCAAAACGACAAAGACGTCCACGTCGTGCGAGAGAAAGGAAAGAGAGAAAGAGGGAGAAAGGGTGAACGGAGGAACGGAGGGGAAAGGAGGCAGAACAAAAATCGAGGTGCATTGTGGCCGTCGGTTTTTTGCTCTATCCGCGTCTACGAGCGATGGACGCTTACGGGGAAAATTTCATATTCGTCCATTTTTCTTCGTCGAACCAATTCCAGAAGCTTGATTACTTTTCACCTTCACAAAGCTCCGCGGAGTAGCCCACGGCCGCTCCCGTGGCCTACTCCGCTCTCTCGCACGTACTTATATACATATGTCTATATATAGATAGCTGTAATCTCGCTCTAAGATAAACGTTATCTCCTGCGACAAGGAGAGAAAGAGCCCGCAAGTGTGTCAGCAGGAGAGTATAAATTACAATGACGATGAACGCGACATTTTATCGTCGTGGCAATTAACCTTTTTACATTTCGGCAGACTTTTTCCTCGTCGCTGGCGATAAGAAATCTTGTAGTACGTGCGACATTGTGTGGTAAGGGTGCTAATTGGGGTTAAGACGTGTGTCTCCGAAAATTTGAAAGAAACGACGCTGGGGAAAGCTCTCTTCAGGAAGCACAAGGTCCCGAGAAGACGGCGATTGGACGGAAGTCTAGTGTAAATACATAAGGAAGCGAGGCATTAGGGAGCGACTTCCCCCGGAGCGTATAAAATCAGTAATTTCGCCTTTAGACGAGATCAGACCCTAAGCCATACATGCTGCGCGTTCGGTGCGAATGCGCACGGGCCTTAATGCCCCGCTGCATCGACGCTCCGCTCCACAAAAACCATGCATTATCGCGCTAACTGCGTGATCTACGAAACTCTCCGCGAAAAGAAAAACTCGGCGGAATATGATGATTCGGTCGTCCTCTTTCTTTTCTAACGAAGCTCTCATTTATAATATTATTATAATTGTTTGAAAAATTACAAGGTGATAATGGCGAACACGTTCGTAATAATCTACATCTACATCTTTCTCTGAGTTTAACAATGTAAAGTTTCGCAAAATAGTTAAAAATGATATTTTCTATTTATTCTGTTGATCGAAAGATATGTTTTAAATACACGCGAATTGACTTTTATTTACTTTGTTTTATTATATACGTACGTCGAGAGAATGCAAGGCAATAATGTTCGCAGCAAACCGCGCACCGCCAAGAGCAAAGGAAGTACCGCCGACCTCGCCCTTCGTTCGCGCCTTATGTAAACATTAAAGTCTATTACTTTTCGATCTCAATTTCGGACCGGACGCGAAACTTTTTAATTTACACGCGCGTCGCCGTCAAGCCGAAGCCGGGGGTAGTAGCCGCCGAGATCGAGGGAAAGAAACGGAGAGGGAGAGAGAAAGCAAGGTGGCCATATTCGCAGCTCTCACGTTACAAACGAAGCCGACACCCACCTGTGTCCGGCTTTTTCTTCTCCTCTTTTTTTCTCTCTTTCTCTTTTTCTCTCTCTCTCTCTCTCTCTCTCTTTGCTCGTTCTTGCATGCCGCCTCTCTCTCATTCCTCCCTCTCTGCGCCGCTCTCTTTCGGCCGCAGGAGCGAGGACGCGGAGGCTGTATCCGAAAAATGTTATTAAAATTTACTGCACGATCATTGCGCCGTTTGATTGGACCCGATGGAACTGTTCTTTCCATCGGGGGGGGATGCTTTCTCCTCGCGTCGTATCAGGATTTCCAGTGATCGAAACTGTCCCCGAATGCTTCCTGTTACACGCGATTTACGACGGCAGCCGCGCGCGCGTTTGGTTTTTCGCGTGTCACTCGCGCGCGAGTGCGTGGTGCAGTCTTCGGGCTCAATGGGCCGTGTCGCTATGCGGTAGCAGGATGACATTGCTGCACAGGATGGAATGCAGCGACGTCATACCTAGTCGCACTGAAAAGGTGTAACGATTTACATTGACGGTGCGCGAACGCAATTTTGCGCGGAGCAAAAAGTCGATATATCAAACTTAAAAAATACGCGGACTCCTTATTGTATATATGCGCCGCGATGTACACTGAAAAAAATTCTGATTAGAAATTCTGATTAGAACTAAATTAGAAAAAATTTGTAGGCGTGATCAAATATTCTGNTTATTATATGTATAAGTTATAAAGTATTAAGTTCTATTATAATAACTACGCTGAAAGAAAAATATAGTTACTTTTGGATCCAACCACAATTTTATAGTATTTTAACGATAATGGTTAACGTAATGATGCATGTAATTAAGTTAATCATATTTATCGTTAGAAATATTATAAAATTATGGTTGGGTCCAAAAGTAACTATATTCTTTCAGTGCAGAATATTTGATTAATCCTACAAGATTTTCTGATTCGTTCGTTTTTAACCAGAATTTTTTTTCAATGTGTGCTCAGAAATCAAGTGTAAAAATTATATCGCGAAACATGGTTACTGTAAATAAAATTCAATTTTCTGATGCATTAACGTGACGTTTTTACGAGATAAAAAAAAAGGTAAGTGAGATTAACGTACACAGGGCGGCGCGACTTTGCGCGCAATGTTTGCACGAGTGGCAGGGATCGCGCGATCGGTGTGAATTCTTACGCGCGATATTTGCATAAGTGATGCGAGCCGCAGATAATGAGCGTAATGCGTCGGCCCTCTCCGCTGTTCCAAGAAGGCGAGCTCATCCTCCGTATTTGTTCTCCGTGATGTTGCGTTAATCACAACCTCCATTACAATTTGCATAGGCGTGCGTAAGGGGGTGAAAAAAAATTTACATGTGAAAGGCCGGCGGCCGCGACGCGGGCGAGATTTATCGGGCCGGATAACTGTCTGCGCGGTTTTTCTCTCGCGCAGAGAAGCAGAATCTAAATTGTAAAGCACTGGTTAATAACGGATGTTACAGTCTCTCACGTTTCTCACCTGTAAAGCGAGCGAAGAAAGAAAGGTTGTTCATGCTGACTGCGTCGCGCTACCGTCTGATCACGTACGTTGCTTTGCGTTTCGCTTCATTGCTTCCGCTGTTCGATGCAACCGGCACGAACTCAAGCACGGTTACCACGTTAATTTTTCGATAGTTGTAGCGAATGATTAGAAATATACAATTAAATTCATTTTTAATTACATAATCAGCTAAAGTGTAATCAAACTAAAATAATCTAAGGAAATATAATTTTAAAAGGGTGTAGCCAGCTATAATTTGAAGAGCACTTTCCAAGAACTATTGACGATCCATGCTGACAACGAAATATATTTTCACATCGGACCAGCATCCCAGTGGGCCCTAAAATACCGTAATTAAGGCCGATCGCACCGAATCGCACGCCTACGCGGGTACTCGTCATACTCGTGACAAAGTAAAATTTTCAATTGCAGGATACGGCCATTAGCGCGAACCGCGGCTAATCTTACAAATAGAGCGTGGAGGACGATACGGCCGGTGGGGGTGTGCCGGCAACGGCACAAAAATTAATCATCCTCGCGTTAATTGGCGGGCATGATTAAGCGATGGTCCCGCACGCCAGGTTGACTTTCGTCGCTCTTCGCTGTTGCCGGTTGTTTTACACGCGATTCCGATGTTAGGTAGCAAACGAGATCTCTTCTTTCGTAAAAAAAATAAGATAATAATCAAGATCGGGTCAGAGTTTACAAATTTATATCTTATAATTCCAAGATTGAGCACTAGCGTGCTTTAATAGTGCGCGAGAATTCATTTTAACGTTGCATACGCTACGTATAATTAATTATCGTCATAAATATGTAACTCGTAAGAAAATGTGTATCGATAATAATTTCCAGAAACAACCAATCGCTTCTTCAGGAAGAAAGAGTTATTTCGTATTTTTTCTTTTCAGCTTTTCTCGCCTGTTCGTCAGCAACCGACTGGCACGAAGACGCGCGCAAGGACGGTCGGCTTATCGGGTCGAGAAAGTGTTCTATCGTGCCGCAAAATTTCACGATGTAAATGGCTTGTAACTGACCCACCGCAGTGGCGGACCAATTTAAGGGATCATTTCCCAGGCCCGCGCTACACTTCACATCAGAGCGTTGCGACGCTCGAGCGACGAGCGAGTTCGTCCGAGAGAGGAGCGCGCCCGGTGATGGATCGGGGACCACACACGTTACGCACCGCACCGCGTGTGATGCGCCGCGATGCAACGCGCGCGCGGCGCATGTGTTTCCTTCGGTCGCAATTTCGGACCTGGCCCCGATTCTCGCGAACGAGATTGCCCGCCTTGTTGACGTCGACTCGGTACAGTCGGATACAGTGAATAATTGCGCGACAAATTGACGCGCTATTTATTTCGCGGAAGAATCAACCTTACGAAATATCTCTAATCATCTCCCTAATTAGATCTTTAATTCAGCAGAAATTCTGTAATTGAGCAGAAGGACATCTTGAGATATTTAATTTAATCAGATAGAGAGAATTTCAGAGGTTCGATAAATAAATTACACTGAGAGAAATATTTTGTATTATGAACCAAAAGTTTTGTTGATATATGCTCAAGAAATTTATTTAGTTGCTGTAAACAAATATGTTATTTGCTTATATCTTGTTAAATCGTTTTGGTTTAGAGAACAAAACAGAATTGTTTAGAAAACAAAACTGTTTTGTTCTCTAAACCAAAACAACTTAACAAGATGTAAGCAAATTACATATTTGTTTACAGCAACTAAATAAATTTCTTAAGCATAT
The DNA here is from genome assembly GCA_021460005.1 of Tetramorium alpestre. Classification (NCBI taxonomy): domain Eukaryota; kingdom Metazoa; phylum Arthropoda; class Insecta; order Hymenoptera; family Formicidae; genus Tetramorium; species Tetramorium alpestre. The sequence goes on along the minus strand of JAJVSH010000008.1, from coordinate 476,774 downwards.
ATCAACAAAACTTTGATTCATAATACGAAAACATTTCACTCAGTGTAATATAAAATAAGATAAGGGTTAACGAACCACGCTAGATGTACGTGCTATAAACAATATTATATTAAATTAACTTCCTAATCTTCCTAAAGATCCTCTGTAATAATATGAATTATAATGATATTATTTACACTGAAGACGACCTCATTATATTTGTGTTTATATGTTTTTAATTTAATATAATATTGTTTATAGCACGTATATCTACCGTGGCTCGTCAGCCCTTATCTTATTTTGTATTAGTTAAGATATTTAAGATTACTCCGATTAAATCGGATCTTAAGATTAATTTTAAGATTAATATACCATATTTGTATCTTTAAATAATTAATATATTGATATTGATATATGACGGTGGTTTCATCAGGCTACCGTTTCCACGATAATGGCCATACCATTCACCGGCGATGGATCTTATTTAGCGAGAACGAAGGCGTCGCGATCGCGGCAGGTATGCGCGAACGACGAAGAGATGGCCAGGAGAAGCGAGCAAGGGCGGGTGGTCGATATATCGCGGGCTTCCTCAGAGAAAAATTCAATTTTACAAAAATATCGGTCTGGTAATGAGAAATAGCCGCTGAGTCAGCGTGGTCGCCGGTAAAAACTTGAAGAGGGGCAGAAGAGACCGCCGGCTCTCTCGTTCTCCGCTCGTACACTCCGGCCCCGCATTGCGTCCCACGCCCTCGGCCAAGTCGAGAGAAAAATCAACCCCCTCGCGCCCTCACCGCATCTCTCTCGTTCTCCGTCCCTCTCGTTTCGCTCTGTCGGGAGAGGTCTCGCCTTCGGATCCTCCTCCCCTCTCTCCCGCCATCGTCCTCTCTCGCATCTTTTGCCGCAACGTGGAATTCTGCGAAGCGAACGGAATAAAGAGAGGCGTCTTTTCGCTCTCCTTCGATCGGGCCGGACGATCGCGATCAATATGCGTCAATTCGACAACTACCACTCAACAGCTCAATCAGTTTGCCGCAGCCTCATTCGCGTTGTGTTAATTCCGCGTTTCGAAACGGGTTTCCGTCCCGTCGCGTCGCAAGCGCTACGATCGCACGAGATATACCGGCGCGGAATTATCCACCGCAATTCCTTGTGGATATTTCAGAAGGTATACTTGTTCTCGCAGATTACTCTCGATTAAATGATGTATGATGTATCGCATTTACACAAAGCTCTCGCGCGACTCACAGCGATAAGTAATTAACCTCGGACGGAAGTCCGGGGTGCATGAATATGAAGTTCCTTAATGTAGGAAGAAGGATCGCGTAATTATATGAGTTACGATCGCGGCGCGCTTACCTCGGCGGCGCAATGCGGGCGAGCAACAAAGAGCCCGGGGTTTTATGCACGTAGGAAATTTTTGCAGGTAATTCATCTTAGGAATCGTAGAAACGGGCGGAAGAGTAAAAACCTCTCGCTGCAAATTAAACGCGGCGCGGCGCGGAGATGCGAGATAGTATTATACATGCCGATCTCAGCGTGACGATCGCCGTTGTTAATAACTGCGCTCACGTGAAATCGATCTCGCAGATCGAGCTCTTTTCTCTGACAGCGAGAATAATCCGAAGAAAGGTACTCCAAAAAAAAAACGCGACGAGATCTAGATCGAAGTGAGATTTCATTCGAAAAAATTTGTCATTAGAAAAATCTCTTTAATGTCCATTTCTATCACAGCAGATTAACTTTGATCTCAGTTTAACTTACTCTTCACCTTTTTCTAATCCTTAGGACTAAAAAAAGATAGAAGTAAGTTAATCTGCATTGATAGAAATAGACATAAGTGCTGGTCTACAACCTAGCTTTAAGAAAATATTTTAGCTCTAATTGTAAGCCATAAAGTGTAATCTATCATAGTCGATAATTCTCTTCATATTTGACCATGATTGGTCACAGCTTACGGCTTAAAGCTAAAATATTTTCTTAAAGCAAAGTTGTATACCAGCGCTGACAATAAGAGGCGTTAGGAACTAGGAACAATAGACGACTGAAAATCCGGCCTGAAAATGATACTTTTAACTGTGCACACAGAAAGATATTCTTTAAGTAAATGTGATGATTCTGACGACTTTACTTAAAAGAAATATATTTACTCGTAGGTAGTATATATTTTTCTGTGTATGATTGTGATATGTTAAGGAAGAGCGAAAGGAAAAGAAGCGAAAAGGGACTGCAGAGGATCTGCAATTGTTAAACGGTCGAGAGGTCTTCGAAAAGATGACCTGGGCATTCCGCTGCGTGGCGATGAGGCGAAGAGGGAAGACCGAAGGTGTCGCGCACGTTGCACGCGCGACTGACCGTAGGCAGAGGCGTAAGACAGTGGCAGCGCGCATTTCAGCGTGACGGCCGCCATTGTCCACGCGTGAAACCGGCCCGCGGCTTCGCGCCGCGCCGTGCCGCGCTGCGCGTGCACGCACGTACGTATGTACATACATACACGCGGAGGTAAGGACACGTAGCAGTACACACGCGCATGCAACATTTCTCACACACGCGACGGAAGCCGGCAAACGCGCATCACCGAGTCCGAACCGGGCGGCCGCATGATAAATGCATCCGAGACGGTCGACGTGCATCAAATAAGAGAAGGGGGGGAAAGGGGGCTACTGTGGCAGGCCCCCGCTGCTGTACACGCGTGTGCACGTCAGCGACGGCGAGCCATATGAGCGGCAAAGGATCCGCCGACGGACAGCCACGAAATTAGAATGCCACCGGCCGCCAGAAATCGATGTCGGGTCCCCCGATCGGACGGTAATTGAGATTTGATTACCGGCCCGCTGAAGAAGAAAGCTGAAAGGAGAGGAAACAAGGTTGTCCTCGATAATTAAGCAATTAACTTGAACGTAATTTGAGAAACTGTCATCGGAAAAGTAGATAAGACGGGAAATAGCCCATACAGCGCAAAACTTGCAGTTACATTGTAACAATGGGCACGTTCAGCGGGAAAAGCAGTTCAGTAAGCGCTTAATGATTCTTTAAAATGATTCTTCCCTTTGGTTCTTACCTTTGGTTTTTCTCTGGATCTAAGTGTGGAAATCAATCGTATTAAAGAATCACAAAGTGCTCATCGAGCAGCTTCTTCCGCTGAACGTGCCCGATATTGCTGCAAGATTGCAATCTTGTTGCAACAGTATTATAATGTAACTGCAAGTTTTGTGCTGAATACATTGAAAAAAAATTGTAGTTAAAAACGGACGAATCAGAAAAATTTTGTAGGCGTGATAAAATATTTAAGTTATTATAATAGGATAAAATATTCTGGTTATTATAAGTTATAAAGTATTGAATTCTATTACATATAATAACCAGAATTTCCTTTCTTTTTGTTTTNTCCAGAATTTTTTTTCAGTGCGGGAAATAAGAAACAGAATGTTGCAGCAAAATTACGAAAGATGAAATAAAGGATTGGAAAAGTATGTAACAGATATACTTTCCAGACTAGAACATTATAATAGCCGATAAAATGTTACATTGAATCAATTGGTATCAAGGTAGATCGCTTTCGAAATTCCTATCCTTCGGTACCCCATTTGGTTTTTAGATCCAGTCACAAATTCAATGTACGAACCGAGAGGAACGAATCGGCCGGTGCGTTCGCGTTAGTCTGGTAGCCGGCGGGTAAGAGAAGAAGGTGATTCGAATCATTCTAGAAAACGGTAGCGGAGTTCGTTTAGTCGTCGAGGCCGGCATGAAAAAGCGAGAAGTGCTGCTCCCGGAATCGTCGCTCGACAATGCAGCAACAAAATTACATCGAGTCCTTTCTCTCTCTCTCTCTCTCTCGTACTGCCGTCCTCCTCTCTTCCCCTCTCGTTCCCTCGCTCGTTCTTTTTGATCTTATTAGAAGCCCGTCGTATCCGGCGGACAGCCGGCGCGGCGGAGGCTGCTTGTCCGAAAAGAATTCCTCGATCTCGCCTCGTGAATGAGATCGCGGCTACCGCGGCGACCCGCGGCGACGACTAGGATGATGAAGAGCATTCCGCGATGGGAGGCGTCATTGTGATCCGGATGTCATATGTTGCCCCGCAGCGAGTGTTTTACATTCTCTCGCACCGTAATGACTCGAATTCCCGCATCGTCGTTTCTTCCCGCCGCCGCCGCCGCCGTCGCTTTTGCCTCTCTCGAACCAGTTTATGGGATTCGACGAGAAGCAAGAGTCGTCCGATATTCGATCGTACGTTCCATCCCGTCGTTTCTTACTTCGGCAAAGCGCTAAGAAACGCGCGGGTACAGCTTTCCAGCGTTTGTCGCGAGAGCTCGCCCGTTAAATTCTCCTCGGCGGAGAACACGAGAGAACGCGTGCTCGGTGGATTGAATTATTCCGCAGCACACAATCGCCGAGGAATCTCAACGCGGAAATCACTCGCGTCCTCGTGGCTCTTAATGAGCGCCGCACAATCGCGCCTTTCAGGAGAAAAACGTCAACGAAAGAGAGATTGTCTCGCTATTATTACTCACGGGATAATGACAGTGATGTAAGAATAGAGTCCCCGGGATTGCTTGCCCACTTTGCTTCGAGCTAAAAGGCCCCGCGCGGCTCGTTTGACATTTCTTCGTTGACGTTTCTGCATTTTCTTTCCTCTCGTGCGCGCGGCGACGAGTCTCTCCTATTTTCCGCGCCGATCGATGAAATTGCGTCACATAATGACAATGGCGTCTGATGAAGGCATTTAAGTGAAAAAATATGCAAATCACTTTTTTCGTATCGCGCGAGCGATTCAAAAATAGCCGAGCGCCTGTCGTCAAGTGGCTCGTTGCGCCGCGTTTCGAACGCGCTTCGCGTTGCGAGTTGAGACGACTCGGAAAGAAGATACCGGTATTCCGCAAAATCGAGCAGGGAGCAATTATCCGAACGGATGTAACCGCAAGAAATTCTGGCAGGAAACAAAGTGAAAAGTTCCTCTAGAACTTAATTATATCTCGAGAGTCGAGAATATAATTTCTTTCCGAAGCTTTTTTAATTTTAATCTTCACGCCGGCGCGGACTCGCGCGCGCACTTACTCGCTTTACTTTCACACAGCGGTGGTATTCCTGCCACGTGATCTTCTGAAAAAAGTAAAAGTCATCAACGCCCGGTAGCAGCGGCAGTAGCACTCGATCGTGATGCTTGCGATCGATCTGTTCTCGCTCGCACGCGAAGTTACGAGCTACCTATAGCTCGTATCAAGTGCCGTGCAATGATACGCTGTACGGCGTAAATTTGGTAGCGAAAGCTTCGATCAGCCGAATCGCGAATCAATTCACTCTCGTGTATTCTCACACATTAACGTATCTATCGATGCTTGAGATTGAATTTAACATGTAACAATGTACGACAAATTCTAGTTTTATTATTGACAAAGTATTTAGTGAAATAAAATAAAGAGAAAACATTCCATGTTTATGCAAAACTAAGATTTTTTTCACCAATAATCAGCTATGTCAAAGTCAGAAAATGTATATATCTGTTTAAATAAATCTTATATAGATTGCCTTTCTTATATCGTTGAAAATGCTTGCGTAAAATTGAAAGCTCGTGTAGAATTGTTGAACGCTTTTGGCGCATGCTCGAATCGATCACTGGCAGCCGAGTAAGAGGCACTGCTCGCCACAGAAACGATATTACCACTTGGTTATTATATGTACAAGGCTGCTGATGTTCGAGCCGAGCAACACCGGCGCGACGGCAGTGGTCTCGCTCGTGCGAGGGCACGAGAGGAAAGAGAGGGCCCGCTCTGGGACCTACCGCCGCGAGGCTCAAGGATCTCGCGACAAGCTTTCGCGCGCCGACTGCGATTGGCAGTCTCTCTTCTCGTCAATTTGATTCCTCGGTAAACGACAGACTTGTTTGCAATTAGTAATTAATCTTTGAATGAGACTGATTTTTCTAGATGGAAATCTATACCATGTCGAAGCAAGGAATAGTTGCGACAAACAAGGACTTCAGGCTACAGTGACTTTTAGCTTTATCAAGATAATTTAAATATTCATTTATATTTCAGTATATATTTATTTCTAGTTTTATTTATTCGCCGTTTAAAGCGACGCTTTATCAAAAAATTCAGACTTGGACTGAAGATTGGAAAGAAAGAAAAGAGCGACATCGCGGTGTCGTTGACAGTTTGACGAAAAAATGTTCGATATAAACGCGAGGCTGTAAAAGAGACGCGTGACTAAACGGGGTCAAGATTAAAATAGAAGTAATGACCGCGACGCAGTGAGAAACGGCGATTGAGGATTCAAACGCTTCGGACGACGTGTCCTTGCGTCACTGGAAATCGTGCTTATTGAACTCGATCGTTTGACATTTCTCTCTCTCTCTTTCAATAAAAACAATTCTATAATCCTCACAAATCTCCGTGAGAAAGAAAATTCTAAAAAATTCTCTCAAACTAAGAAGAGGGAAAATATATACGATCCTCATTAACTGATTATAACTCATCGTATGACAGTGTCAGTCGAAAATCTATTCGAGAAACTTTAGCGTCTCGTGTGACGCGTGAACGCACAAGGAAGTAAATGTGCATATTTATTTTAATGATTGTCGCGTTAAATCATACATATCTTTACGTACGTAGCTGTAATACCGCGAAGACCGCATTACGGGACGTAGACGTACGAAAATGCAACAATATGACGCAAAAACGCTTAATTACGTTGTTATTCGCTGTAATGACGTCTAATCGATGGAAAGGCGCGTATAAAGTCAGCCACGATATAACGCATGACTTATTACATGCGAGTGACGAACATATGCTAGTAAGCCAACGCGTTGCGAATTATATCCGGTTAATCGCCGTTGATCGCCTCACGCCACAAATTACCAATATTTCATCGGGCATTTAAAGGATGTTAATTGATATTAATGACAGCTCGATACATTTCCGAAAGCATTGAATTATGTGACACACGTTCAAGCAATTCGACACATTGGATTTATCTCAGTAATCTATACCATTAATTTTTGTCATTACACTGAAAAAAATTCTAGTTAATTAAAAACGAATTAATCAGAAAATCTTGTAGGCGTGATCAAATATTCTGGTTTTTTTAATTTAATTATAATAGAACTCAATACTTTATAATTTATAATAACCAGAATCAGAATACTTGATAAATCCTACAAGATTTTTCTGATTTGTTCTGATCCGTTTTTAACCAGAATTTTTTTCAGTGTATTATTGATAAATATTAAAACATCCAAAATGATAATTTCAGTATTGAAATAATATCCTACGACTATCTCTGCGACTTTGTACGTGATTACATATAATAATCACTGCGACCGTCGGCGAGTAGGATGCTTTTACATCTATTTTTATACACTCTCGTAAATAGTCTTCGTTATTCAGCGGTAAGATTGCGCTCGTATCATTAAAGGAAGATACGTTTCTTTGACGAACATTATATCCTCGCTAAGCGCTCGGAAAAGAGCGTCAGGATCGGACGATCTTGACAGATTGGTATACATTGGCAACGCCCCTCGTCTATGGTTGCTCATCTCGCCAGCGCGCTATTCGCGATGCGATCTACTTAACGAACGAGACGAGGCGATATTAACGAAGACAAAAAGCCCCGATCGGCGAAGAGGCTCGTAAACGGATTTTCTGTCGACTGCAACTTCTCAGAAATCACCTGGACGCGGCTTCCATCGGCGAGATCGCATCTTACCGTCGGCGTTTCTTCTGCCGCCGGCATCCTTCCAGGATTTTTATCCCTGTCTGCTGCCGGCCGTTTTCTCCCTGTTAATATTTTTCCTATTCGTTCTATTCGCTGAACGGAAGATCGCTCCGTAACGACAAGATATCTCGCTGATGAAAAGTGAAACCGCTTCTGCATTGTTGCGAACGTGGGAATCGAGATTAAAATAAAAGATTGATCTCCTATATATTGCTATCTGCATGTTTTTCGACGCTTACTTGATCGTTTCGCTACTTTGTTGTACAGATGCAAATCTCGCGTAGTTGCCAAAAAAAAAAAAGAAAAACAAGCACGACACCGAATTAACAGATTTCGAGTTATCACGAATAACAAATTAATCCAGCTGGTTCTCAACGAAGAGGAACGAGAAGAAGTGGGTGGTAGATGGAAGAAGAAAGCGCGGTGGGGCAATATCGGAAACCCGTGAAATTCCGATAATCCACGCCGCGATGGCTTCGGCATTCCCACAAATCTCGATGATCCTGGTTCGCAGCCGATCGCTTGTATATCGTGATCACCGTCGGACGTATTGTACGGCCACAAAAATGTATATTGCCTGTCGCGGCGAGAGATTGAAGCGTTTCTTGCCAGGAATCTAACGAAGCATAAGCGCACCTTTTTAGTCTCGGCCTGTATCGCCGTTGTTCTTGTCGCGGAACTTTTCGCCACCCAACGATCCCACGCTAACGTTGTTTCTTCTACAACAATGTCGATCGAATCTTTTCCTCTTTTATGAACAAAAATTTATTTTTTATGGACGAAAAAAGAAGCGGTGAATTTTTCTATTTCTCCAAATTTATGAAAAGAAAAATGAAAAATTAGAGAAAGGAAAAACATATCCGAAAATTTTGAAAATAATCATAGTATTCATGCTATGTGTGACACGCCCATTAAAAAAAAATCAGCGTTATAAATTCCGGGTGAACAAAAAAAAAGGAAGGTAGCTCAGGTACGGTAGCCAAATTTTTTGCCAGGTTGCTTCAGTTTGTCGTGCAAAATTGTCACCTTTGGACAGGAGCTATCCTTTCATATTTTTTTTTAACCGATAGGGGTGAGTCCGCCGAACAGTACTCAACAATAAGGATTATGGACGATGATGACGAATATTTATGACTACGTGTTTATGATTTGACGATTTTAGAATTCAGGTCAGCTTCGTTGGTTATGTGTGGGAAATGGTATCCCGCAGACTGTGCTGAAAAGAAAATTTAGGAATAATAGTAGTGCTTGTCACATGGTAACATCATGGGCAACTTTGGTATTTCCTCTTTTTCATTTTTTTTCTCTTTAAGAAGAAGTAGTACATTATGATGGAAAAAAACTAAAATAAGCATTGTTAAAAGAAAAAAAGAAGGTAGAAATTACCGGATAAATCAAGGATATATTGAACCAGACTTTCCTTAATACTAACATTTCTTTGGCAAATATATATGTATGTATAATGCATAAATATTAAAATATGTAAATTATCTCTATACATATTCATACAGTATATTACATATATTAAATTAGTCTATATTATGTTTAAAAATATATATCAAAATTGTGGTTTTCGTTTTAATAACATTTAATTTTAATTGTTTAATTTCCCAAATTCAATCCGCAAATAAAATTTAAATAAAATTCATATTAAAAAAGAAAGTCCTTATATGTATCACCTCTTTCAGAAATGTTTCTCCCCAATTCCAAAAATATTATCCAAGTTTCTCTCAAGTTCCCCCTCAATTTTTTATGCAGACATAACTTCTTAAAAAAAAAAAAAACAAATCGTGAAGAATTCAGGATGGAATCCGGATGTGAATTTAACATTCCGGATCTTCGCAGACTGAAGGAGTGACTATTTTCAGCGATGCGACTAGACGATTAATTTCTGTGAGAAAATTTTCTGTTACGATTCGATGATGCGGATCGCCACCGCCGTCGAGCGAACAGTTCGCTGCACATCGAAAGTAGCTTCTGCATTGCAAAATCAGGCCGACCGCAATTAGTTTCTTATTTAAACTACGATGATCTTATAGTATATAGACTAGTATATATTAGCGATATCATCAACGATCTCTAATCAATTTATATATTGAATGATCGATACTTTTGCATTTTCTTTCACTTATCGTTGAAATTCTATAATGCTACATCTAAATTTATTTCAATATTCTTTCAAACACACATTTTCCTATAATGTTATCGTTCTATATTTTTTAAGTTAGACGTGAACATATTCAGTAAAATTGATATTCAATAAATATCTTCTAAAATTTTCATTCTTTATTTTTTTAAAAAAACTTGTTTCAAAACATTTTGTGACAAACTCAGAAATCATATATCAAAAAGGAAAGTTCTTTTATATATTTTTATTAAAATATATCGGCCTTTAAAATAATTTCTCAAAAAAAGTCTTGATAGGAGAAAACCTACCCTCAATGACACTATTATAATTCATAGAATTACGTATAAATTTTAGTATAGGGAATAACTGGCTTGTTTCTAGTCGTTTCTTAATTCAGAAAATAAATTATAGTTAACACAGTTAACAATATTAATCAATAATTTTATTTTGTGACTCTCTATCATTCTTTTTGAAGTTTATGTGCTAGACAATGAAGTCTGAACCAGCATGAAATTTTCAAGCTACCTTTTGTGAGAGCTTCTTTGGATCCTCGCTGTTTCAGACGCTGTCAAAGCTTGTTCTGAAATAGAGACCTTCCTATTTTTTCTTTTTGATCGCGAAGCAGGATACCAGCAATGCTAGTGAAAAATATATCGAAGAATAAAATGCTGTTTATTTTATATTTATAATAAAGAAAATAAAACGTAAAAATTAACGTAAAATTTTAATAAAAAGATTAAGATATTGTTTAGGCGAGTTTGATTAAAATTACAAAGAAATACAGTTATCTCGGTTTTTCAGGAAAATAATTGTCTATAGTTTGCAAATATTTCTAAAGCAGAAATTTTTAAATATGAGATTTTTATTTAAATAATTAAATGTTGAAACTAACTAGATGCTATTGATGAAATATTCTTTGGATGAGAAAGACCGGAAGTTGAATGTGGAAAGTGAAAGCAATTAACCAGCGATAAATCATGAAATATACATAATTTAGACTTTATTATAGTTGTAATAAATTACCTTTATTGTAGTACAATGGATTACATTTACCTTCGTATTGCGTTTCAACTTTTCTGTTAATGACAGACATCCGTTGGATCTCCTGCTGTTTAACCGTTATTCCTTTGATAGAGTTATTTTCTGCGCATCTTTATGGATACAACAAGCATAAGATAAAACTCAAGTATTACTGTTTTTTGTCTATATTTTTATGAAAATTAATGAAATGTTTAAGTCAATATTTTAATTCTTTTATTATCCATCAATACTGGAACTTTTTACAAAGAATAATTTAAACGATAAAACAAAAAGATATAATTGAAAGAACTCAGAATATTCAAATATATTTTATTTTTTAATTCTACATTATACAAGAATACTTCGAAGATATTCTGATCGATATTGGATTCAATTGAAAAGATATGTTCCTACACTGACAATGAGAGAAAAATATAGTTATAGCCTTTGATCTCAACCACAATTTTATAATATTTCTAACGATAATTATAGTTAATGATGAATAATGACGAATATAGTTACGTTATCATATTTCGTGTTAGAAATATTATAAAATTATGGTTGATGCTAAAAGTAACTATATTTTTCTCTCAGTATACTGCACTTTCTCTAATATATTTTATAAATTACAATTAAACATTCTAAAACGTTTTTCCAGAAATTTCAACTGGTATAAGCTAAATAGAGATTGCTAATAGAGATTTCTTCTTTTTATTCATCTTTGTCAGATTGCGAAATTTAACTACCGACAACATTGACTTCAGAATTCAAAACTCCCGCAGTTCCGCTGCTGTGAATCTGTCAACATCGCCGTAAGAGTAACACATTGAGATCCCTTCGAGCGTTACCAACAGGAGGATCTAAAAATGAATAGGTTATTTAACAGCAAAAAATCGGCACTTTTAACAAAAAATGATCCGTTATGAATGGTTTTGCCACTTCTTCCCCATCAAAGGCAGTGAATAGTCAGGAAGGTAGTCGATACGGATCTAAAGTTCTTCCCGCCAAAGCGACTCTATCATTATACTCGAGACATTCCGCGCATTGTATTATGTCGATACTGTATGTGGAATAAGGATTTTGTGATTCTAACTATTTCTTCTCTCAATTGCGAGAAAAAAAGAATAATTTTAATTAATATTTTGAATTCTTGCATGTTAAGGCGTTAAACTGCATTTTTCAATATTGCGTTTAACGTAGTCATTTTATAAAATTAGCAAAATATAAAGAGATGCAACCTGAAACGAGTTATCTAGAAACTCTCCGCACCAATTTATAACGTGCGAAAAATTTGCAATCTTCCAGCACGGCTACCCGCGAGTGAAATGATTAATTTTGCTGCACGCGAGACGCAGCTTGTTATTTATCAACTACGCTCTGCCGTTGAGGATACATCCCGCTGTTAATTGACGCTTACACGAAGACCGATTACTGTAGCCGGGAGACATGCCACCTGACAGACTAATTAATTGGCTATTAATGATCCGACGCACGTGTGATGATTCGCGCGGTCTTCCTAGTCATGAAAATCGCGCTGGCAAACGTCAGTAATTTTGTATTTGACTTTCAGATATTATTGTACTTTCAGATATTATATTAACACGAGTATATACCTTCTCCTCTTATTATTCTATATTTATACTAACGTTTGTCTTTTATTTTCTTTGTTTGAAATAAGTCATTACATGATGCTAAAATAGCAAAGAATTTTCAAAAGTAAACAGCTTTTGAAGATATTCTGAAAAATGTTTCAAGTCAATCTTTCTAGATGTATTAAACTTACTGAACTGGACAGTTGAGAATAATTAAAAGGGAGCTAAAAATTAACAAGTAAAACTGCTTGATATATGTTCCGGTTAAAAAACTGAATGTCCAAAAATGGTATTTTCTTGGATACAGTAGTAAAAGCACAAGAAAATTTTAACGAGACTTTCATTATTTTTTATTATTTGTCGTATAAGAATAACTTTTATTATGTAAAGTGATTATAACACTTTGTTTTACAATACTAGTTCTTTTATATTTTACTTATCAGAACTTTACTTATCAGAACAGAAAACAGAGTTGCGAGTGATGTTGATATCGTTCATAATATATGTATATGTATTATTAAATCAATGTATAGAAACTATTTATTGAAACTCACAAAACCTACTAACAACATATTTACAAAATAAGAGAATAACGGAAAACCAGAATAACCTTGAGTAATCTGAAGTTTGCCACTCAACTCTTATCAAGGAAAGTAGTCAACCTTTTCCTTTTTAAATTCTTATGTAGGTTTTTGTTACAGGCGGCGAAAATTTCAATAGATATTATTATATATAATAAATTTACTGATTATTAATAACAAAAAATCCCTCTCTGTGCCATTAGGTTCCTGGTAAAGACATTAAAATAAAATATATATAAATATACCAATGTATTTAAACTTTTGGCCGGAAGTGTATGCATATTTCTCTTATATTTTGAATAACATATTGAGAGCCAAGGACCGAAGAAGGAAATGTGAGAGATGGAAGCGTATGGAAGCGATGGAAGAAGAAGAAGAAGAAGAAGTAGGGGTTGAATGCTCGGACGGGGTAGATTATTTACGGCGTAACGGTCTACGTCACTACTGTCCGCGTTGTCAGGTAGGCGGATCGAGTCCCGAGGCGCAATTTGCATCTGTTTGCAGGTTCTCGCCTCCGCCTTCTTTCGCTGGCTCATCAGAAAGCGATGTATATCGTTCCTCTTTCACGCCCGCGTACCAGCCGATCGCCTTTTTACACGCCGGATCGTCATTACCGTCCTGGCACACTTGAGACCGTCCGATACGCCGCCTTTTTGTCACGGGAAATTATCAAACCGACATCGAACAAAGGTTTTTTGGTGATTGTATCCGGGATTAATTAACGTCTTTTCCTCGGTATGAACTTTGTAATATCTTAGCACGGGGCACGAGGATCACGTAAGGGGAAGTTTTGAGAAGGACCTAGATTTTTAATAGCTTTCGTAAATAAGAAGATATTGATTATTTTGTGTAATGTGTATATGTGTGAAAGAGAAACGGAAAGATATCAGTAAAAAGAAAAACAAATCGGAAGCTGAAAATGTGGCGCAATTTTGGTAACGCTAAATTTGGTTTTGGTTGGTTGTGCGCTTAGTTACGCTTTTCAAGGTTTATCTGCGATATAAAAGGGAAATAAAAATATATAATAGATAATGATCCATCGTTTTCCGAAACTTATGCCCGAAACCTTCGATTTGTTCCATGAAATCTCAATTGGACGGAAAATAATAAGTAAGAAGAAAAAATAAGATGCTTGTTTTTATGCGCTCGGACGAGAAGTAGTACTGATGCTCTATTAATATTCATTATTGTCCTATTTATGCGCTATCTTACCAAACGGAAGGCTAGTTGGAAATGACATGCATTCGTGCTGGAATGCCAGAGACCCCCATCTGTGAGGGGATCTGACGTGTCACAATTGGCATAATATAACGTTACATCTTCATTGACAATGAGAACTCTTAACTTAGGGGCGTCTAGAAGACCCTGCCCTGTCGTGTCGACAAAACAAATTTTTTAATGGCTTCAATCCAATTGTTGAAGAAGGTTTGAAATTTCTTCATTTAAGACCGATTGCTCGAACGTATTCTCATCAATTCGTACCGGACTATCGCAATTTATGAAGAATATTCTTTTCACAAGGCCATGCTAAATGGCTCACCAGTTCTCGCCTGGTCGAGAAGATAATTATTTCGCATCAAAATAGTCATTAAAAAAATTATATGTTTTTTATCAGATATATTTCGTATTGAATTATATTATATTCTATATTAATGTGAAATTGTCCTGAATGTGAAAAATACGAAGGAGCTCCAATAAAAAGTTGTTGAATATATCATCGAAATAGTTTCCGGGAGATTGTATCCTACATTATTTAAGGTGGTTAATTACTCAGGGAAACCAAAACGATCGATCACCGCCTTACGTCACCGCCGCGGCTATTGTGTCGCATCCTGTTCCAGTCGTGCATTGTCATTTCCCCGATAGCTCAGAATGAGGCCTCCTGGAAGAGAAAGAGAGGGAGAAACGAAAAAAAAAGAGCGAGAATCCTGGAGTAATTCGCAATCATGCGTGAACAGCTGACACTGAAGATTAGGTAAACTACTCGCCTCGCGCTGACGATTTGCGCTAAATCGCTTTACTTGGCTTGAAAACGCACGGTAAGAAGCACACAACTTGTGCACGAGCGATGACGTCGCATAGAATTGGCGACGAGAAAAGATCACGTCGGTTTTCTCCCATTACCTTAATTGCGTGCTCCACAAGCAAAGATGCGACCATTGCCGCTGAAGACACTTTATGACGCTACGCTTGTAATTAAGTCACCGTAAATTTCCTTCGCACAATACAATATCTAATCTGATCCAATAATCTGCTTGCACGTACCATTTATTTTTTGAAAAGGAAAAAATAATTCTACTATTATAGCTAATAATTTTTAGAGTATTTATATAATATGTCATACTTTCGATTGTTTTTTCTTCAAGAAAAAAATGATTTTCGGCACTATCTTTCACTTTCAAAAATATTCAGTATTTTTAGCTGTTGTAATTCAAACGCGTATTTGCAGGCGAATAAAAAATTAATAATATAAAACTCCATTATCCTTTTTCCTTTTTTCATTTGGAACTTTGAAGTTATTTTCAGGCACCCTTTTCCACGTTGAACTTAGGTTCATTTCCAGTGGCAAGAAAATTCTACTTTTGCCACAGGAAAACTTTTGGAAAATTATCAAATTTGATCTTTGAATTGCGATTGAGTACACGATAAATAAAAATAATCGCATGACAACGAGATAGGAGAAAGGAGAGAATTTGTCTCACCCTTGTGTTCATCGAGGAACAGCAAGCACGGTGTACAAGGATGGAGCATGCTCGTAAAAGCGCGGCAATAAAGTCGCCAAAGATGCCCATCGTCTGGTACCATTTGGGCGTGAATCGGAGGCGTGGCGAAAGGCCTCGCAGTGCCACGATTGGTCGCTGGCGACGGTGGGTACCAGTGGCCAAGGACCGTGGGTCTGTCTTGCCATTCCATCCAAGTCCAATTCTACCTCAAGTAGGCGATATATCCCGCTGAAAGCCCGCAGTACGGGGAGAACTACCTGTACCGCAGCTGGTGGGAGTGCCTAGCCGTTAGTTACCCTGATACTCCATCCCCGAGAGACTTAGTTAGGATCAGCGCGTCGATCAGTCGACATCCATTTCCAGCGCGGGCAGACGCAAGTAATCGCGGCCATTCGACTGGGAAACTGTTGAGAAAAGAGAAGCTCGCGGGTTGGGCCCGACGGGCCCTCCAAGCTGAAATCCAAGGATTTAATGGATCCGAACTTTCTCTACGAATGTATGTTTAGTGCTTATCTATGTGTTTCGTTTCTTGAACGTCGAGTGAATTGCAACTAAACGGGATACATAGAACGAAATCTCACAATCTCCTGAGATTTGTCAGGAGGGAGGACAGTCGGTATCACTCTTACGAAGGGCTTAGTGAGGTGCGGTAGTGAGGTTTATAACATTCGGTGTCGGAGTAAACTCGTCGGAACTATTTTGCGGTGGGTTGGTTCGGCTGAGATGACGGTTACTACTAATTTCTCGATGATGCGACCATGTTTCACTGGATATTCCTTTCAAGGTGTGTCTTTCGTTGACTATATTATTTATTTAGCCAACATTAGTTTTAGAAAACCATAAAGTTAAAATACGGAATAGTTTTATGATAATTTTACGATTTCAACACCATCCTCATTATCTTTCCATCCACAAACATCCACAAACATTCACAAACATTGTTTGAATCATTGTTGATGATATTTGAAATGGCATGTAGTTATCTTCATGTAAACATAAACATTTAAATAATAGATATATTTTCATACTCTTCTTTTAGTTTGTAAAATAATATTTTTACAATCTCGGTAAAATTTTACATTCAAAATATTACAACAATAAAACAATCTTAAATGCAAAATATCGAAACGAGATTTAAAAAAACGTAATAAAACGATAAAAGGTAATAATGATCATAATAAAATTTTTAATGCTATATTACTGTCGACCAATGAGAAATATTTTTGAATACGCTCTTTATTGATTATTTGTTATTCACAAGTTTATATTATGATAATTCCAAGTGTAAAATTGGAATTAGTCAATTCATTAAACAAAGTTCTTCTATCGAGTGGGAGCATCTCCCGCCAAGTATATTTTACAAAGCAAAAGTTATTTTAAGGCGTATAATAACCTTGAATGATAAATAAAAGTTTTATTTTAAAATTTATGAAATTTTAACATTAATTTTCTTCAAAAAATCAAATTGACATTGAGAAACAATTGAACAAAAACGAACAAAACGTTAGGGCCGTTTGGTTATAAATTAAATTATGGAATGTCTCCTGTTATACAACAAAGTCACTTTTCTTAACTTCCACTCTTGGCCCTTTAACGTTTTGATTGCACGACATATATTTTCTTTTCCTTTACCTTTTGTATTGTTCTGTAGAACAAAGAATTTTATTAACAAAAATGAGACATTGTTGATGTATCTTACAATTTTAGGAAGAATTTTTATGTAATTATATAATTTATCGCGCGAAATATCACAAAATTGGTATTGTTGAAAACATATTTTTCCATATATTTAGATCGCTTTAGCTAATTTCAGCTCTCTCTCTCTTTCTCTCTCTTTCATTCTCTTTATTTTCTTAGCATATATTTACAATACGTATACTGTACATTTGTTTGTTTATGTATAGGTATTTGTCCGTGAGTCTGTTTAGCGTATTATTTGTCTTCGTCAATCGTTTAGCGTCCGATCATGCATATTTGATTCTTCTTAGAATTTTATCATAGAAGTATAAATTGAGAAAAATACTTAGAATTTATATTCTTAAAAAACTCCTGGTTAAGTAATAGTAAAAACTCAATATCAAAATTTATAGTTCAATCATTGGTACATACTTTAGAAACATAAAAGTGTCTACTCCCGCTCGGGAATTTATAAATGATTTTATCCTGTGCATATTCAGACTTTGTTCAATTTGTCATTTTTTTATTGTATCATAAATTTGAGCGCAACTATAGCTTCTACCCGGGATAGCACAAGATGTACGAAAAAAAGTGCAAGGTTGAGGAAAACATATCCTGCGGATGTATCGTTTCGTTTCACAAGCGGAAAGTACGGACTATACCTTTAATAACAAGGTTTGTAAAATTAAATAACGCGATTCGTCAAGTGTGTGTCCAGGACATGCGGTGTCCCGAGCGTAATTAGTACGTGTAATTAGTCGCTTGATGATGATTTACCAGCTGGAAACGAGACGCGAAAGCGTGTGCTCGCGGAAATCACGGCGGTAAATGATGGCGGACGATTAACACTCAACTCAACGCGAATGCGCTTCCGTAAAATCTACGCATAGAAGTTTTCAATGATGGTCATTAATTACTTCATCGCAGTGCGCAAGATTCTTTTTGCATTGTGATTCCGTCATTATAATGATTTATGAGTCGCGCCTTTTCTCGAACCGTGCGGTTGGGTGGAGGGGCCTTTCCTTGTACTTGAAGGCGCGTTTCAAGTTAACGTCGGAATTGCTCGAGAGACGCTGAAAAGCGCCGAGTTAATGGAATATCCGCGTAGCCCCGATTTGTTAATTAAATGATCAATTAGTTCGGAAGACACTTCGTAGGAGCGCAATCGCTATCGGTAGGCGTTTGCGCGGTTTTTCGAGCATCGATTGCACCCGCGGCGATGCATGGCTACAGTTATGCAAGCGTTCTGCGCAATCGGATAGCGGTTTCCTTTTTCTGCGGATGCTTTTTACCGGTCGCGTTAGTCGAAGCCTGCTTACCCTTTGTCTCTTGTGCGACAAAGTGTTTTACGCGGAAATGTGTTTAATTACAAACGAAAGCGTGTGACCGTACCCAGTCGCGTTTCCCGTCCCTCGATGACGATAACGACGACGGCGATAACGGCGATGCCACCATCTCCATATCTTTGGAATTGTGAAAGTGCAACAACACACATTACTTGTCGCGAGCGGGTCGTTATTTTTATTGAAAATTAATTTGCGATTTTGCTTATATATACAAAGGATTTACTTACGAGCGATCGGGTTTTGTACCCGGATTGGAAAAGTGAAAGCCGCGGGATCAATCACCCGCTTCCTACTCACCGCGAATTCTCTAAACGATTAATAATTTGCCAACACGGCAGGCATTGAAAACCGCAGAATTAATTTAATCTGCGCCAATATGCGCATTGATACCAGTAATACTTATTGTTAGCATATCAATGATTACTAAAATAATGTACATTTATACTTCTGTCAATTTTATGAATATCTTACATTGAGAGAAAAATATAGTTACTTTTGGCCTCAACTACAATTTTATAATATTTCTAACGATAATTATGGTCAACATAGTGATACATACACATAGTGATAGTTGAGTTAGTCACATTTTGTGTTAGAAATATAAAATATAAAATTGTAGTTGAGACCAAAAGTAACTATATTTTTTTCTCATTGTCATTGTAAAAACAAAAGATGTTTCTTCCCGTCTGCATAACGCAACGACTATAATTTTTCAATCTTTCTTCGTATTTTAAAAATGTCATGTCAGATATTAAGTTACATTTTTGTGAAAGTAAAAATTATAATTTATTATAAATAAATTTATAATAAATTGTTATGTCTCGTATATATTATTGGTTTACACCGATAACCATTTGGCGTAATTTTTATACGCAATCATACAAGTCAAGGGCATTATGTTTTATAATGCGCTCTCTTAGAACATCGATGTAAATCTGATTAGTATGAATAAGATCGATAGCCGATTACGTTAACTATATACATAGTGTGTTGTAACTATAATAAATATCATTGTTAACGAAGGAAACACGCCGATCACCGTCTCGCCTGGACGATCTGATTTTTCGTTGCGCTGTCATTGGGATTCCCTTTTTTAGTCGATTACCGCGTCTTGTATGAGCGAGCGCGTTTTTCTTTAATGTCGAACGTGCGATTGCGCGTCTCCTTTTTGTCCTTCCAATCGTACAGCTCATTCGTCTCGTTATTATTGCCTTTACACTCAATTGTAATTTTATCCTACTAAAATAATTGTTCTTTAAAATATCGAAGGGCCAGAAGTAACAAAAATATCACGAAGCATTACAATTTAACGGGTACACTATACATTTAGCTTAAGTCACAATACGTTACTTGCCTCGCAAATTCATTATTAAAATTTGCTTTAAAAAGCGCATTTTAGAGTCGGTAAAAATCACAATGACTCTCTCTTGGAGATCGTGCGCGTTCCTTTTTCTTTATAGATCAGGGTCGAGATCGTCGTCGTGTAACGCGAAATTAAATAAGCCAAGCAAATTATACGCTATCATTGTTGTGCGTCGTAAACCGTACCGGGATTTATTGGACTTATCGGTAGTTACAGCGCTGCTCGCTTTATACGCTGCAGCCGCCCGCGCTTATAACTCTCTCTTTTTCTCTCTCTTCCTCTCACTCTTTTCATCCTGTTCTCTTTCTCCTTCTCTCTTTCTCCGCTTCGAGAGAACCAGAGAAAGAAGTCAAATCAAGCATGCGGTGCGACGATAAATCCGGCCTGCTCTCTTTATACACCGTCCAATAATCGTCCCGCCACCACCTCGTCAACTGTCTCTCCTTCTCTCTCTCTCTCTCTCTTCTTTTCTTCTTTTAAACTTCCGGTGGACATGAAAATCAGAGCTAAAGGACAATTTCTCAACTGCGTCTCCGCGAAAGCGATGAAAATAAGAGACTAATTGGACGGGATTGATCATTATTAACCTTTAGTAACGTTTACTTCGGATTTCAGTTATGGAAACGATAAATGGAGGAAGTGTACCGCTTGTTCCAGACATAGGATCTATACCGGGTCAGGGGCGTGTAAACCAGCTTGGTGGAATCTTCATCAACGGACGACCACTGCCTAATCACATTAGATTGAAGATTGTCGAGATGGCCGCTGCGGGGGTCAGGCCGTGCGTTATATCGAGGTATAGTATTCAATCGAAAATATTTCCGGATAATTCCATGAATTCTGATAATCATAGGCCTGCATAAATTTGTGGTCTGGAAAAGAAGAGTAGTTTTCCGTATTTTTTGTGTGCTGAAGCTAAAACCGCAAGTAAATGTGTTCTGTCAAATCACATTAAAAAAAAAAAATGGAATTGAACCTCTCCAAAAACGCATTTTGGGGCATTTTTTAAACTTCGTAGCTAACGAACCCGATATGCGAGAGAATTCGAATAAGTCTCAAATTAATGCTTGAACATTGTATTTTAATATAAAAAATATCGGATTTTTTACCGCAGGGATCATCAAACTACTGGTGCACTTTTTAGGGGTAGACATACACTCGCAATAGAGTTTAACGGTTATTTTATTGTAGGCTATTGTAAAACCATTGCACACAATCAAAATTTTAATAATGAATTTGATACATGGGATCAAAGATGTTCTTCATAATAAAAATGCTTTTTTCATTTATTTAAAGAAATATTGTTTAAACAATTTTTGAAAAATGATTTTTCAAAAAATTAATTTCGTAATTCTATTGTATGGAAAGTTATATGAAATCCATATATTACATAAAACTTTTGCTGCGTGCAATAATTTTGCAATGTATAATAAAATAAACATTTTTTTCGAAAACATGACGTGATAAAACATTTTTACTTGCGAATTCAGCGATTCAGCGCACAAAAAACTATGGGAAACCACTCTTTTTTTCCAGGCCGCAGAAAAAAAGTAAAAATTTGCAGGCCTGTGTAATTTCTTGAAATAGAAATATAAATTTTTATTATTTATAAATGATATCTGTACTGATTCGCCTATTATCGTCCGTTGAGAATAGGCAATTGCGGGTGTCCCATGGATGCGTGTCGAAGATTTTAAATCGCTATCAGGAAACTGGTAGCATCAGACCTGGAGTTATCGGCGGCAGCAAACCACGAGTGGCCACGCCGGAAGTGGAGGCGAGAATCGAGGAGTACAAGCGCGACAACCCGGGTATGTTCTCATGGGAAATCAGAGATCGACTGATCAAAGAGGGCATCTGCGAACGGACCAGCGCACCGAGTGTGTCCGCGATTTCTCGACTACTCAGGGGTCGCGATTCCGAAGACGACGTTAAACTAGGTGACGGTGAGAAGTCTCACAATTGCTACACAAATAATCATTAGTGTAGCAAGTAAAAAATCTGTAGTATTAGGCAGACTTCGGAGTACAGACCTTGAGTGACTTGAGAAATATATATTCGAAAGGCAAAAAAAAAACAAAGCAAAATTTCTTTGAATAGGAATTATACGCATCATCTCACACACAAATCACTATTTTATGTATCTTTTGCTCAAATTGTTTTCCTTACTAAGCTTTCGTTGTCTGATTAATTAGGTTTTGAATATTATCACAAAAATCTGGAATTGAGCGTAGAAGATCAATTTGGTCTGTGCTCCAAACATATTAATTTAAATACATTCTCCTATTTTCATTAAAAATTTAACATCCTATATAGAATTAACTCATATTTTAAGGCATAAAATAGCTTATCTCTTTCGTGTCATTGAATCGCCTCGATACAAATACTCGCTTTACGAGTTCTTTGAAATTTCTTCGATCTGCCACGCTAATGGCGGCGGCAGGTTTCTCGAGCGGGTGTCCATCGGCCCTCTCGGCTGCCCGAGTTTCTTCCCGCGTCCTAACAGAGATTGATGATCGCCAGCGAATCGGCGAATCGGCCCGACGCCGAGTATCCTTGCATGGAATTGGATTATAACGACATCGGCTCGCATAAGAGACCGAGCCTATGGATGCGTTCGTTACGCGACGTCTCTTAAAATTAAATTAGTCGCTTTCCACGTTTCTTGCGAATCGTGCGACGCATCAGGGTACACGATTTTGTAAAAATTATATGCGTCGTACGAAAAGAGCTAAGGAAACAACGCTGGCTAGATGCGATTAAGATTTTTGCTTTTTAAATTTAACTTACTACCTGCGAAGATTTCTTTAGAATTTGCGGTTTCTAGAAGAAAAGAATGTAGATTTTGAACTGTTCTGTTTTACTTTTCCTTCCAGAGTTTAATCTTATTCAATTTATCTTGAATATTTTAAAATTTAATCTTATTCAATTTATCTTGAGTATTTTAATAAAATTTTGAAAATATTTTTAACATTTTAAAGACAGAGTACGTTAAATCAGCTGTGATCTAGAGTTTTTTGTCTACAGCGGATTTGTATATCTTAAATTGCAAAAAAATTATTGTCATATGAGAGCTTATTATCCCAGTACACGCGAACTTGAGTCAAACGCCTACTGTTGACCCACTTGGGCCCACAGAAATCCGAGGATATCGCGAATGCAAAGGATTTCGCGCGGTGAAAGGATCTCGCATCCGCGATACGCCTCATCACCTGGCCCACACGATGGACCACCGTGTGGGACCTGCTCGCTCGGTGAATGAGTAAATTAAATGCTCGCGTATTAATCAGTCGTGCCTACGTTTCTCGGTCTCGAAAATTGCCGGTTCGCCTCCGGTACGCCGTAGTCGGATCGCCTCCCTCCAGTAGCCGAATCGGCCGCAACCGTCTGACGGGCTCTGTAATTTACTCACCGCCCGGTACATGCCCACGTGTGTACGCGCGAGCCCGGTATGGCAGGCTGCACGTAAGCTGTGAGCCTTACACAAAGATCGATCGTCCTCGAGAAAATCAACGGCCGACGAAGGACGTGCGACCACCGGTTCGTGGATGAATCAGGATTCTCTTCATTTTCTTCAAGTTTAACATAAAAACTACATAAATGTCAAAAGGATCATTTAAATGAAAATAAAAAGAAATATAGCTGTACTGTACAGTTAACTATATAGAGCAATCAAAATATGCATTGGCGATAATTAAAATTGCAAGACGGTCCACAGTAAGTTCGGAGATATATGCTGAAATACTAGTTTGACAGATGTTGATAAATGGAAGTCACTTGCGAGAGCATAAGGACAAGTTGTAGAATTTCTGTTACATGTCCTAGAGAAATTCTCACCAAATATGGATACAAATTAGTACCGAAGTGAGGAGGGAGGATGTCTCTCCTCTGCTGACAAGACAAATGAATTGTGTACAGACAGAATTCATTCTGGGATCGTCTGAGAAGCTGCTAAGCCGGCAAAGATAAAAGGGACCACAGTTGAGAGAGAGAGGGAAAGAGGATTCTTGAGTCTGTAAGTCGATCGCCCTGACGGTCGGGCGCCCGTCGAAAAAAATAGAGAAACTGGGGCAGAAATAACACGACCTCGCAGAGGGGTGAGGAATGAAAAGGAACACCGTCTATTAAACGCCCACGAAGCTGCGAACATACGAGTCGAGCTGCCGGAGCTGTCGAGATGAAGTGACGCCTTTGTTCGGCGAACGTGTTGGATTGTTTTTCTCATATATGAAATGCGTCGCACGGTATAAGTAAGTTGGGGGGTGGCCGAGGAAAGGAAGGTATGCGACATTCTAACGAATGTTATGATCCCATGAAGGGGAATAATAGAGACATCTCATATATTATACATTACATTAGCTTAATAACATAATACACTTTAAATTCGTTAAATTCGTAGTGTTAAATTATATTTTTAACTATTCCATAAGTCGTCACTGCTCCTACTCAATATTTCATTAATTTTGACAAAAAGGAAGGTAAAATTTTGTCTAACATGGAAGTTAAATTAGATAAATTAATAATATCGTGAGTAAGAGTTATTCAATATGTTACTAATTTTATATTATTGCTTTAGTCAAATTAACCGAATATTGAGTAGGAGCAGTGGGCAACCCATAGGAGTTTACAGTGCAGTATTCTGTTTACTAAAGTTTATTTGTAGTTAAATTTGTAGTTTATTTGCAGTACTCTGATTATTGATTAATAATTTAATAAGAGATACATTAATGATTCTTTAATTGAGTCACGTGCCTACGTGGTCAAATAAAAAAGTCGATGCGATTTTTTTATAATTTTAGACGTTTAATTCTTTTCTCTTGATTTCATGCAATGTGCAATCTATCGCGATGATAAATTACTAATTATGCATACATCTGCTTTTGAAGTTTAATAGAAATATCAGATCTTCGTTTTTATTATCGTGGATGATTCACGGTTCATCCATGCAAACGGATTAAAAAAAAATCAGAGCAGAAATTATATCCCTCGTAGGGATAAGCGTCCGCGACCGGTTAGTAATTCCTCAAGTTTTCGGAACCTGATATTATGAATGATTACCAGGTTTGGTGCGTCTACGAACGGAGTCGTCACGTAAATCCATTATCATTCACAGCGATTTTTTTCATTGCGAAACGCTGTTGTTTCGTACATTTCTCAGAAACATGATAAGACACATCACTTTACATAATTACGTTGGACGGATCTTTCGATTTTTCTTGCAAAATTTTCATGTAAAAATGTACGTTTGAAATATGTGAAATGTGTAAATCGTTAATACGTGCGAGTAATGGCCAAAGTATCTAAGCGTCTGAATGTAAGGTATCGATCAGCCCTGCCTCGATCGTTTTGTTTTTATCGCTCGACATTCGAACAATACTCATTTCGCCTTTACATTTCGTCGAAAGGAAGTGATTGCCTACGTCGTCCTGGCGGGACTTTCATCGAGGCTATTTCTGATCGTTGATCGCACGTGGGCATAGCGTGATCGTGGCCTCAGGTTTGTTGGACCACGTCGTCGCCCGCACTATTTTCATCTGCACGCGGATAGGTGTCGGTGGATGCAAGAAACACAACGAAGAGAGAGAGAGAGAGAGAGAAAGAGAGAGAATAGAATGACCCGAAGGCGGAGGTGGATGAAAAAAAAGCACGACGACGGGCCGGGAATAGAGCCCGTGTCGAATTTGCATTAACGCGACCCGTCCCGGCGTCAGGCGTCGTCGCCCGATTAGTCGCGCGCCGTGTAAACTCGAGTCCCGAGAAACTCACGACAATTCCGAAATGTACGGATCGCATCGCGAAGCGCACGCGGAAGCAAAAAGTCACCGCTGTGTCTTCAACGTCTGCGCATCACGTGCGCTCTTGCGGCATTTCCTCTAGGAGTGCACGAAAGAATGCCTATTTTCAGAGCCGGAGCGCGTCAAGCGCTCAAATCGGACGCGTAGACAGGCGTAATCGAGCGTTGCAGGGTTATTAGAAAGAAATCTTTCTAAATTAAAAAAAAATGTAACATACAAGAAAATACGATTTAATCTTCTTTTCGAGGTAGATCTCTTTTTAGAATTCAACAAAGACTATCTTCA
The DNA here is from genome assembly GCA_021460005.1 of Tetramorium alpestre. NCBI lineage: Eukaryota > Metazoa > Arthropoda > Insecta > Hymenoptera > Formicidae > Tetramorium > Tetramorium alpestre. The sequence continues at coordinate 450,574 of JAJVSH010000008.1, read as the reverse complement.
AAATTTAATTTTCAAGTTAAATTCAATTGTATTGAGTTTAACTTCAAAATTAAATTTCGCCAACAACAAGTTATCATTCTGTCACGGGTTTCTGTCATGTTATGTGCATTCTGATGGCGGTGTTCACTAGCATTCTCTTAATACAGATTCGCATTGCTGGTTCACAGTTTGCTTTTGGAGAACCGGTACGTCGACGTCAAAGAGCACCGCGAGGGTTTCGTGCCAGGTGCTTATTTCACACTCGATTTACGATCAACATGTTTACATCCGCGCACAGTCTTCCTCGACTCACCTATCTTTCTTTACTGCTGACGATTTGACATTTTTATCGAGGACTCACTTTGCTACTTGTCAATTGTCATGTATGATCGTTTTATGTAGTTTTTATCAATCGAAAGCTCTCAATTAACAGCGTTTCATAATTATTTTATGGTTGTTCTTCTCGTTGATCTTGAGAATAGCAACCAATCAAAAGAAATTTCTAGTCGTTAGGATTTACAACTTGTAATACAATACAAATTAAGATCAAAGGCAGAACCTTTAATACGATTTTCTCTTCAAGAAAAGATTTTATATCGCGTATTACGGGATTCTTATAATTAAATATATTTGTAAATTATAGCTCATTCTTATCTCATTTTTTTAACATAATCTATAGGAAAAACAAGTTCTGGATCCGATTGCGAGAGCGAACCGGGGATACAGCTGAAAAGAAAGCAGCGCAGAAGCAGGACTACCTTCACAGCTCACCAGCTGGATGAATTGGAACGGGCATTCGAGAAGACTCAGTACCCTGACATTTACGTTAGAGAGGAACTTGCCCAGAGAACGAGATTGTCAGAGGCAAGGATTCAAGTGTGGTTCAGCAACAGAAGAGCTAGATTGAGAAAGCACATCTCCTCGTCAACGTCCGCTCCGTACGTCGGTTCCGTACCCTATCCGACCGGCTACGTTATTCATCCACCAGCGCCGCCTCATCCTCACGCGGGAGCAGCCATGCCGCCGGGTCATCCGCATCCACATCCGCATCCGCATCCTCAGAGTCTACCGGACGCGGCGTTCTCTTCCGGTCAAGGTATGCGTGTGTGTGTGAATCAGGATAACAATACATATCGTTTCTATTTTACAATTTTATTCTTACAATAAATCATAATACAAGAACGAGATCACCATCACTGCGTTCTATTTCAGTTTCAGAATTGTATTCGTCCCACCATGCATCAGTGACTCATCAATTGGCAGACTCCGCGACGCGACTACCTTCGACCGTTGGCTCAACTTCGACTTACAGTTTCCCCGCCACAGTGACGTATCCCAATTTATCGGTATTGTCGCCGGCTTCGTCGACGACGGCTCATATGGCTCACCAAGCGGCCTCCACATCGTCCAGCTATCAGCAAACAAGTAATCACCAGTTACCGCCGACTCCGAACTCTCTCGTCACCATGATGGGACCGAATTCAGGCAACTCGACATCCGCCCCCGATCAATTGGCCTCGTCGGAACTCCCGATCAGCTCGGTTTCACCTCCTCAACAGCAGCAACAGCAACAGTCGCAGCAACAACAAACCCCACAACAGACCAGTCAAGGAACCACGTCGCCGTCATGGAATCTCGCAATTACTGCCAGTGGCAGTAGAGTCAACCTGTCGAGTCCGCCGAGTCTGCAGCAACATCATGCCTACAGCACTCATCCTCATCAAGCATTTCCTAGCCCTTATAGTACGCAGAGCTTTCAACAACCACCTAGACCGGCGCCACAATCTTTCTGGTATTAAAAGTATATAATCTTAAAGTTATTAACTATTAAAGTTATTAACTTTAAATTTGTACGCTGGCGATTTGCGTCGTTGTAACAGCGTGGTTGTAGAAAGAAACATAGGCAATGATGAATTTTAATTGATTTTCTGAGCCTCTTTAAAAAATATCTGCAAAGATAATTAATAGATTAATAATTTAATCTATTAGTCACATGATTACGGAATGTAATGTTAATATCGCTATTTACATGTGACGATTTATACTAATAGCTAGATGGATTTAGTTTTATTGAATTTGTAACATAAGGAAAATAGGATAAGTATCGAAATAACTTAGGCTGAATTGTTTTTTTTTTTAAGAAACAACTGTATATACATATAAGTTATACATGCGTATAAATTATACAGATTGTCTCACAAAGATCGTAACAACGCTTGTAGGTAAATTCTATCATCATTTTAAGACTCTTAATACCAAAATATTGCCTTTGCATTACAAAGAAATGCAAAGAAATATTATTTGAGTTTGCGTTTTACATAATTTATAATATTTGTTTTCTTTATATTTTTAATAATCAAAACATCTGCCTAAACAGTATCTTTAGCATTGTATATCACATCGTATTGAATGCACAAATTTTAAGCAACTCGATTCATTAAATTTAAATGGTTTTAATCTAAAAAAACCTATTGTAGCTTTAATTAAGCTTTAATTAAGCTTAATTAAGATTTTGTTTTAAAATGATCTGAGGAATGGTATCATTAAGTGTTATTATGATCTTATGGGACATTCTGTATGTAGTATAGACAGCTAGTTAAAATTTAATTGTTTTATTGTAATTAAATTTTACGTTGTAAAGTGTTGTGTACAATGAGTTTTAAAACACTTCATCTCGAACACGTGTATTTCTTAAATAACAGAAAATTATTTTATAAAGATTGTATAAAGATTTATTAACACACATTTGTTGAATATTCTGCAATACAAAACTGTAAATATAGTTTTTCTTTTGGTTCGTGGGTTTTTATATTTCGATTAATTAATTCTTAATTTTTCCTGCAACATATTTTACAGTGCGACCAAAAATTTAGCTTTTAAACTATTGTAAATATATACAATTTAAGAATTTAAGTACATGAGCAATATTATTTGATTGCACTGATTCTAAGAACGGAAAGTGTTCCCCATTCACTCGACGGTGTACGTAGTACTGACGTAGTAATCGCAAAATACATAAAACGCATGTGCATATGAGATTTACGTGGCTGTGTACATTCTAGTACACTGCAAATATTATTTAAATCATATTTTATGTAGTTTTTTATTATATTATTTAATTATATATAAGAAAGATTGCATATTATCTTATATAATTTGAAATGCTATATTTTTTTATATTTGATGATCACATTACAATTGATTACAATGATCGCAATACAATTTTATTATTTTCATAATAATATTTTACTAATTAATAAATAATGTAGATATAAATAGAAATTTTTTAATAATTTTAAAATTGAAATTTTTAAAGCTGACGAGATTCAATTGTTCGCTACTCATGTGCACATTCAAATAAATCAAATTAAATAACTAATCCAGATAGTCAAATGACGAAAACAGGTTTATGTAATGATTACTAGAAAGTTTATTGACAGAATGTAAGCAGAAATATAAAAACAATTTTCTCTATTGAAAATTTAGTCTTTAATAGATATAAAAGAAAAGATATAAAAAAAACATCAAAAAACTACTTTCTAAAAATATAAAAAAATAATCTCTTTAATTTTGAAAATCGGTATAATTTTGATTAGACAAATCGGTCAATCAAAGATATTAATATGTAAATCTTTATAAGCATTTAATAGAATTTACATGACAAATGAATATGTTTGCATAATTTATTCAGTCGATAGCGGTTGCACAATTTCCATTCGTATTTTAATTATAATACATATATCCTGTGAGCAATCTGAAGAGTTCTTTCTTAATATTCTAGAGGGACACACAGTTTCAATAATTTCTTCAATATTTTAATTTCTTCTGCTCAAAAATATAAAAATTAGCACTGATTATTTATTTTTCAAAAATTACTTATTTTACAACAACTCGTTTTTACATCATTAAACTCTCGCATTATTTATCGAATTGTACGAATTATTTTACGAATTACTAATATTTTACCGTTCGTTGCTTCATTCGTTTAGTTTGCTTGTGCATCTTCAATTTTCCTAAAAGTTTCTTTTATCTCTGACTTGTCCCTAAAGGCTTCTTCTATCTCCGTTTTTGTCTTCGCGTGTGTTTCCGGTAACGCAATCATTAAAAAAAAGGTAATTATGATGCATATTATAAAATAAAAGTAAAAAGTGGCATTTCGGTGTTGCGTTACCATCATTGGATATAACTGTAGTACGATATAATTGCATACATTGCAAAATAAAGTGGTAAGTTGACCAAGAACGTTTATATACTTGGTGGGATATAATTCTGCAATTAACGGCAAAGGAAGCGAAAAAATTCCGAACGATCCAAACCCCTACAATTCAACAATTTAACAATCAGCTACAATAAACACATAGTCAAATCCTTTTCAAGAAACTCTTTTAAAAAGTTAGTATTTATATAAGTTCAATCTATATTAGACTTGAATTTACGTCGAAATTATTATCAGAACTATCTTAAAAAATTGCAACTATTGGATTAACAAGATGAATATTATGAACATTTTTGAAAATATTACTTTCTTACCACAAAAAGAAAGATACAAGCGAGAGGTATAGCTGTAATGCCGGTATTTTCAAAAAATTCCAAATACACTAGTAAAATGCCCAAAAAGATTGATATACCGACCCCGGACACAATTGACATGGGTCGACGACCAATTCTAAATTTTTAATTAAAGTTTATTATTGAAGTTTGTCAGAGGATTATTATTTCAATCACTATAATATAATGAATGTCTGAATAAATGTACAAGTTTGTTGCAGTTTAATCACAAAAGACTTGATACAAAAATGTCTAAATTACACCCATTGCGTTTAAAACGAACAAAATTGGGCATCACATCAAATTCGAATAAAAATAATTACCTCGTGCTACAGCATGCCATGATCACAGCGCCTACTATTTGGATAATTCCTATTAGGACGGTAATCAAGAAAGGATTTATCGTAATGTTGAGCCTGGTGATTATATCGACAGAATAACTTACAATCACATATAGCCCGCTAAACTGTTGCAAAAGGAAGTAGAGATTTAATATCACAAATGGCTTCCACACTTCTGGTAAACAAATTACCCTCTGGATACTTTTCAGTTTGCTCCATTTACTTCGGATAAGAAACGACCATATTTCTTTTTCTTTAGTCGAAGAAGAATCTGATTGACAATTTTGAGATGTCTCGAAATTATTCGTCAATTCGTTGTAGTTTACCATTCTGGCAAATTCTTCCTGAAATTCTATTGTTTCCTGGTGCAAGCCACGGATTCGAAGTAAAGTGATCCTGGCTGCCTCTTTTCGCCCTTTCGAAAGCAACCATACAGGACTTTCACATATGAAAAAGATATTCCATAATGCAAGAGATAACGAAGGTATGAGAGAAAACGCTGTTGTTAACCTCCAATGATTCTAAAATAACATAAATTTTTTAAGTAAGTTTTAGAAATAAATTAATATAAATTAATTAACTTATAATTAATAAAATATAATTAATTAAAAGTCATATTGTTTCATTTCATTAAGACAATTTTCATAATTTAAAATAAAATTAAAAAATTAAGTTTAAAGCATAAATAAAATTCTGTTTTACATAAAAATTGATTTAATTATATAATTTAAATTTTGCTTCATTCTAATTGTCTCTTTATTTTTTATAAATGAAAAATTATTTAAACTGACGCGTAAAGCTGTTACCTCTATAACAAAGCCTAGAAAATAAATAATCAGAATTCCAACAGTAAGCGATACTTGCGGAGTAACGGTAATAACATCTTTCCATGAAGCTATAGAGATTTCTTCTAAATACATTTCAGTAGAATGTGCATTAACACCCACGGCAAGTCCTGAAAATTTCCAAAATATTTTTAATAAGCATTAATCTTGATTACCTCGTTAAAAAAATAGTCAATTTGAAAAAAGAATTGTTTATATTTTCATATCATAAATGAAAACTAGCGTTTAAGTTAATAAAATGCGTTTGTACCTCATAATCATATATAAATAATATGATTAATTAATTAATTAATGGCCTTCAAAATGCAACAATATACGAAAAATGTCATCCTTTTCAACATTATTACACACTTAATTCGCTCGCAGTTAAAAAAAAATAAAAAAAAAGTTTCCAATAGGAGCATTATTAGGATATAACTTTGCACTAATTTACATAATATTTCTTAATTATCAGTAATTAATACCTAACTACTTATCAATGATTGAATAAAGACACATGAAGTTATATTTCAAATTTAATAATTTAGAAATTATTTAAAAACAAATAATTTTTTATTATGCATGTATTTTACGAATCGTAAAAAAATTGTTACGGATTGAGAGAAATCTGATATTGATTTGTCGAACTTCTCACCGGTTAATGCTCTACCAACGAAGAGTTGTGGCACATTATAACTACTCGCAATCAGGCTCCATCCCAAAGTAGAGATTATACTAAATATTATCATGTGGTAACGTCTTCCATAGCACATTGCAAGAGGATAAAAGATGCAACCAAAGATGATACTGATAGGTATTATAGAAACTAGACAAAAATTTTTTCAATATAAGTACAAATACATTTGCATATGGGATGCACATTTTACAAACAATAAATTTTATACAATTTTACCAATCTTATGTACACAATTCTAATTTATTATTTTTCCTCTCTGTATTTATATAAATATATTTATGTAGAAATACAAAGCATAAGGATTATTGATTGAATCGGTCTCAACATAATGTCGAATGCATATGCATATTGAATGTGCGTGTCATAGAGATTAAATGATAATAGTTGCTAATATTAATAGACGCATAATAATAGTAGCAAAAAAATAAATTTTTTTATTAGAAACAATTACCGAATAAAGGTATTTCCATTTCGTTTAAAAATATTGATGATGTGTTATTTGTCAATATCGGAAGTACTACGGAAGAATATCCCATAATCATTCCTGTATTAATTGAAGCCAAGTTGCAAACAGCAGTATAAAGAATCTGCGATTATATATACATACATACATATAGGTATAATACACACACACACACACACACACACAGAATATACATGGAACAATTAGATGTTAAAAATGTTAAATTAGATGTTAAATATCGTTAGATTTATAAATTTTATTATTTTAAAATAAGAAAATATTATTCTCTTTATTTGAAATTTTGAAAATTTTAACTCATAACATTATAAAAATTCTTTCACATATCTGTTTCATAAAAAAATCTGTCATAATTGACATTAATAAGAAAAATATTTCTTTTTCTTAACAAATGTGCTCAAATAATAATACTTGATGGCGTACCAAAAAAAACCCTTCTTTTTGCACATTCAATCGTAAAAACATTTTTGTATCTGCAATGTTGTTCCTGTGTGCAAAAATTTTATGAAATATTTCTCCCAAATAATGGCACTATAACACTATGATTATAATACAGATAAATAACTTATTAGATAATATTCATAAATAATAACTCACTTTGAATGAAAATTGTGGCTCAAAATTGCATTTAAAGCAAACTATCACTCATAAGTATGTTTAACTGAAAATTTTCGAAACATTTATACAGTATATTTATTCATTATAATTAAACTTGAAATTGACAATTTTATAATTATTAATATGTCTGTCTTGTTAAGCAATGTTCAACGCTCTTCTAGTTAAGAAGTTGCAATCTTATCTTGAATTTTCTGCGAGATTTGATATATTGTACATTGTGCCTGAATCCACTTTTTTTACGCGTTCATAGTTACTTAACTCACTATTGCAATACTAAACATTCGTTGCGATATATTCGCGATCCACGTGTATTGTCACATACGATAAAAAGTCAAGACCATCAACTCTTTCATGGCCAGCTCAATTATTATTATTGCATGTATAATTATGTGATAATTCAAGGAGCTAATTTCTCAAGAATACTTTGTTAAAAATAGTTAATTACAGTTAATGTATTGATATCATGAGAATTTGTCATACAAATATTGTATTTCTCAATAATGCGATTTAAAAAAAATTTTCTTTTATGTTTTTGTAGAACATAAGCTAAAGAAGCTAATTGTTGTGTAATACCGAGTATATTACATAAATCTAATAAACATGAATCTCGATCACTTGCAACATAATACACATCATATAGTTAAACAAATCAATTTTGTGCGCTTTCATCAAAGAAATCGCCAAGACAATTTAAATGACTTTAAAGTCAATATAAGTTATAATTCCATATCATATCATATACGATATCATAAACGTCAAGACTATCAACTCCTTCATGGTCGACTAAAATTATTATAATTACATGCATAATTACGTGATAATTCAAGGAACATTGTTTGGGAATATTTTGTTAAATATAGTTAATTACAGTCAATGCATTGATAACGAAAGAATTTGTCACACATCTCTATAAACGCGTAATATTATTTAAAATTAAATAATATTTTAGTATTCTTAGTATTCTTCTTATTATTCTTAATATATTATTATATTATACTTTATTATAATATACTTATACAGTATATTATATATTATTATGTTAAATATGATATTCTTAAAATATTCTTAATATGTCAAATGATAAGAAGCAACATCAAGTGGATAAAGTCAGTTTTAATGCGCGCTTTCATCAGAGAAATCACAAGACAATAGACATCTCAATGACTTTGAAATCAAAGCATATTTGCATGGATATCGATAATGTGGACAAGTACTGATAATAATTGTTCTCAAGATATTGTAAGAAGTTAGAGGAATTGATACTTGAAAATACCCCCTCCTTCTTATAAATCGAATGACTAGCGAGCTCACGAATAGATCGTGCGTCGTTTACGAGTAATTGCGAAAGAAGCAAGTTCGAAAAATAACGAAGAAGTGCTAAAAAGTGCGGGCGAAAATTCGTCGAGTGAAATCGAGAGACAGCATTTATTAAGGCAAGGATTCGATAAATTACGAATTTGTTGAAGAAATTTCGTTGAGTCGAACTCGATTATCGAATTGATAATTCAAACACGTTTGTTCTTTTCTTCTGCCTCGAAAGCATTTAATTTATTCCAAATACACGTAATTATATCGAAACAGTATCTACGACTTATTTATCCTCTACTACATTCAAATTCCTACTGTATATTCATTTTTTACATTCTGTTTTAATGTGAACAACATTCTTTATGAAAAAAATCTGTTATGGACATGATAAACGTAGTACTGCGTATTCCTCATCGACAAATACAGTGTATTCGTCTAACAGGTTTTGTGAAAAGAATGTAAAATCGTTAATGCACCGTTGCGAAATACAAACACAGATTTTGTTAAAGAAAATTTCTGATTCGTTAAAATTGATAAATAAAAGTTGAATAAAATTACAGTTTGCTGCACAGACATATTAGGATCTGGAAAAATGCCTTCTTCTAAGAAAATGTCTTCTTCTGAGGAATACAGCCATTTCATTCAGGTAAGACAACGAACTTTTCGATATCTACTTCCTGTTTTATAACATAATGAAATGTATTTTAAGGTGTTATATCTTTGATCAAAGATTTATTTCATGCATATTTACGTATTACTTAAATTAAAATACCAAATTTATATAAAATCATTTTCTGTTTGTAAGAAAGTAAGTAACGTTCGATTACATAATCAACCTTCCTTTCTTTATTAACGCGAGTGTTGTTCGATGATTACTTCACTCTTTTATTAAGAGAGAATATCTTATATATGTATATACATATATGTATGTATAGCGGTTAAATACTCATTCAGATTACGTCGTCGGTCAATCAAGAGAATCTTACTCATCATGTGTCGAGTAAAGAGCAAAGTCGATGAAATCTATATAAAATTACAAATAATGATTCTTCTACTAAAAATGATGTTTACTTTTAAGAAATATTATTTACTCTTATATGCATATTACAATCTAATATCAAACGAAGAACGTAAGGGATTTAACATCTCTGATTATAAATCTAGAAAAAAATGGTCCCAGCTAATAAAAAAATTTAAAGAGAAACATAGTGAAACTTTTACAACATTAAGATCATACCAGGAATTTAATCAGTCGACTTGTTCAGATAGCGTGGATTACACTTCCAGTTTTCGAAAATCGCCGAACGACCTACTTAAATTAAGCTATCCTTAAACTGACAACCTTTTAAGCCTCGGCTAACTTTAAAAAAAATCTAAAGAAAATTCTATATGTATCTAATTCTAATCTAAATTTAAATCTAATTCTGAGTATAACCCAAAACCACCATTATTTTTAAAAGTTGCTCGCTTCCTGATTGTTTTTTATATTTATTTTTATATCTGGAACATGTCACTATACGATTTGAGAGGATAAAAGAAACTCTATGGAAATAAGTTGGTATAACACTATATTAGACTCGGGTATGTTTATACTTAATAATGGATCATTTATTTACAGGAATATCACTACTGATTATTTGTTATTAACATTATTCTGATCGATCCTTGTATTATATAGCAGCTTCAAGTTTTTTGCATGATGTGAGTGCATGATGTTTAATGCTAGATTTATCACGCTTATCACTATTACATACACGGCTTACTGACATATTTCCAACTAAAGAATGTAAAAACTCATTCATGAAATTGACTTTACTCGAATTAATTACTTACTTCTTTATTAAATATTGTTATTTAAAATTATTTTTATTTTAATGTTTCTCATTTAAATCCATTTTTATAGTTGGCGCAATTTTTCATATTATTCCTTTTGTAGAAAAGAACTTTTTTAAAAAGGTAATATTTTAATGATTATATCGGCGCGTATATTTGGCGCCTTTTTTACCTTTTTTTAAAAAGATTTTTCAAATGTGATTATCTTAAAAATATTTATCTATGTTAATTTTATTTTTCAAAAAAGACCTAGCTATAAATTTATTATATTGCATCTAATTTTACAATAATAAAGCTACGACATATTTTTTTATGCTGCATATCTACTAATGCTATGTTTGTATTATACTGACAAGTTAAAAATTATTTTCTTTTTATAAGCTGGCTACAATTACTACACAATGTATTGTACCTTACAAGTTTCTTAAAGTATGCTTCCAAGTATTTGATATAATGGGCTCGATCCCAACGCCATCTTGTAAATCTCCAATAAAAAAAAATTTAGTACTCTAATTTTTTCTGCTATAATATGAAAATTAGTGCTTATTATTTATTTTTCAAAAATTATTTATTTTGTAATTACTTGTTTTTACATTATTTACAAACTCTTGTATTACTTATCGAATTGTACGATATACCTACTAATGTTTTACCGTTCGTTGCTTCACTCGTTTAGTATACATCTTCAATTTTCCTAAAAGTTTTCTTTTATCTCTGACTTGTCCTCTTTCTATCTGCATTTTCATTTTTGCACGTATCTTCGCTAACATAATCGTAAAAAAAAGTGATTATGATAACTATTATATAAAAGAAATGTAAAAGGTAGCATTTCTGTCTTACGTTACCATCATTGGATACGATTGTAGTGTACGATAGTTGTATAAACTGTTGAATAAAATGGTAAGTTGCCCAAGGATGTTTACGTACTTGGCGAGATACAATTTTGCAATCATTAGCTAAGGAAGCAAAAAATTCCAAATAATCCAAAGTCCTGCAATTTATTAATCATGAAATCTGTAGCTAGCTTCAATAAATACATTGACAAATCTTTTTCAAGAAGTTCTTCCAAAAAGCTAATATCTAGAATTCAAATATTCCAATGAGAAATATAAATAATGGTTAAAAAAACATCAAATTAACGTCAAATCGACTCGATTAAACGCCGAATGCGTCAAATAAACATCGATTCGACATCTTTTCAATTAATTATTTCTCATTAGAAATTAGATTTAAACTTATATCAAAGTTATTATCATAACTATCTTCTTCAAAACATTCTAACTATTTCATGGGTAAAATGAATATTATAAACATTCATGAAAAATATTATTTTCTTACCACATAGAGGAAAATGCAGCGAGAGGTACAGCTCGTGTAACGCTCGTGTAACAAAAAAATTGATACAGCAATACTAGACACAATCGACACAGGTCAATTCTAATAATCTTGAAATTTATTATATAGTTTCTCAAAGAATTATCATTTTAGATAACGTGTTGTAATGAATATGTGTCAACCATTGTTATATACAAACTTGTTATAGCTTAATCGTGAAAGACTTGATAGAAAAAAATTCAGAATTATTATACTCATTGCGTTACTCAAGTTAACTTTAAAGTGAAATTGGATATCATATTAAATTCGAATAAAAATAATTACCTCGTGCTACAGCATTCCACGATGACATTGTTTACTATTTGAATTATACCTACAAATTGTAAAACTGTAATCAAGAAAAGGACTATCGTAATGTTGACTATAGTGATTATATCAATATAATATTGATATAATTTATAATTATATATAATCCAGTAAACTGCTGAAAAAAGATATAGAAATTTAATATCACAAATGGCTTCCATATTTCCGGTAGAATTATTCTCTGAATGTTCTTCAGCTTGCTCCATACACTCCCAAAAAACGATCACTTTTGCGCCTCGTTAGTTGAGAAGTCTGATTGACAGTTTTGAAATGCGAAATTGTTTGTTTATTTGTTGTAGTTTACCATTCTAGCAAATTTCTTCTGAAATTCTTCGTTTTTTGGTGCAAATCTAAATTTAAAGTGGAACGATCCTGATAAAGTGGAACATTTTAATAGGTGCATATTTTTTGTAATAATAAACATAGTACAAAATTTTTCAATTTAAAATAGATTATCTAATAAAGGTATTTTCATTTTATTTAAAAAATCAACGATGTGCTATTCGTCAAAACCGTAAGTACTATGGAGGAATATTCTAGTAGCTCCTGTAAATTAATTGCAGCCGAGTTGCAAACAGCAGTGTAAAGGCACTACATAAATTATATATATATGTAGATATAATTAGATAGAAATACAATATCTAATTGTATAATATCTAATATTATTATAGATTTTCTTTTTATTATTTTAAAATAAAAAATTCTATTCTTTTTATCTGAAGTTTCAGAAATTTAAACTCATAACATTTAAAAAATTTTTTCACAAATCTGTTTTATAAAAAATTTGTCATAAACCACATTAGTTAAAAACTTTTTTCTTCTTTGTAACAAATAATATAAAAATACTAATATTATATAATAAATAATATAATACTTGACGATGTACCAAAAAAAAATTTATTCTCACATATTCAATGGTAGATAATACATTTTTATTTTTATATTTATCGTATTGTTCCTATGTCGCAAAAATTTTGTGAAAACTCTACGAAATATTTCTATATGTTATTTATTATATCTCAACTAATGGCATTATAATGACATTACAATTAGAGCATAGAAAAATGATTTATTAGATAATCAAGAGGCACAGTAGTATCTCGCGTCAATTAAATGTATGCGCAGTTTACGCGCAATCGAGATCGACCGGATTTATAAATAATAATTCACTTTGAATAAAAAATGTGACTTACAGTTGCATTTAAGGCAAATGGCATGAAACTATCAAGTATATTAAGCTAAATAACTATAAAACTCTTAAAATATTTATAATTATTATAATGTCGCCGACTAGAAGGTATGACAATTTTATACACAATGCCTAATGTATTTGTTACATCACTCTTCTAATTAAGAATAGGGAATTAGGCTTATCTTAAATTTTAAGCAAAATTTGTATTGTACATTGTGCCTGAATTCACTTTTTTATGTCTTATATTTTACTTTTGTAGTATTAAAAATTTCTCACGATATTTTTGCTGTCCAGATATTTCATCACATATGATGTAAAAAATCAAGTTGATAATGGTCGATAAAAGTATTACTATAGACAATTATGTTATAATTCAAGGAGCTAATTGCACGCGAGAACATTTCGTTAAAAATAATTAATTACAATTAATGTGCATTGATAGCGTGAAAATTTGTCATATAAATAATAATGCGTCTCTCAATAATACGACTTTCTATGTACTTTTTTTTATGTTCTAAATATGAAGAAAATAACGGTGTAATCAATTACCATCCAGATAAGAAGCGCGAAAGTATCATTCGTATAGACATAAAAAGAAGACCTAGCATACGTGACTTCGGCAGAACGGAGAGAGAGGGAATTTTCTCTCTTCCATTCTCTTCTGATTGTGTGTAAACAACTGGCTGAGTGGCAACTTGATGTTTTTAATGCGCACGCAAAAGAGAGAAGAGGACAGAGATTCACCGATGATTTCCCTTTCTCTTCGTTCTGCCCGAACCCAACTTTCCTTCTATAAAAATATATGGCATGCTAAAGTCTATCTTTTACGTCTATGATCATTCGTAAGGCGCAGAATACATTCCAAATCTAATAGACACGAGTCTCACATGCGGCGCTAATATAGCAGCGTCAAGTGGTTAAACAAGTCAGTTTTGGTGTGCGCTTTCATCAGAGAAATCACAGGACAATCCGGATGATTTTGAAGCCAATTCAAATTGTCATCGATATCGATAATATGGATAAATACAGATAACAATTGATCCCAACATATAATCAATTTTTACGTGCTACTTTAACGCGAACAGCAGTGTCATTCCCGAGGAAAAGAATCTGTTATCGACATGGTAAACGTATCAGTTCATATTCTTTATCGATAAATAGAGTGTATTCGTGTAATGAACTGTGCGAAAAGAACATGAAGTCGTCAATGGACTGTTAAGAAATACATACACAAATTTTCGTAAAGTGAAAATTTGCAGTTAATTAAAAAATTGGTGCATAAGAAGAAATTACAGTTTCGCCGCACGAACACATATTAGCATCTAGAAAAATGTCTCCTCTCGATGAAGAATGCAGCCATTTCATTCAGGTAGGTTAACGAACCATCGCGGAACCTGTTTCCCGTTGCGTAACTTGATCATGTGCACTTCGATAAACTCCGATTGTATCTTTCATCAATGGCATGACTTATACATATTTACGCATTATTGTCTAAGCAAGAAATATCAAATTTATCCAGAAATAATTTTTGGCTTGTAAAAAAATAATAATCTAAACTTACATATATTGAACATGCAATTTTTTTCTGAATCCAATCAAAATTGTAAATACCTAGTTAAAGTGAACTTGATATCAAAAATAAATATTCAAATAAAGCTGAGATAGAATGTCAAATGTATAATCAAATAAGTTCTGCAAACTCAGTATCGACATTATACTTTGATCTTTTCCGCACTATTTGTTACGATTATTGCGCGATAATGAGGTATAACAATCTCGCGATTACAAGTGATAATGAGATCCAATAATCTCATGTAATTATAGGCAATAATGGCAATATAATCGTCATCATGTTCCGCGAATGTGCGTTGGTATTTATTGCGATTTAAACGCGTGGCGATCGGAAAGTTTGACGGCTGTAAGTCTCATAGATTTTCCATCTCACTAAGAATCGATTGATCTCGCGAACGAATACCATTCGGCCTCGAAGATCGGCGTTATGACGTACATGCACGCGATACCGTAGTGACGACTTAATCCTCTTACGCAAGCGCTAAGAGTTCCGCGATAACGTTCTCATGCTGCATTACGTATAGACTTACTGTCTTATACTGACAATGAGTTGTTTAATCACTTTTAATTCGTATGTCGATGTCATGTACCAACATAGAACCAGGGTTAATAGAAATGTTAATTCAACCATGGACCATATGCATCTTTCGCAATGTTCTTCTGTTATAATTAAATGGTATTAGCACCAATATTATTGAAGCGTCTTCTCTAATGACGCACATGTTAAGACATTTTTTTTATTTCAAATCTTAGACTGCATCATAGTACTTTAAGAAGAATGTAATCATTATTTTTAATTGTATATTTAGTATTAAATAATTTAGTTGTATTTACAATCAAACATTCAGCATTATCTATTATAATATATAATATTTTTTTAAATTTTAATTAAATATATGAATTTATTTGTAAAAAATATGTATTAAATTAAAAGAATGTTAAATTTAATTGAAGTATGTAAATTAAAATAATAAAATCTTTAAATTGTTGATTTCAATTTATTTAAGATATTAAATCTATTTTAAAGATGTCTATCTTATTATTAAACTATCTACTGTATTAAATCAACAATAAAAATTAATGAAATGCGATAATATGCATAAAAATAATTTGAATCCAAGGCTGCCGACGAACTAAATGAGTTCAAAAAGATAAAAAAGGAAATAGCTCGCACATTTATTAAACCTATCTATAAACATCGTCCTCAATTAATGCTACTCGTACAAATGTTTTCGAGCGAAATATTACATCGTGCGTTAATTACGTTTGCAATTGTACTGTTTGAAATATGTTTTGCAAGTGTTAACATTGTTTGCTTATGATGCCTCGTGATAGTGGCGATACTGTCATTTGTAGAAGATATCAAAAACAACACATTCATTATTGTTATTTTATCAAGACAAGCTCGTTATCGCTGAAACATTATTGTAATTATATGAATATAAATATATACATATATTATGAAATTATATACTATATGTACATATTTAGAAAAATAAAATTGAATTTCTTTTAATATAAACATTTTAATATTTAATTTAAATATTTAAATTTAAATCTTATATACACTATAATTTTTATCTAAAAATACTGCAAAGATACCAAGGAGTTTAAATTATTTAAATTATCCATGTTGCAAGATGGCATTGATCACGATATATAATTTACAAATATATAATTTAATTGCTATAAAATTTCTTAATGAATGTTCATTTTAGAAATCGACGATAAATTAACAGGGTGTCATGATAAAAATTACATCACAGTAGTTACAATATATATCTTGTTCGAGGAAGTTACGCAAGTCAATGTCAAGACGACCGGAGCACAAATAAGACCGGAAAGAATTTAGAAGTCGCACGATAAATTCGCAGAAGCGCAGAATCAATCGAAGCGTGAAGTTATATTGAAGGTTCACGCCGATTGCTAATTAGCCTTTCACTTTGACTGGATTTAACAAACAGATGTTCCAGATTAAATATAGACGTGCATGATCTTATGACGTGGTACAAATTTTATTTTGCTACCGATAACAGCGTATGAAGATTTTAATTAACGCGTCTGACAGTCTCATATATCTACTATTGACTAATTTAAGCAAAATAAGAGCGATATCTTGTTTTGAACAGACAAACCGAAATGATTCAGTTTGTCAGCATATAATTGTAAAACGTAATTAATATTATTAATTAATAAAAATATATAATAATTATTAAAATTATATGTAAACTTATATTATTATATTAAAATAATGAATATGTTACATTATATTAAATATGTATTATATTATTATATACCTACATATTATATTACATTAAAATAATTAATTTCTCAAAAAGTATTGAATTGTTTAACCTAACACATAATATCCATATATATATATATATATGTATAATAAAAGAAAATTTATAAAATCACGAAATAAATTCTAATATTATCTAATAATCTAATAATTAAGAAATTATTTTAAAGAAAATGTGAAATTAAAAAATGGTGTGATTACGCTTATTATTAGTATACATGTAATCGTATTCTCTTTCACTCTTTTTTGATATATAACTGATTATATGCGGTTCTTTCTTCTTTCCTTCTCAACCATATCACTCTTGTGACGTTATGATAAATTACGCTCTTACCATTGATGTCACTATTATTGTTAATTACTTTGTCTGATTAAACATTACCACACCGATTTGCAACCCGTCAACTATCAGTCCGTTCTTTCAGATCTTTCAATTGTCTTTTTACGTAATTGCCCCCTTATCAGTACACAATTCTCAGTAATAGAAATGTAATGCTGAATGTATATTTGACATTCGCGCGAGTATCGCCAAGTTCCGATACGGCAAATCATCACGTGGCGCAAATGGTCCCGGAATGGAGAAACATGGTCGGGGTGCAGCAGATAAATTCTGTGCGTCGTCCTCAGTCAATAACGAGTTCCCAGTTAGTGCACAAACACGGCTGCATCGGAAGCTTACATCTCGCGTTTAATCGAGAGGCTCGCGGATGTCGGAATATATCGGGCGAGAACTTCTCCGCGGCGTATACGCAAAGAAAAATACTCCCGAATATTTATTAAAAGAAGATCAATCGTGCGACGAAGAAAGGCTTGATATATTTACTAAAATCTCAGATCTATTACGACATAGATGATTATCACTCGGATTGAATAGCGGGCATTCGACGCGTACTTTCTCAGATCTGAAGATAAAGCGAATCGGAAAACAACAGCTCTTAAAATTTTCCGAAGCAAACTAGTGAACATCTCAGAGATTTTGCTCGAAACAATAAAATCGCTAGTCACAGATTAGACATGTTTGTTATGTAATCTGAAGGAGCAATCTCAAACGCGAGCGGATCGCAATTTTCCGAGGAACGTTATTAAGAGTAATACGGACAAATAGTTCACAGAATAGTTCATAGAATTACATACAGTTCGGGGCATATCAGTATTTATCATAAGTACATACGACAATATTATATGTGGACAAAGAAGACTGAATATAGAAGGAAAAAGATGCGATCTCATATTTAAAATTCGCATATCTTAACGAGACGGCAATTAATTTACATACTTCAATCAAGTCGTTCAACACTTTTACATCTTTTCAATAAGTAGATTTCCGAATCACATTATACTCTTTCGTATCTTTTAAATATTCAGCCGTGCAAGTGGTCGATGAATCACTGATGAAGATTTAAAATACTTTATGTTACGATATCGAGCTTCATATCATCAAGTGTATAAATACCAGAATCGAATATTGTAAAGATATATAAACGACCGCGAATCGCGAAAAAGAGAGTGTGACACTTTATATAGCAAAATTTAAAAAATTAATGCACTTTTTTGAAATTGCAAATCAAGAAATTGCAATTTTTTGCATGAAAATTATCACATAAATTAATGTCGTTATATTATTACTTTATTGACATTAACTATCAATTAATTATCAGAAAATAAGATAAGATAAAATAAGATAAAATATTTAAAAGAATATTTAAAAAAGCGCTATGGCGAACACGGACGTTAATAATGCGAACGAACGAACAGACATCAATAACATAAAGGAAGAAATGGATATAAATAATTCAAATAAACAAACAATTGATAACAATACAAGCGAACAAAAAGACATTAATAATGTAAGCGAGCACGTTAATACTATAAACGGACAAATCGATAGCAATACGGCTGAGCGCACATCGGCGTGCGTAGAAATCAAGGTATGTACATATTTCCGGTAAAATGTAATGTAAATTCAAATTTTGAATCGTTACACATTTATCATATTTATAAATTTTTTAAATTTTAAAATTTTAAATTGTGAATTTTTTTCCAAAATTTCGAGACATCATCTTTAGCATGTAAAGTTATTATATTTTAATACATCTTATATTTTTTCTGTCTGCTTAAAAAAAAATACTTTACGTTCAATCTTCCCTTAATTCTCAGCGTCATTGCAGAATGCGATAACAATTCAGAATTCATCGTTAGTATCGTATTTTAGTATTCATTCCTTACATTGTCAAACAGTGCAGTAAGTTATATCAAAAGAAAAATTAATAAATATTACGTTTAAGCATATTCTTTTTGTCGCGTAAAAAACAGTTTAACTATATTTAAGATCGTTAAGTCTATCAGTTTTTATCTTTATCTCTAGCACAGATCATGTGCTATGATCACAGAGGAAAAAAACCGGTTGTATTTTAATTTAAAATGTATTTTAGCTTTGAAAATTATGTATACAAATAAAAATGCAGATGATTAAACGCTTTTTATTAATCTTCTTTTTTACAGATGGAACCCAGCGTTACCGAAGAAAAAAAATGGGAACGTTCCGGAATAAACTATCAAGTATGATAAAATTTTTTACACACTTATAGAAACCACTTGCGTCTAATTCTTCTTCTAATTAATTACTTTCCATAAAAAACAAAATTCAGATGACTAAATATATTGTATCGTATTTGTGAATGATACTGTCATACATTACTTATCAAATATAACCATTGACATAAATAAGTTCTTAAAATAACAAGTATATTTCGTCGGTACGTAGGTTTAT
Organism: Tetramorium alpestre; assembly: GCA_021460005.1. Lineage (NCBI taxonomy): Eukaryota > Metazoa > Arthropoda > Insecta > Hymenoptera > Formicidae > Tetramorium > Tetramorium alpestre. The sequence goes on along the minus strand of JAJVSH010000008.1, from coordinate 430,408 downwards.
CAATTATTGCCTCAATCTACATCGAAAACAAATGACTAGTGCATATTAAGTATAGTTATTTTATTGCACAACTTATTGCTAATTAATTTGTTTTTGCGCGGATAAGGTGATACTGGACATATGGACATATTTCAGTAATGGATATATGTGTATAATTGCGTCATCGCAATGAACATGACAATTTTTTTTCTGTAATTTTCAAGATATTGCATCTCTGTAATAGTACATTCGAGTTCATTTATTTCGCAGTCTTTGCTTTTCGAACGAGTTTGAAATTGAAATGTAGATAAAATGAAATGTAGATTAATGAAGATAACATGTAAATTAAAAATGACGAAATAAAAACAGGATGTGTAGTAGAACAGATTTCCTATTCAATTCGTTTGTATCCATAATACATTAAGTAAATTGTTGGAAAACATTTATGTAACTCACGAACAATTATTAATCGCAAAAAAGTTTGCGACGCCGTTGTTAACCTTGCGGTAGTAATTACCAGTTACAGATTCGAAGATGAAAAATACGAACAATGATGGAAGATCTCAGTTTCATCACAAGACTTCGCTTATTTCAATTTCTCAATTTCACTGTCATCTTCGCTATTCTATTTCTCATATCAGAATTTCTCTCGTCATCATATGTACCTATGGTATACGCTTTTTAATGTTGCACAAAGTAACGATATTTTTTAATGCTTTTAATTTTCATTTTTCTGTATAATTGAGAGAAGCTTCTTCTCGAACATAACAAAAGAATTGCAATAGTACACATATATACATGTATTCGCCTCTTATCTTTGACGTCAAACAAAATTTCAAATCTTGAGATCAGATAGATAAGATATATGCTATCTACGTTGATCTACATGAGATTTTTCCATTCGATGATTATCTTAATATCTTATATATAGTATTTTTTATATACAATATGTATAAGATGCGCTACGTACTCTATTGCGTTTATCTTTAAGCTGGGTAAAACTCCATGATTTTATCGCGAGATTTTAAGATGTATTTAATTGCTGGTTACGTTCTTTCGTCTCTGTAATCATTCAATAAACCGGTTCTAATATTATTTACATACGTAATAGTGTAGTGTTTGACGCGATAAGAAAATTATTCAGACAAAAAAAATTCGATGCCTGATATTTGCTTCCTTTCCTTCGTTAACCTTAGCCTTTGGTGGTAAGATAACTGCAATATCTCGCGCATCTGTTTACTGCGTCTTTTTCGCGTCATTTCGTAGCTATAAATAATCGAGTTGTAAATTTTCCGCTCTATCAAGAAGTTTATCAAGGTTTTACCCCTCACTGCGAATACAAATATTTTCCTTGGGATTTTTTTTCTATTGTTACCGTTTCGCCTTTGTTACCTGATTACCTGATATTGCCTGATCCTTCCCTGATTCGCAATCTTTCTTTTAGATATTGATGGCCTTATGTGCCAATGTTGTGGTGCTGGGTCCAGCAATGGGTTTCGGCTACAGCGCTGTAGCAGAACCTGCGATGAGAGCGCCGAAAAACGGTACTGACTTAGAACTCGATGCTACTCAGGCAAATTGGATGGGTTAGTAGCTATAAAAAAAAATTTATTTCTTCAACGAATTTTTTGTAATTATTAAAAATAAATTTTAATCACCGTATCGTTAACAAAAAGTGTTATTTGCGCAACAGCTACCGTCTCGGCGTTGGGCACGCCTCTCGGTTGTCTACTCTCGAGTGTCGTGATGGGACGGGGAAGAAAGATCAGCATGTTCGTGACATCGTTGATCTCATTGGTCGGTTGGGTGACCATTTACATGTCAAATAGTTACATACAGATCTTAATCGGGAGATCGATTTCCGGAATCGCCACGGGTATGGCGTCGGTTCCAACGACGGTGTATGTGGCGGAAATAGCTGGGCCGAAATGGCGAGGCACGATGGTTACATGGACCAGCATCTCTATCGCTCTCGGTGTTCTCATTGTTTACATCTTTGGATATATCGTTAAGGTAAATGCTCATAATACTGATTGATTCGTGCGCAATACGAATGACAATGCATAATCCTATCGGGTTTTTTATTCAAAGGATAATTGGCGACTGGTGGCCTTAATGTGCGCTCTATTCCCGCTGTGTGGGATCGCCCTCACTCTGCTGGTGGTACCCGAGGCTCCTCTGTGGCTGCGGGATCAAAATCGGCCCGAGGAGGCGCTGGAGATTATGAAGAAATTCCGCGGAATACCGAAGGACCAACCGATACCGGCGGATGTCTTGCTCGAGCTGAAACCACGGCCGCAGAAGAAAAATCAGAACCTGCTGAAGCACTTGGTGAAGAGGAGCGCCCTGGTGCCGTACGGCATAATGCTCAGCTACTTCTTCTTCCAACAGTTCTCCGGGATCTTCGTGGTCATATACAACGCCGTCGCGATCATGGACAAGTCGGGTGTTACGATCGATCCTTATCTCGGTGCGGTATTGATAGGCATTGCTCGTCTTATAGCCGGCCTTTTGACCGCCGGTGTATCCCGGAAATTCGGCCGACGAATACCGTCGATGATTTCCGGCATCGGAATGACGATCTTTATGGGCGGTCTGTCGCTCTACATGTTTCTGGCTGAGAAAGGTACCATCATGGCGGACAACGGGGTGGTTCCGGTGATTTGTATGGTGATGTACATATTCACGAGCACCTTGGGCTTTCTGGTGATCCCGTTCGCTATGGTAGGCGAGGTGTATCCGGCCAAAGTTAAGGATATATTGTCCGGTACGACCGTTGCTGTGGGTTACCTCTTCAGTGCGGTAACCATCAAGACTTATCCGGATATGGAGGCACTAATGGGCATGCACGGCGTGTTTCTTTTCTTCGCGATCGTGTCTTTGGTCGGCGCGATATTCATTCTATTTTTCCTGCCCGAGACAAAGGGAAAGACCCTGCGCGAAATCGAGGACATGTTCTCGTCGAAGAAGAAGGCCTTCGAATTGCAGTCGGTGGAAGGAATAACCGGAGAGATAGTCGCTCCAACCTCCATCGGTCTTCTAAGAAATTGAAAATATTTCGTGCTTATGCGGGCAAATAAGCTAATATTAAATGCACGGAAGAAAACAAGGTCAAAGCGTGCAATTGTTACACGGGTAGAAGAAATAAAGCGGATGCATGTCTGTGATGCTTTAAGGTATCTCTTAAAAGTTATTTGAGGGATATAACAAAAAGTAACAAGATATCTCTCATTTATTCTAAATACGTCATACGTAGAGATCTTTCTATCATATATTTTACAAATGATTGAAGGGAGATAAAAGACGTAAAAATATTTACTTAGAGCTCACAAAGAGAAATAAAACGTAACACAGTGGAACTGTGTTGTCATCTTGATAAAAGTTTTGCCATTAAAACGAAAATAGTGCCATATATCAATACTTAATTCTATTTCGCAAGCAAAATATGTTCGCAAATTACATTAAAATGAGATTAGGTTTGTACTAGTTTAGAGAAAGAGATACGCAATCTCAAAGATAATATTTTGATAAGACAGTACATACACACATATCGTATTATTTAATTAAAACTCTATACTTATTGTATATTCAACAATTTGGGTACAACCCGATCTTCAAAATACAATCCAAACTTATCATCACATGTTTCAAAGAACACACATTTTTGTGTTATTCGAACGTATTAAATATCATCATGGACGGTATCTTTGAAGATCTGAAGATATTGTGTAAAATCGATTGCGTTTTATCGATAATACGCAAAATTAATTAAATATAATATAAGACTTATCATTCATAAATTATATTACTACTCAACAATTGAAAAAATTGTGTATACAAAATTGAAGAAGGCACTTATTGAAATGCTTATTAACTTATTTAAATGCTAAATGCGCATGAGTAACTTATCATTAGTTTATTTTTCGTAAATTGTTTTCTCGTAAATAATTAACTAATTAACACATTAAGTTTGATAAAGTCAACAGGTTGGCATGGTGATAATGATCGAGTGTCGATCCGATAACAGCCCAAAAAAGAGTTTCGTATTCGTGTGCCACAGATACTTGTTATTATTTATTTAATCCTGAAGAATACTTTATTATATATCGTGATAATAATCGGGGTTTTCTCCGTGATTAAGTTGTCACAAAGTGACAATTGCTTTTTATGAGTGTTATTTTCCTTTGTACAGAATATTTTTTGAAGAAAAATTGACGACGCGATGATATATCGACAGAAATTGAATTAAGCTAATATACTTTAGTATTTTAGATTACCAACTCTGTCGTCGCGCAATTGATTGATGAATTAATTTATAATTAGTTATATAACTTATTTAAATTATACTAAATATGTATGCATTACATATCAATATAAAAATACATACATACATACACATATACACACATATATACATATATAATATATATGTATACATATGTGCGTCTCATGTATTTTATTAAAATCTTAAATAATAAATTAACAAAAATGGCGTAACAATGACGAGAATTAAATAACAAACACAAAATAATGTACAATTTACGAAATGTGAAAGCGTGGAATATATATGAGATATGAGATGGAGAAACGAGGCGAGAAAGGACAGAACGACGATTAACATGATTACTGACAATAATGATGATAATGATAATAATAAAAAGCGATAATAATAGATTAATTGTATGTATAATAATATCATAATGCTCTAATAAATGTTAATGATAATCAAAATAAATTATTATTTGTGAGATGATACGAGAAGAGAAATATTACTTTGTTGAAAATAATAATTATTTTATATAATATTATTTTAATTAAAAATACAAATGTTACGAAAGCAATATAAAATCTTCTTGTATCACTTCAATATTCCCATTTAAATGACTTTTCACATTTTCTGCTCCTGTGTTCCTAAAATTACTCATCAAGATTTTTTCACATCACCTTACATGAAATATGATGATATGATGAAGACAGTGAAATACGTGCATAATGATTTAATAACATTAAAAATCGTTCAATATATTAAGATGAAGAAGAAAAAGACATAAAAATGCGATACAATGTATAAAAATATATGTTTTACACATAATGCACACTTTGCATTTCTCTCCCTATATATATATTTTTCATGTATATATATATATATATATACACAAATAAAACTAAATCGTAAATCTTCGAGTTGAAAACTGTAAAATTAGAATTTTTTAGAAAATCCAGCGAAAAAATTCTGACTCATATAACACAAAAATGTACTTTGTGATGTCAATCTTGTAAACAATACGCCTTTAAACTCAAAGAGAATTAACTTTTATCTTCTGATGTCAATCTTGTAAACAATACGCCTTTAAACTCAAAGAGAATTAACTTTTATCTTCTTCTTCATCGATTATCTTCAAGTATTGGAGTCATACGCATGAATCGTCCGGACTTGGCCCTGGCATTTCCTTAATTGCCTTAATATGATAATCTTTGTATTAATGTCAACTTACGAGATCTTATTTTTTTAAACAAGTAGTTACTAAATGATAAATAATGCATGATATTTTATTCAAAATGATTTTTGCTCATGGTCAGGATTTAATAATGATTTATCTTTTAATACAACAAGAATATTATAAATTAAGTTTTGCATATGATAATTTTTATCATTGTAATTTTCAATAATTTAAGATATAATAAAAATTAAAATTATTTTAAAAGTAGAATAAGTTTAAAATTTCATAATTAAAACATGATTAAATGAATATTCCTTCAAATTAGTTACTTATCTAATATAATTTTTGTCAAATCATGTAATTTAATTTAAGAAGTTAAAAAAAAAAGAAAAAGAAAAACTCTAAAAAGTAAAAGATATAATTAACAAGGTTTTAAATTAACGAAACTGGGCTCCTCATATATTTGCGCCTAGGGCATGAGTCGAGGAACGATCCAATTAGCTATCTTAACAATCTAATAATGTCAGTAAAGCTCTGTTAGCGTCGAAGACTCTCCATTCGTTCTCGTATTTAATCATCTCTACATAAGTAAAGCTTCGTTGGAGTCAAAAGCCTCTTTTAGCTGCTGGTCCTCGCTATGCGCTAATAAAAACTCCGCCGATGTATGAAACGCTTGTTTTTACGCTCAATTGCCATGAAACGTAAATTTAAATATCGAATCATTTTCTCAAACTTGCCTTTCGCTGAATCCAATATTTCTTTTATCGTTGATGTTCCGCGTAATCAGCAAAGTCTTCAGAAGCCCAGCTCGTGATCGAATCGTAGACGAAAAATCGAAATTGTGCTCCGATTTCATCGATCCGACCGGATTCATATTTTTTCTCATTGTCGCGTTTTTTTATCCTATCGTCTCTCGAAACGGAAATTGAACGTATTCTCCGGAAGTGCCAGATTGCCGATGGGAATCTTGTAACTCTCCTTCTCCACCGGCAATATGTTGAAATTCTTCAGCAGAGTAGCTATCGTCGAGAAGCTGATGTATTGGACCATTTTGTAGCCCATGCAAGATCTCCGGCCGCCCCCAAATGGCAAAAAATGCTCTGGCTTTAGCAGTTTGCCATTTTGTACGAATCTCTGCGGCATGAATTCTTCAGGAGAAGTCCACAATTCCTCCGACATATTTAGATCATAGTTGTTCAGGAAGATAAATGTGTCCTTCTCTATTTTATAGCCTAAAATAGAAGATCGGGATTTAAATAAAATCAATGACTTACAATTTTGGTTACATATTAATAAATATAATATAAATTTAATATTAATATTATTTAAAATTAATTAATTAATTAATTAATTAATTTGAAAATAATCATCAATTTTTATAAAGATTTACAAATTTTATCCGCAGTTTCGTAAATTTCTGCAAATCATAAAAGCTTTCAATGCAAAGCAACAACTATATCTGTTCTGACATCTGTTTTGATATCTTAAGGAAAAGAAAATCATTTACCGGCTATAGAGCTATCTTGATTGGCGACGTGCGGCACGATTGGACTGGCAATCAGTCTAATCGCTTCGAGAATGATAGCTTCTGTGTACGGCATGTTTCCTCTGTTCTCCAGGCCGACAAACTTGCCCGGAATCTCAATTTTATCAATTTCCACCTGCGCCATTTTCTGTACGTGCGGTCGAGTAACCAAATAGCCCAGGATTTTGACGAGGAGATTGCCGACCGCCGAATGACCGCCGACGATGTCTTCCAGCGCGAACAGCGCCATATCCCAAGTCATTTTGGGTTCAGCGTCGGTCTTGATGTGATTTATCAAGCAATCCACGTAATCTTCCTCAGGTATGATCGATATCCAGCTAGTCAGACGATCCCCGATTATGTTCTTCTCCATGAACTTCCTAATCGCGTGACTCCAATTGGCCATTCTTGTCATGTTACGCTGATGCNAATATTAATATTATTTAAAATTAATTAATTAATTAATTTGAAAATAATCATCAATTTTTATAAAGATTTACAAATTTTATCCGCAGTTTCGTAAATTTCTGCAAATCATAAAAGCTTTCAATGCAAAGCAACAACTATATCTGTTCTGACATCTGTTTTGATATCTTAAGGAAAAGAAAATCATTTACCGGCTATAGAGCTATCTTGATTGGCGACGTGCGGCACGATTGGACTGGCAATCAGTCTAATCGCTTCGAGAATGATAGCTTCTGTGTACGGCATGTTTCCTCTGTTCTCCAGGCCGACAAACTTGCCCGGAATCTCAATTTTATCAATTTCCACCTGCGCCATTTTCTGTACGTGCGGTCGAGTAACCAAATAGCCCAGGATTTTGACGAGGAGATTGCCGACCGCCGAATGACCGCCGACGATGTCTTCCAGCGCGAACAGCGCCATATCCCAAGTCATTTTGGGTTCAGCGTCGGTCTTGATGTGATTTATCAAGCAATCCACGTAATCTTCCTCAGGTATGATCGATATCCAGCTAGTCAGACGATCCCCGATTATGTTCTTCTCCATGAACTTCCTAATCGCGTGACTCCAATTGGCCATTCTTGTCATGTTACGCTGATGCAGTGGCATCAGGAACGGCATAAAGTCTGCGGCGTATCCTTGGTTCACTTCATAGAAAACCTTATCGAAGTTCTCGATCATCTCGCGAAAGGGACCATGGTCGAGGTCGAAGCTCCGTGAACAGAAATACTTCATGAAGATATTCGCGCACGTGTGTATGATCAGCGGTTTAGCGTGGAAGCTAATATCAGAGATGCCGCTCAGGTGATTAATCAGCCAGTCCAGCTCGCCACCGATGATCCCATTTAACTGGTTGTATCGCGTGGTGAAGGCGCGCGGGAAGGTGTGCCCTCGCAACATCTCTCTTCGCGTCTTTTGAACATCTGACCAATTGCAGAATGCTAAAGCTGTAAGAAAAAGAAAAAAAATTTAATCCTTATTTAAAAATTCAATTAAAATTTGGCATCGATATTAAAATTCTAATTAGAAATTTGTGCATTTTTATTCATTTTGCTGAAAAAATATGTTTGTAGAATAATCGTTCTTTTCTTCTTCTTTTTTTTTGTTCAAAATGTTCTTAAAATATTTTTCAATGTGACATTAATTAGATTTACTTTTATCGTATCGCAATTTATTGTGACTCGCGATGGAAGCAGCTGACGTCGGAGTGCATGATAAACGTATATATTCCACGAATGTATAGCGGCTCAAATTACCGAATCGAGAAAAGGCCAATCAGCACGACTGGCGGCGACGTTGAACTTGGCCTTGTTACCGTCCCGGTGCGCGTAACATCGCGTTTCGAAACATCGTCGTTTTGCAAGAGAAAAATTCGCACACGCTCCCTTTCTACTTCGCACACTTTCGCACTTGCGCACCGCGTACGCGGAAATGTATGCGAACGCAGCTAGACGATGCGGCATTAATTCCCCAGCGAACACGGCAGAAAATTGATTCGCCGTTCAGCGTGCTTAATATGAAATCGAAGCAAGAGAAGAGACAGTAGCAGGAAGTGACCCGGTTTCTCGTCACGCAGGGCGTCCGAGGATCTAAAGAGCGACAGCTTCGTCCTCCCGCCACCTGTCTGACTGCGATAATCTTGCGAACGTTATATCGGGATAAACAAAATAAAATTACATTTTAGAAAAATTTGTTAAAAATTTTATAGCAAATATATTTTTTCAATATTTGATATAAAAAATAGAAATGTATTGCAGAATTTCTTAATAACAAACGATTGAATGAAACACGTAATTAGATATGTACTGACAGATAAATTAGAATATGCAGACATTAAGAAAGGGTAGTGTAAAACAACATATTATTAATTTATTGCGCGTGACGAAAAAATCGAGATTAAATAGCTAATAATAATATTCATTCTACAAACAAGAAACTTTATAGAGGTGATCGTATTAAGAGCTGCCAGCGCCTGTGACGTGCGCACGACAATAAAATATTCTGCTTCGACGCGTATACGAGCGTGCAATGGAAAGGGTTAACGCGATCGTCTTGGATCACGAAGTACAGCGGCGGCGATTCTGATGGATCAGCCTTGATCCTATTTGCCGGCTACCCTGGGTGAGCCAGGAACGCGTGAAAGTGGTACCGTGACCTTTTCCGCCTGCACTTGGTACCGCTTCTCGCGCTGACCTTAGCACAAGTTTCGGCTCGGACGAGCACGGAATATACGCGACAAATAAATCATATATCGTACATAAGGTATGTACACGTGAGTATATACGCACGTATGTAAGCTCACGTGTCTTGCGCGCGACAAGTTATCATTAGCATGCGATTTTTCAGAAGCTCCCAAACGAGGTGCTAACGAATCACAGATTTTCGGCCGACGCTATATCGATGATTCACAATCACGATGAACAATAAATCAGTCGGAATTTCTGATCTCTCTGTCGGAAAACAGTGTTCGCAACGTGACCCAAACCGCTGAGAGAGTGATTCGTTGCAATTGCGTGAGCGTAATCATTCTCTGTTTCGACGAGCGATCTAAAAGTGTTAACTGACCACTGTTCATTCCTATACAGTTTATTAATTATTCATATCAATATTCAATAGGATAATAAATCGTCCAGGAAACTGCTTCAAATGTGTAAAAAAAGACGCACATCTATCCCGCAATGTTTTAGCCATAAATCTTGTTGATCTTAATTTAACATGTTACATGCTTAAAAAAATACAACTAATTTTGAATTGACTTTTTAATGGGACCTTGTAGAGATGATAAAATAGGAATAAAATATTTACAGTTCTCCTTGTTGCCGCAGAAGAGGAGGTGATATCTAATAAAGTTTGGTCTCGAGTCGAAATGATGGCCCTTGGTAATTAAAACTTCCTTGATGTTCTCCAATCCATTGACGACGACGCAAGGTAGAGATCCCATCTTGAGCTTAATCACCTGGCTGTTGTAGGCCTTGACGAGGTCGCCGAAGGCCTTGTACGGCACGTCATAGCGTCCCAAAATATGAAGAGATCCTAGAAGTGGCCACGGCTTTGGTCCAGGTGGATCCAGTAGCTCTTCGCCGTCGTATAATTTCTTCGGTTTCTTCTTCGATATGACATGGTCCATCACAATCAAGACCAAGGCCACCAGAATGATAGCGAGCAGGAAGTACGTTGTGGCGCTGATAAAAATCATCTTTTTACACAATCACAAGTTTCGTCACTAAAGAGAGTCGTCTTCCCGCTTCCTTTTTTTTCTTCCTCTAAAGTTTTTTCTTCTCTCTTTTTTTCTGACGATCTGGAAGTCTGTTCCCTTCTTAATGTTTCGATGAATATATTTTGCTACTGTCCGAGTTCGGGTTATCTGATTTCAAAACTTCGATCTATCTGCGGGATGTAGATTCTTCTTTAAATCGAAGCGCGCTTCTCAGTCTTGATAATTGAGCTGCTTTTGCCGATATTCTCGATAAGACTGTTCTTCGAACTCGCCAGTAGTCTCTTGCTCACTTTGTCAGAAATGTCAACAATAATCGGCTCCTCCACAGGACGGACGTGATGTCTTCACCGCGAATGAATATCGGCCGATCGGGACGCAAGCTCCTTGTGGCCCGTCTGTGAACGGTCCGCCGATCTGACTCGGTCTGTGGGGATAGGATGGTTGTCCGGCTATCTTATATAGCTGGGCGTAATGTAGTCAGCACATTTGCGTCGAGCACTGTGCGCCTCAACCCCATACATATGGATTCGTGTTGAGACGAGATGGGCAACAGGAGAAGGAAGGGAAGGAGGAGAAGAAGAAGGTGGTGGCGATAGAGGTGGAGAAAGACGAGAAAGAGAAGGAGGTGGACACTCTCGTATGGATCGTAAGAGCGTACCCCTCTGCCTCTGCTTAAACAGAGACGAATTTTAAGAAAACTTGAAGGGACATACTCGCTCGCGTATGAGTTGTATAAGGCTTCCGCGGCCCGCAAAGAGCCGAGGGAGAAGGGCCGGAGGGATGATCGCGGGACCGCCACGTCGAGGAACGGGGGAGAGGAAAAGGGCCCCGGAGGCGGTGGAGCAAAGAGCAAATCTACGTAGTGGGACGGGTGCTAGAGGAGAAAAGGTGGGGAGAGGACGCGCCGCACCGCGGCCGGTAGGGTCTGCGGCCTCCTGGGCCCAGGCCGTGCAAACGAAGGGACGCTTCTTGCCCTTGACTTCTCTCCTTAAGGTGCCATCGAGTTTTCTGGCAGCGAACATGGTAGTGTGCGAGCGTATGCTACGCGTACTCGCAGCTGCGCTGGGACCGCCTCGTTCGCCGGTACCATCCGATGTACTCGCGGCCAAGACGAATGTCAAGTCGGCTGATCAATGGTAATTCGCTTTTGGTCCTCCACGGGGTACGTGGATGGAGAATGAAGTCACCTTTTTCACGTAGCCGGCTGGCTGGTTCAAACATGGCGTTTTCGAACTTGTTAAAAAGCTCTAACGAGAATCGCACGACAAGAAGGTGGATTATGGTTTCCACATGCGTTGCGAAAAAGAATGAAAGAGATGACTTCCATGACTTTTCGCTTCATCATCAAATCTCAATCATATAAATTATACATTTATTTTCAAGATGGAATAAATTATTTATCATAATTATTTTCAATGGAGGACGCATCAAGCTGTAATAAAAAATAAAATAGCCGATATCTTGCATTTAAAAGTCCAGACTTTATTATCTACTTTAACATTGTAAAGAAATAAATACTTTGCTATATGTAGCAATCATCTTTTTTGCAAAACTTTTCCTCCGCGTTGTCACACTTTGAGACGGCAGACTTTGTTTACGTCTGGCCCGACTTTTCATCGAGAAAAATCAATCGATCGATCTTGAATCCGAAATCCGTCTCAAAAGGATGCTGAATGGCGTTATGTAATCGTGAGACAACTATGCGAATGCGTTTTGTTCGTCGAGAAGGAAGTGAAATATACAATTCTAATGATGTCTTCTTTTCCTTTCATCCATATTAATTTAGTTTACAACATTGTTTACGCGGAAAACAAGCGGGTTTTGTCGGTTCACCGAATTTCTCTTGGAATAATAGAAAGCATGGATAATACATATGCGAAGTGCACATTTGCGTGATTACAATAATAAGGAAAAATATATAAGAACTAAAATTTTTGTCCTGAAAATGTTTGAGATTAACATCTTTTTTTGGATAAATGTAAAAACAATAAATACGAAATTGTTTTACGATAAATATAGACTGTGCAATCTACTCACTACCAACATTGAGAATTTACGTGTTCCATTTTTGGCACAAAAATTCATAAACAAAATCAGAGTATATTCTACAAAAATCAACTCCTGATTAAGTACATGTATTAACAGTAGCGATTAAATGTACGAGTTAAAAGATAAATTTAACCTAAGAAATATGTAATTTTGATAGCACGTGAAAGCACGTGAAAAGGAAGATACGTTGTAAGGAGGAGAAAACATTTATAGAATTTATTCAAATTAATGAATAAAGCATGAGAGTTATGGTAGTGCGTATTTACCCCTATCCTCCACTACTCCCCCGGGGATCACAAGGCATGGACACACGGTGCCCCACCGGTCAGTGCCGCGGTTTTTTTCCCTCTCACTCGCCACGACAGTGGAGAGATTACTTCATCCGTATCGAGTCGTATTATCGAGAGTCGATTTCTGGGAAGCTAGCGGTACCGGCCTCTCTGCCCGTCGCCGCCGCCAGCTCGCCAAATCAACTCTAGAGAGACGAGGCGCATAACGGGAAAGCCCTCTTCTCCGTTTGCGAGTCATGGCCGGAAGCTTGCCGCCTGTCGTCGTCTTCCTTCTCCTCATCATCGTTGCCGTCGTCGTTCTCATCATCGTCGGGACGATTTTTCATTTCGCTTTCGTAGCGATCCTTCTCGTAGCGAGGGAATCTGTTCGTAGCACGCGTCCTATGACTTCCTATGACTTCTACGTGAGAGTATGCGTTGGAGAAAATAGTAAATTTGGAATTTCGGTAATTCGGAAATTTGTGTCGAAGTCCTCTTATTTTTCCACGTTCTCGATTACTATGATTTTTACTACATTCGGGATCAATCTTCTTTTTTTGACATCATAATGCTCGTGTATTTCATCTTATAATGTACTTGCAAATTATTAAAGTAAATATTAATATGCAATACATATGTAATATACAATTTAATACATATTAAATATAAGTATTATCATTTATATTAATATTTGCTAATCGAGAATAATGGATAAATTATAAGAGACACAAATTCCCGAATTACCGAAATTCCAAAATTGCTATTACAGTTGCTATTACACATTATATATATATATATATATATATATATATAAAATATATATGTATATATATATATATAAAAGGGCACTAAATATATTTAATTAATGCAGTAAATTGTTTCATTAAAAAAACCGAAATAAGAGTGAATCATAATTACTACGAAGAGAGAAGAAGCAAAGCTAAAGAAAGTGAAATAAGCAGCGCGACACACTTTTGTCAAGTACTCGACAGCAATGAAGGACGAATTGAAACGAATTGAACACGATTACACATGGTGTGAATTCAATTTCTTATCATGCTTACTTATATATTTGAATAGTTAGGAAACACCCAAATGACGAATTAGTAGAAGAATTAAGTTTTCAAAAAGATTTTGAGATATTGTCTCACGCTACCGAAGGAGCTAAATCGTTTTCGTCAATTTTCATCGTGCGTTAATCTTCACTCGTGATAAATCTTCGACGATGTCCTCTCCTTGGGGAACGATGCGATACATGGCCGAGATTCGTGTCTGAGGCATTTATTCCCAGGCGATTTTGATGGTCGCATTGCCGATTTGGCCGCAGATAGATGCGTCGACGATAAAAAGTGTGGCAGATATATTCCGAGGCGGCCGGTACGAAGGCAACCAGCACCAAAAATCAAGGTTATCCGGATTAGCAATGAATAAGATTGGTGGCGGGACGCGCGGTGATGGTCGCCTACCTTGCAGCCCACTCGTCCTTTTGCCTGGATTTGTAGGACAGTTAAGGATAGCAGCGGATAGGACCGCCACCGGAACGACGCACCATCTGGCCGGCGCGGCGTGTTGAAAAATCCCTTCACCCGTTTCCCCCCCCCCCCCGGTGTCATTCATCTCACGATGTTTTTGCACGTCGCAAGTTTACAAATAAAATCTTTTGTCGTTCTCTAACGCGCAAGAGCACAACATCGGTTACGACATGCCTGATTTATTTGCGTCCTATTCAAGGACTTCTAGCATCATCACACGCGAAATAAACATGACCTAGAGAAATTTGCACATTATTCGTAACTGTGCCAAGTACTACTCGACAAGGTCTTTCTGGGTTGCGTTCCAAAACTTTACTCTGTCAACTCTAAAGAACCTAAAGTAGGGGGGAGAGAGTAAACCAGAGTAAACTTACTCAAATCGAACGATTTGGCGATAGAGTTAACTCCTCTACTTGGAGTAAAGTTTTGGAACGCAGCCTAAGATTCAAGCTGTTATAGTAGACCTATCGAATAATTCCATTCTTACTTGAACTTCAATTTTACCGTTTGCAAGAGATTCGCGCCATTCGATAACTTCTCTTAAGATAAGATAAGAAAAATTGATGTATAGTATTAACATCGACCAACGGTTGCCATTCAGTTACCAAGCCGAGCGAATAAATTCGTAGGGAGAATTGGTCGAAAAATCGTACGCAGATATAAAATGGATAGGTGAGAAACGCGAGCTGCTGGAAGCCGGAGGCATGCAAATTAACGACGAATCGACGCTGAGTCGGCCGAATCGCATTTAGACAGACGGTAGGATTCCAATGCGGCTCGACGAGTTGCGTAAGAAATTATTGAAAATGTAACGGGCGTACTCTCCCCTGCACCCCCACCGCCGCCGACGCCGGCAGATCGAGAGCATGCACATGCGAGATATCTCTCCCTGCGAGCCCGGCACGTCCGCGCTGACACGTTCGATCTGCATGTAGCGGTCGTGCATTGAGCTCTAACGGTCAAGAGAGACGTGCTTTTACATAAGCGCGGATAAGCGGCGTGCATAACGCAACGCGCTACCAGGGAGCGAACGGGAACAGATATCCCGGTCGATGGATATGCCAATTGCAAAATTCGCGACGGATACATTTATGGAGAGACCGGAATCTCTCCTGTTCGCGCGCGCGGCGCGACGCGGCGTCGCGCGCCCCATGCTCTCGACTCTCGACGCCTCGCGCCTTCTGCGCGGCGAATCGTTACGAGATGCGTTAGACATGCTGATGCCGATCGAAGGTAAAAGTTTTTTTACGTCTCGAGTCTCGATCTAGGAGCGGCAAAACTTCCTAAGTTTCTTTTTACATCGGCAATTTTTTTTCTGTTGCGCGAACCTCCTTTCATCATTTCCGCGACGCGTCGCTAAGGCGTTTTCGAAGGAACGGACAGAATTTCGATGGTTCGCGTAATTCGATCGGCCGCGATATTGGCGTCTATAATTTCAATCCCGAGAAAAACTGACACCTCAATTTTTTGATGAATTATTTGACACTTTGATTTTTTGCCATTTTGCTTTTTTTGTCAAAAAAAGTCGAGGTGTCAGGCCGTTTCCTTATTAAGGAGATATTGTTAAGAATTTTATTTCGTCACGATATTAATATTTGTTTTATGAATACTGGTGCAAAAAATATATTCAAAATGTCAGAAATAATATTGAGATTGCATTCTTTAAAAAAAATATTCACTCTTCGACATTATTTTAGTAATCAGTTTCAACATGAAACTGTCGAGGGTAATGCAGCTATTAGTTCGTGCAAAAGTCTACCTAGGTCATTACCGAAGCGTCTCGCTTGCCGATCGCAAACGCGGAATCGTTACGTCGAGGCTCTCACGTAACCACGCAGATGAATAAGTAATAATTTGGTTCTAGATCGGGAGCCGGCGCGAATATTAACACTGTATCCGTAACGGAGCTTCGCGAATGGGAGCGAGAAAAAGTGACAACGACAAAGAAGTAGTCCATTTCATCGCGACTCGCCGCTTGTAATTTCTCAGCCTGTCTTCTTTGCGGCCATTGCACAAAACATTTATATTTATGCGCACATTTTTATCATCCCCAAAAAAATATTTTACATTCAAAGTGATTTTTTCCTATAATCTCATATTCTAAGCTTATTGTTTTACAACAAACATATTTCTCTTTTAATAAAGTGAAAAATACTTTTTTCTTTCTTAAATACTCTTGTTTATACTAATTTTTCTCTTGATTTCAGAATAATCCTCTTGAGGTCAAATTCTCTAAAATTTAGAGTAAAAGTAAAATTCTCTAAGATTTAGAGGATTCCACGTATATCAAAATTATTTTTTTAGGGGATGATGGACATATGATATTTATATATCAAATTATATTGTTTAGCCAAGCTACTTTTTTTTTAATCAATCATTCTTTTATGATTGAAGAGTCCGATTTTCCGCGAAAAGACAAAGAGCATCTTTACGCTCTCAGCACCTATATCATGCACCATGTGGGGTAGTGTTTTGTCCGCGATTCCTCTCCGGTCTGCTCGATTACGACACTCTTCCGTGTCGATTTATCTCGAGCCGGCCGTCCGGTCGGTAGGGCCGCATCTTGCGACGCGAGCGTTACGGCGGAACCGGTTTTCGGGTGCTCTCTCACGTTTGAATGTCGCACCATTTAATTTCACCCGCGGACGAACTTTCGCGACGAGCATCCAATTATCGCGGCCAAGCGGCCGTCCGATAAAAGGGAAATTAGTCTGTCCGACCAGCCAGAGCACTTAAATGTCTACCTTTGTCGCCTACTAATCTCATGTTTCTGCGTAGATCCAAAACGGAACGCACTAATTTTGAACGTCAACACAAAGAAATTGTTAATTAAATTACTATACTATACTATTTTTAACATCTTTATTTTAATTTATTATTTGCAAGAAAATTATGGTTTCTTGAAATTGGGCAAAAATTTATTTCAACAAACCTAATCAGTTTGTTAAACGTAAAAAATTATTGAAACTATTGTTTTGTCATCCAAGACATTTATAAATCAGACTTATATAAATTTAATTTTACTTTGAATTTACTTTGAGGCAGGCGAGTTCTCTTCTTCAAAAACCTATAACAATTTATAGTAGTATTCCAAGCACGTTCTCGTCTATCGAGCAATCCGAGGTTCATGACTATGTACTTAAAGTTCTAAGCTAGGCGAACTGGTCTTGTAGACTCTTCTAGGCGGAGATTTTCCACAAAAACAGCTCGTGTTCAGGTTAGACGAGTCGCGGTATCGAATAGAACGCGTTTCAATGGCGACTCGCGTTGCTACTAAAGATCCGTGCTACTAAAGAGCAAAATGCTCGGCTGAGAGACGCTAGAAATAAAAATAAAATTGTAATATAAATCATTCTTTTCAAAAAAAATATGACAATTTTGAACGTTTAAGGATTTGCGTGATGGAATTTGTAACATTATAATCCATAAAAAGACATACATGTTTTATAAAGAAAAATTATAATATAATTATATAATATTCCTATTCAAGATATAGAAAATAATTCTATCGTATAAGTCTTTAATCGTTTAAAAGAAAAATTCGCGAAGGCGAAAAGAGCCTCAGCCTACCACAATGTAAAAACAACAAAAAGAAAAATCTATGTTCCAGCTGGCAACTTGTTCTAGTCCCCAAAAACTGTTCTTTTATGTACATCAATGCAAACACTAACGCGATCGTCCTGAAGGACGCATGCATAGAAACCCGCAGACGATCGAGGATCTCCTTCAAGGTGACGTCGAAATCGGCCAAAACCTACGACAAGCAAGTTACGGGATTTGCATCCGGCGAACATTGAGATCGACAGATTAAAAAACGGATGGTTAATATGAGCATAATATCGTAATCATAATATTATTTTTATAGATTCGTTGCCGAGCAAAATCCATGAAGAATCAGAACAACAACAATAAAAGAAAGAGAAGAGGAAAGGGGGGATGAAGAAAAAAGAGGAGAGACACGATATTTGATATAAATATATTCGTTGCTCTGTGCCCGACGATTTTGATGCAGCGTCGTCGATTTGGATTTCAAATCATGGCCCGGGTGCATCTGTCTAACTTTCGTGGGTCCAGCATCCGATCTCGCGTATCAGTATCACAAGGAGCGCTGCATCGAGGAAAAAAAAAGGGAGACATCAGTATAATTCCACCATCTCGGCAGAGAGACGCGGCACGATAATGTCTACGATCTTTCGCCGAAAATCCGAGCAAGATTGTTGCCAGGCGATGGTTCGTCTCAAAGATTTCCTTTGGAGATCTCGCACTCTGAAGTTGAAGAGGACTATTCAACGTGGAATAGATATCCAAAATTAAACTCTTATTCTAATGTAAAATAATTCAGGTTGCAGAATATTTCACGGAGGAAGAGATTATGCCTGAAATATAAAGATTTTCTGAAAGCATAATTACCCAAATAAAAAAAAAAAACTATTGTTTAAATCTCAAATAGACGGAATTATATTTTATGTCCTGAAGAAACTGTAAAATAACCATACGTAAATTTAAAGCTATAATTGTTGATCAGATTTTCATTAAAAAGCGACCAACGGATCGACGATCGGATCTGGCAGAACGGCGAGCTTCTTCTTGGCAGGATATTAATGTCGGAGTGCTTAAGCGGTATCCCGATCGCATCTGACGCGTGGTTTAAAACGGATACAGTCAAATTGCATCTGCTCTTGGCGCGCTGATAGAAATTGCGATATTCCGAGTTGCTCTAACCGACGCATCGGCGCTCGATAATTAATTGGCATGCCTATCGGTTGCAATTTGACGCGGCAGGATCCGCTGCAAGTGACAGATGATAACGTACAATCGGACGGTGCTATCTAAACAGCACGTAACGTTAGACAGAATCTATGAATTTATATCCGTGAGAATTTTTACAAACAAAATCTATTAATGCAGGTACGCTAAAAAAATTCTGGTTAAAAACGGACGAATGAAAATCTTGTAGGCGTGATCAAATATTCTGGTTCGTACAATAGAAATTCTGGTTATTATAATAGAACTCAGTATTTTATAACTTATAATAACCAGAATATTTGATCACTCCTACATGATTTTTCTGATTCGTCCGTTTTTAATAAAATATTAGATACATTAACGCGTGCAGTATAAAAATTTTAATTGGCCTGCAGTCGTTTAGTCCATAATAATTATTTGTTTTTCTACACGATTATATCGCTTAGAAAATGTTTCAATCACGAAAAAATTACTATAATTAATATTTAAAATCATATTCGCCGGTAACAGCCATTTATAGGATAAGGGAACGATGTCATAACTCCATCCGATAACTGCCTCGAACGGATGTTAACCGAAGGACACGTTTGATCGACGTGGGTGATATGTTGGCGATATGCAACCAGTGGCAAGCCGAAATGTACACGACATGACACATTACACGCTCACGTCCAGGACAACGAAATGCGCGCCAGAGTCGCCCACCTCTATCGCTGCGTTATCAAGATGTACATAAATTCACAGGTCCTGATGCGCGGGAGGTTAAATCTGAATTGCAGGACACCCGAGATGCAGAGTAGAGTAGAGCCGTGTACCGAAGCCCGAAATGCGACCCGAATTTTTAACCGGTTCAACGGATTTGACCCCACTGCGACCTGCTAAAAAAAGGAGATCAGCCACGCGCCAAGCGAGGATATCCGTGGATCGAAAATCCTGCCTCTCCGTAAATACAAGTCTTGTTTATACCTTTGTAATTCATTCCGAAGAGATTTAACGGTGAGCGTCGGTCAATACAAGAATCTGTAAAAAAAAAAATCAATCGATATCGCGTTATTAATTTTATTTTATATATCTATATATATTTATTTATATCTATATATATATTTATTTATATCTATATTTATATTTATATCTATATTTTATATCTATATATATTTATATATATTTTTATTTATTTTATATAGCAATAATCAAATGAGATTCTCAAAATTCCCAAATGTTTAAAAATATTTTACAACAACTATAGAATGTAAAACTATGGAATCAAGATGACAATTCAATTAAATCATTAGAAAATTGTAAAAATAATGAATTGTAATGAATAATCAATGGATTGTTGGCTCGCGCTACAAAATTCATCTTGAAAGACGAAAGAATGCTCGCTTAATGTGCTTACAGAACCTGTACTTCGGTTGCTGGAATTATTATCGTGTCTACCGGCGTGTTTTCCGAGATGAATTTCTCGGAGGATGTTTACGCGCGAAAGCGTAGCAAGGATACCTTTGCACGAAGACTTAAGTCGGTCTTATCCGCCTTATGTTGTGGATGGCTGGTCGCAGGGCCGAGAATTGCGCACGTGAAGAGGGACGGAGGATCGCATTAAGGAACGGAGCTTCTATTTTCCCTCGGCGTCAGTCAGTGGAATCCCGACGGGGACGTGTATTTAGTAGGAGAGTCGTGCATCTATCTAGCCGATGGCAACATTAGTCAGGAATCCAGTCTTTGAGCACGGCTACTAGACGCGATTTATATTCCTATGATAGTGCGTCAACTTGTGGATTAACTTCTATTAGAACGTTAACTGATGGACATCGCGAGAAGCGATTCTTGACGGTATATATAAATAACGAACATCCCTTCCCACGGCAATCCGAGTAAAAAAAAGCAAGAGAAAACAATTATAAAAATTGTATTTACTTTTACTTGGATTTGATATTCTTTATTTAGGGCCGGTTCTTCCAATTTCTTGATAAAGCTAACTAATAGTTAACTCATATGTCTGTCTTTGTATTATCTTCAAATTAGACAAGTTCAGACGTATGGTTTAACTATTAGTTAGCTTACCAAGAAGTTGGAAAAACCGGCCCTTATTTATTTATTTTTTTTTTTAACTGATGGAGGGAACTATACTGACAATGAGTAGCACGTAGTGTTCGATAAAAGTTGAAAAGGAAATCAGTTTTGCATCGATCGAAATCGACTTCCTGCGACGTTGGTGATCCGACAAAATACAGTTCCGGCTCTTCCGTCAACGGTAGCTACTCGGACAGCGTAGTCGAGGCACGCAGTCCGAGAGCGCGTCATACGGTTCGGGAGTAGTCTGTGACCGAGTTTCGACAGGTAATACGCGCGCACCACGAGAGAGCGAGTGACGCATGGAACGGTGGTTTCATTTCCTACGTCGCACGAAACGTCAGTTGCATCAGAGAATTGCATAAGAAAGAAAGAGAGAAAGAGAGAGAGAGAGATTCTTTCCTTCGCGGAGCGTCGATGAATCACTGCCGGATTCCCTCGCCGGCCAAGTGTAACTGGAATGCTCGAAATCGCCAATGAACCGTGGCGATTCGCGCGTCGAGTTTCTCGTTACGCCACGCATGAGAGGCTCTCGCACCAACCAGAAATTTACATTGCGAGATGTCATGAGAATTTCCGAGCTGGAGACATAATTAATATCGTCACCGACAAATTTAGTCAAAAATATTTATTACTAATTATGCAATTGCATATTATAATAACATTGCCTCAATATTACAATTTTCCACTTAACAATATAAATGTAATATAATACATGTTATACATGACAATTACATTGTTGAGTAGGAAATTATAATAGTGATGTCATTGTCAGTTGGCGGTTTTACTGGGTTATGATTATGTTGCTCCATGAATTTCTATTCTTCTGCCTTTTTCCTTGACATTGTGACTTCCCAGATTTCTAAACATTTCATAAGCTGCACAGACAATCGTAGGAAAACAGTTAGGGATCGAAGGACGCGACCAATCTTTGGTATTTTTTTCAACATCAAAGACCCACACATTATTAGACTTTCCTGTTTCGACGACTGTTTTTGTTGTTTGTCGCCAACTTTTTAACATCGAAGCCGCTGGTCTCCGAGAGCTTCTCTCTTCCGGGGTAATGGCCGCTGCGGTGAATGGATATGTAAGAACGCTGGCCTTGACATTGGTTGGCTTCCAAATGGCGATTTCTTCGGGTTTATCGATGGCAGCAGACATATATAATTTTATACATATATTAATACTTGTCCGCCGCAATTACACGCCCAGCGAGATCCAGCTATTTATGATTTTACATCGAGCATATTCCGGCATATCCCGACACGCGTAGTTCGATGACGTTTCCTTCGCTCGCGTGAGCGAAACTTGCTGTCTTCGATGATGCAAAAGTAATTACCGTGTTCACAAGCGTTTGTAGTCACATATGCGCGCTGACCTACCGCGAATTCATTTAATCTTGACAAGAATCAAAATGTTACAAATTAATTAATTATAACACATAATGCTTGACAATGCATTTAATAACATCAAAAGTTGAAAATTTAAACAGTCACTGGTTTGACAAATGTTTCCGTAATTTTGCTAATAAACAAACAATTTTGCTAATTAACAAATGAGACGCAATTTGTGACTCACAGGGATAATTAACATTAGAAATGCGATTGCTGAGGTTTTTAATGAAAAAAAATGCATATTTACGTCGAACCCGTATGTTTGTACGTTTTTGTGCGATAACTGAATGAAATTGAGTGCAAAAAGGACTAATGAGATGCGGGAGATGATGTTGGCCTTGACCGACCAGGAAGGCGGAGTAGGGATGAACGAGTCCCCCGATCGTCTGGGTCAGGCAGTACTTTAGAGACTTCCTTGCTCAAGTTTTAAGCGACAACAAACACTGCGAGATATTTCGTGGTATATTAATCTACAATTAATTTCACTATGTTTCAGACAAATTACTCATTGTTTAATAAAGTATGTGAAAATGAATAAAATAAAAAAAATAATCAAACAGGGAACAATATGTGTGTTTTCTCTCTTTTAATTCAGAAAATAAATTGTAATGAAATTATTATTTTGCAAGATGTTCGCGCACTAATGGAGTGCATTTCTGGTCCGCATTACTTTTTTCGCCTTCTTCCAGATTAACGTAGATTCTGAAAAAATAAAAACATTTTTATTGTGTAATTCAAACCCAAACTATATCGATCCAAGTGTCAGAACTTGATCGGATCGTTATTGAAATAGTCTAAAGTTTCTCAAAATCGTCGTTTCGCATAAAGATACCCGGTGTGTCTCGCGCTACTTTACATTTAGCGACTGTTTCTGGAAAACAGTCTCTTTAGTTTGCTCACGGCTCCGCATGATTTTTTCCCGCCGCGCCGCCGCGAATGTTCCGGAAAGCAGTAAACGCGTGGAATCTGGGTTCGATGGACCCCAGGTTGATTCTGACGTAATTCGCTTCCAGGTCATCCACGGGTGGTAGATTTCCTCTCCGTTCACACAGAAGCGCGCGCGTGCACGTTATGTTGGTACAAATTTCACCGAAACCTGTTATGCCACCGATAAAGACGGGTTTACGACTGCAGCGGCGTCACCGTGTATCACCCGATGTCATTGACTTTTACTGGCGCGTCCGCCAATTTGCATGCTGACAACGATAAACGACCGCTTTTTCCATGTTCTTCTTCGCGATCGCATCGACAGCGAAATTTGCGCACGGCGGACGCGCCTCGTGACCGGGACCATTCCTACCCTCGTACCACAATGACTTCAAACGATAATCCTTTAACATTCACTGTAAACTCCTATAGGTTGCCACTGCTGCTACTCAATATTCGGTTAATTTGACTGAAACAATGAGATAAAATTAGCGACATATTGAGTAAGCCTATGGAATAGTTAAAAATAACAAAAAATTGAGTATAATTTGACATTACGAGTTTAACAGTGTTTGATTGCACTCGCACAGCCTCACTTGAGCAATCAATCCAACTTCATTCATATATTTTTTTCGCCGTTGTTCTCTATCACTTCTTTTCAGTTCGTTTAATTTTCAGATTAGAGATATATTCTTTAGCCTTAACAATCAGCTGACATTGCTTCAACTTTACATTCGTGAACAATTATTTGTTTATTGATGAATTGTTGATTGATTTCTTTAGTAAGCATTTACGATTATGGACGTTGTACGGGACGTTACAGATCGATAATCTTGACTGGGCATGACTGGGAAAACTTCCATCATAAGTGAGAACATTCGATCGTAGGAACCGTTTGCGAGAGAGGAGGATGATCGAGACGCGTGATGTGTATCGACGACCCGATTATGCCGCGCATACTGACTGGGCCCAAAAAAAAGGAGTCATCCAAAAAACTTCCGATTCGATCTCAATCTATGCTGATGTAGTATTGAAGCATGAGCTTGGGTCAATCCATGCATAATGAAATTTTGACTCGCATATATATATGTATCCGTTTGGTGAAGCTACCACCGATCTACGTGTGCATGTATGTATATACGCGCACGGGCGACTTACATGGATTCATCGTGGATGAATGTGGGACCACGTGGAAGCGATGAAAGTAATTTGACCAGACATCCCCTTTTCCGCTTTCTCACTTTTGATGAATAAAAGGGAAACCGAAGGTGGGGCTCATCTTTAAAGCGCCGAGATCCAACGCGACAGAACGACGTGAATTGGGATTGTTCCGGAGAAAGGAGAACGTTTTTCTTAAAAATTACCGAGAAATATGAAGACATAATTAGAGAAATCCATCCAAATGTCGACACTCGGAAAACATTTCTAGCTCCCTTTAACTTCACCTTTTGAAAGTGTGAAGATTTTCGATTATTCTCGCGGGATATAAAGGCATTCTAGTAATATTCTGAGGATTTTCTTTTGCCTATTCTGGTATCGCTGATATCGATACTTTCTAATAACACAGCCAATGCTGGCGTGTCATTCATATGAGAACGAGTCCCCCATAAATTCTGAACGATACCTCTTTTTATCGCGGCTGCGCCCCTCCATGTCTCTCCCGGAGTGCACGGAAAGATGCGCCCGCGCCTCGTCCTTCGTCGCGAGACGAAGGAAGACGCGTCCCATCCTACTTCCCTTCCCCTGGCAAATGCCGGTCGGCGGGCTGGATGCGACGGCATCCTGGTTCGTCCTTGAATATTCAATGGCGGTAGCTCCGAGAAGGGCGAGTGTTTACTTAGTTGCAATCTCGTAACTCGGTCTCTCGGTCGTCCGCATTTTTATGCGTCTGCCTTAGCCTTAATCGCCGTATTATGAGCATCAGGTGTATCCTGACATGGATTTTAGGCACCAACGGATACCGACGGGGGCCCCGAGGGCACCGCAGGAGTTTAACAGGATGTCCCACCGGTACGGGATGTCCCGACAGAGACGCTGCTGTCTCTCTTCTCTTCTACGCGTCCTCTTCCCACACCCTTGACCTAGCCAGAAGCGCTTGCATATTCAACAGGCGACTTGTAACTTTGTTGTAATTCGAGCCGCGGGCACGGCTACTGCATCTGCATACCGTATTCTTGCTGCTCTTCTCGTTCGCTTTTGCGCGCCATAAATCCGCAGGACCGTCGAAAAAACCAGTCCCGAAAATCGAGGCCCCAGCCAGTCCTCGCCACCCCATGGGATGATAAGGAGAGCCACGTATGATTTATTTATGCGCGCACGACGAGTTAATGGCCGCGTACGCGCGAGAACCTCATCTGCGCTGTCATACTGAAGCTTTTCAGGCGCACGAAAATAAGAAGACTAAACGAGCTATTAGCCCGCCGAAGTCGTCCGACGATGATGATTCCTTAAATATCACTGCCGTACAGAGTTTAAAAATTAACCACGTCGTAAAAGTCAATCGTTTCCTTCGAATGCAAAAGTGGAAGGTGAGTGGAAGCGAAATTAATCGTGGGATTTTATCAGTTCCTGATTCATAATGAAGCATTACATATTTATATTAATATTTCCTATATCATGATTGAATAATCTTCATAATATAGCATGTCAATGTATTCACTGAGATAAAAATATAGTTATTTTTGGCCTCAACCATAATTTTCGAATATTTCTAACACGAAATACGATTAACTTTAAATCAAATTACGATATATAACTAATAAACTTTTTATTGAGGCAATAAATTTTATTGACATTATGATACCAAAGTCTAAGTTAGACATCATGCAATCGTCAATGCGATCGATATCATTGATAAATACTACTTAAAATACTATATTAAGAATTCGCAATCGAAAACAGCGATACATTCGCAGATCTTTGCTAAACTTGTGAGAAATCAGTCGCAATGCAGGCAACGACTTCGAAATGCCGCCTCCACGCTTAATCAAGCTGTGCCACTCGGCGGCCTTATCAGCGGATCCGCGATACGCAGAAACCATTTCACCTATTAATAGAGCGCGCCGGGTCGCCCGGCAAACTGGGTCTCGGGGTCTCGGTTTCGCACATAACACGAGACACGACGAGAACCGACCGATCGGCCAACCGGCTAGTCGGCCGGTCGGCTGACCACGTCATTGGAGAACGTTGGAGAACGCGCGCGCGCGTACCGGGTGCGCTAGGTGAAAGTCTTGCGATCGGTCTTACGGAAAACGCGTGCGAAATTGTCAGCCGCGAGCTGATTGCACGGAAAATCTCGAAATTGAGATTGGGACCACTTGTTGCGGCGGGCGAATTAATTCACTAGTGACAAACACGCTTTCGACGACCCAAGGGGATTTCTAGCCGGTAGTTTCCTTTGTAGTTTCCTCGGAACAACTTGGTTGCGTCGCGTCTATCGTCGCGTAACAAATACCTGTGTCTTTTTGTCGCGCTGTGGAAAGTTCGCGAACAGTTGCTCTACTATCTCGAGAATTTAAATGCATTGAAAGGGATCCAACGCAAAAAGATTCACGTGAATGTCAATCACGTCGTTGCAACTTTTCATTTTTTATACACAGAAAAAAACATTAATTTTAAATCAACAATAATATTCTCATACGTAAGCAGAAATTTTGTTTCTGCTTAAGATTATCAAAATCTTTAAAGAAGATATTATATTTTTGCTCATATATGAGAATATTATTGTTCATTTGAAATTTATATTTTTTTCTGTGTAGTAGGCTATATGAAAAATTGAACGCAATTATTTCTTTCTCCCGGATCTTTTTTCAAGTTTTTTCCAAAATTCATTTCCAAGATTCATTTTGGGAATTTTATAGAACAGTCTGAAATGTCTCGAGATATAATAAAATATATCAAATAAGTCGGCAGATTAACATCCAATAAAAATTATGTATTCTCGCTTCTGTCCTTAACTCGGACTTCCACTATCGATTGCCGCTCTTTCGGGGAATCGAATTCTCAAGTGCACGCGCAAGAATTCGAGATTTTGTAACCCTAGCTCGATTTCGCTGAAGATATCTCGAAGACATTTTTATGCAGCTTGGTGTTCACTTCAATGACGTTTTTTGGGATATTTAGAATATAATCTTGTGCCCGATGAATCGTGTCAAACGCATGCACATATACTTCGCGCGTTCGCACATAGATACGCGTGATTGACGCACGAATGCGATTAATTAGGCTGAAAGTTTACTAGGTGACTCCGTTTATCGACAATTGATCTCCACGAACGGTACATTTTCCATTTATTAATCCGCATCTTCACATGAATTAATCTCAATTAGCCTTGCTCACCAGTTTGATAAATTTCATTCCATTTTTCATTTTGAAAAAAATGCATTCTGACATTATTCTCATAAAATAACAAATTTCTTTACTACAACAATTTCGCTCCCAGTTTGATATGATCAAATATCAAATGTTCTAATTCGACTTTACTGACTCATTTCTTCATTGTGGTTCTTAATCAAAAGCTGCTATCCCTGTCTAACTTTAAATTGAATTGATTATCAATTAAATTTACTTGTAATTATTTATGGCTGAAGAGGGCTCTGTGCAGTCGAAATGTACCATTTTATCACTAATTTATTTATTTATACAATAAACTTTAATATTTTTTTTAAATTTAATTGCTCATTTGGGTCCAATTTCCCTTTCTAATCATTTCTTCCCGTTAGAAATATTCCTCAGAAAGATCGATAGCGATTTATAGGAGTTTGCGTTAATTATCATCTATGTTTAATCTATCTTTAATCTCAACTAACTCAAAATTGATTCAGAATTTATTTTTTATTACAAATAATTGACAACTTGGTCGAGTCAGGTTTTTATCGCAGATTTCATCAGGATGCTCTCAGGTAAGGCGACATCGCCAGTAAAGAGAACACGATTCCAGACTACATTCATTATAAGAACACTTTCTCCTTCATTTCGAAATTGTGGGCAACAGCGTTTCCTTAGAAAGATCACGGCTTTGTAAATAAGGCACATCAGGACATTTGTTATGGCAACATAGCATAAACATCGTTGCATTTCGAGCGAAATCTTTTTCTTGCGTTTAAAGGGCGCCGCCTAATGTGACCAGTGTCACTTTCTCTTTCACTTTGCGAACGCGGTTAGCGATTGGCAGGATTAAATCAGTAGTACAGCGATTTGTTTTGTTTCAATTCGTCCAAAGTAGTTTCTTGCAGAATGACGTCGTCTTGTTGTGGCACCGCTAAACAAATTCGCATAAGCGATTTCTTAATCTTATTTCGAAATCTATCTTATATTTATAGTGTGACGATATCAAAAAGATTTCGTGGACGCTCAAGCGCCGCTTTAGCTTTATCTAAATTCAGAATTCATTCAACCCTACCCTATTGTTTCTGTTCTGATTTACAAATTATGCAAAATCTGTTGACCCATTAAAATCCATGGTAGGTCTTAGTGAATAATGAGCCGTTTAAAGGGTAAATCGGATTAAAATAGAAACGCGTTATATCTCAAAGCAATTCAAGATGCATTAAGGCTGCCTAATGCAGTTACTTAATGCAGTTTCTCTAATGAGTGGGTACCACGTCGCATTCAAGATTTAATCTATCGATCGCAGGAAACAGCACATGGACCCTACAAATATTCAATCCGTTTAACATGCAACCTTGAACCAGTCATAGGCCGATATTCATAGTCAGTTCTTATTTCAAGACCGTCTTAAGTAATGTCTTAAGATGCTAATACGGCACTGTGATTAAAGATTGTACATAAGATGGTCTTAAATATAAGAATTGACTATTGGCAAAATACCATAGATCCGCGGTATCTTTAACATTCATGCCGCTGTTAAAGGTTGGTACACCCAAAAAAAATAATTTTGATATACATGGAATTCTCTGAATCTTAGATGATTTTACTTTTATATTGAGCTCAAAAGAATTTCTCTGAAATCAAGAGAAAAATAGTATAAACAAGAGTATTTAAGAGAGACAAAAGGTACTTTTCACTTTATTGAAAGAGAAATATGTTTGCTGTAAAACAGTAAGCTTAGAATATACGATTATTAGGAAGAATCTGCACTTTAAACGTAAAATACTTTTTTGGGGGTGTAGATACGCACACCTTCGTGCGTGCGAGCGAGGAATTCCGAAGCACGTGGTACCGCAACGACTCGACGTTGCGTTCATTCTAAAATTACTTATCACGCGATGAGAGAGCCAAACATTCTGGTATCCTCTTTCACCTGCCACGTTAACACTTCTCGGAGAAGAAGAAACGAGGAGAACGCAATCAAGATGCACCGAGAGAATTCGACTCGTCGCTGATTTGCTGAAGAATCATTTTTCAGTGATGACGCCAAGTCAGGCATCTTGACGCTTTGTGGTCCAAATTAATATCGACACTTGATACAATATCAAACATTTTGCGTTCATTTTGTTAAGCTGGCGCCTTCTTTGCTATTTGAATTACTTCGCGAAGATTCGAAAGATACAGCTCGCCCTCCAGAATCGTTGATGGCCCGCGAAAATTTCGGGATACAAAGCGCGAGCTGGAAAGGTGTCGCGCGAAAGTCGACACGTGCTCTCGTTTTCCAGGAGCCACAGGTTTCCTTTGCTTATCGAAATTCGGCGTAAACGGAAATTACCAATGTAGAAGAAGCCGCTGATAAGGATCACGGGGGCCTAAGAATAGCGGTACTTTCCTTTCGCTTTAAGTGACGCCGCACGGACCCCATGTCCCCATACAGGGCATAAACAACATGGATTTTATTTCACCATGGAAGGAATTTCCGCTCAAGAGGCAGATATCTTTTTAAATCGAATTATCGTGTCATCTTTTCCACAGTAAAATAACCTGATAAAGGCTGCGGTCGATTTGACACTATAAATGCTTAGAAGCATTTTTCCTCTCCTTTTTTTCAATAAAAATAGAAAGAGAAGAAAAATGATTCGATGCATTTGTATCGATATTGAATCAGGATCGTATATCGAGAATCAAGATCATGCCGTAATAATGCGGCTAAATTACTTTAGCAATTCATCGGTTTGACAGAAACTGATATTTGAATTCGTCAATCACAACAAGATCTTTTTATCACTTCCACAAACGGGAGTCCCAGAAAAGTGATTCGAAGTTTATATGCTAATTCATTTGCGTCGAATCGAGCCCGAATTGATCGGTTTGTTTTGATGACCTGATTTCTCGGGGCCTTCCTCGTGCCGAGCGAAGGACTAGACTTGCGATGTCCTGGACATTTTGAGATACAAATCAATGTGTGAATCTACAGTATTACGGTTTTACAACTTTATCTCGGTAATTTATTCTTGTTCATATCAAAAGACATTTTATTCGTCGTCAATATCTTTGCATCCCTGATCTATTTAGTATCCATTTATCAATCGATTGAATTACCTGATATACCTGACTTGACCATACCATATCACGAAGAAAGAAAAACAACAAAGATGAGAAAAGAAAGATGAATAGATAAGCGAATCGCTGGAAATCAATCCCTTGACGAAGAAGGAAACGAATGTATCGCAAAGGTGACCCACGTGTTTGCAGATTTTTCTTACCGATCGACTTTCAAATGGGGCCTACCCGTAGAATTTCGTCAAGGGACCCATTAAAATGCGAACAGGGCGTCGGGATTTATGATTTCTTCCGCGAGATTTCCGCAAACCGTGACGAAATTCGTATATCGAAAAGTACCGGATTGTATAATGAGATAACGGAAATACCGCACGCATGACTGATTTCCGCTAACCCGCAGTCTTTCGCATCAATTATAAAAAAAAATGCAAATTAATCTCAAGAATGATAATAGATAAACAAATTCTTTGATAACAAAAATCTTTTTTCTTTTTACAAGAAGTTGAAGAGAGTGTTGAAGAAACGGAACTCCAAAATAAGTTTTAATCTGTAGCCTTGCACCCTAAAAAAAAATAATAATTTTGATATACATACGTGGAATTCTCTAAATCTTAAAGTATTTTACTCTAATATTAATCTCAAAAGAATTCCTCTGAAGTCAAGAGAAAAATTGTATAAATAAGAGTATTTAAGAGAGAAAAAAGTATTTTTCACTTTATTGAGAGAAGAATATATTTGCTATAAAACAGTAAGCTTAGAATATGAGATTATAGGATTTCTGGAAAAATCACTTTGAACGTAAAATATTTTTTTTGGATGTATATTTCTTTCTTCATTAATGTGAGACTGAAGGCTTTTTAATTATAAGCTCTCATCGACGTGATGCAGCAGGTGGCGATCTAGGAAAATGAATCGTGGATGCCTGGTAGCGAATAATATTATGTGATTCAATTCAAATGTAAGATCCTTCTGTCTAAGGACGAGGTCATCCCGCATTAGAGCACACGGTGTCGCGACGTTGGTTGGCGGCGCA
The DNA here is from genome assembly GCA_021460005.1 of Tetramorium alpestre. Classification (NCBI taxonomy): domain Eukaryota; kingdom Metazoa; phylum Arthropoda; class Insecta; order Hymenoptera; family Formicidae; genus Tetramorium; species Tetramorium alpestre. The sequence goes on along the minus strand of JAJVSH010000008.1, from coordinate 398,369 downwards.
GGAAGTGAGAATGTTATTCAAATTTATGGAAAGAAAAGCCGGCGCGTGATGGCGATGCAACCATTATAGTTGTCTATGTCGCCGAGGGGAACCGAAGAAAATCGCTATATAAACAATAAATGAATAAAGTCAGTCTCAGGGACGAGCCGTGGGTATCTCGCCGCCGCGTCTTGCCTATCAATTATTTATAAATTTTCCGCGGAGCGTCGTCGCAGTTACACTGCACCGTGAACATTAGAGAGACGGATCGGCTGCGCCAGCGTTAGGCTCGCTGGTATTCGGTTATAAAAACTGCATAGCCAATGAGAGTGGTCGGCAAACCTTCTATACGAGTCCAGGCGAGTAGCGTGAGAAATGAGAAACGCGTTCTTTCGAAGGAGTGTTTTTACGAAAAGAGATCGATGGAATTAAAGAAAATTTGACTTTTAATTTAAATAAGTAAGGTGAGAAGAATTTAAATTTTTATCCGTCTTAATCGTCCATTTACGCAAATTTTCAAGTAAAAATTGATTTTTATAATTCAAATTCTTATTAATAATCTAAGACAAGAAAACAATTTTATATTACCCATTAGAAATTGTAGCGATTTATACGTGGCTTAAAATTCATTCGAGGATATCTAGTCATCGTTCTTCGCATTAGTTTCTTTTTCGTTGGTACCGGCTTCTCTTGTTCCGATAAATGATTACAGGATAATAAATGCTTTTCTTGCAGTACAGACACGTTTTCTCACCATGCATGGAATATCGGCAGTTTTGCAACTCTATTCTGTTGCAAATTCTTCGAATGGAGCGAGAAATGCTTGAAACGATATTTGAATGAATCATTTTGATTTGATTTTATTTGATTTTATGTGACCCATACAATATTTTTGTTATTTTTAGATTTTTTTTTAATTACTCTTATTCTTCAATAAATTCGTGACAACAACAAAATTTATGACTGAGCATTTTTCCAATTTTTTTATAATAAATAGCACGTTGTACAAATCGATATATTTTTATTTTAAATGTGTATATTATATTATTTTCTATTTTATATATTACCTTTTTATTTATTTATATAACGGATTATCTTTTTATAAGACGAATTGCTGTTATATATTTATTGAACAGATTTATCTAATTTTACTCTGACTATACTAGGATTTTTTCTGAAAACCATGAAACCATGAAATACTTTGATTTATGTATTGTAAGAATCTTTTGTGAAGTATTTCCTTGGCCCGTAGGTAAAGTTCAGCGAGTCAAACACGTTGTCTTAGGCCACTTCAATTGTACTTGGTAATGCTCTTCACGTCTTTGTAATTTTTCAGAGACCATGAAACTAGAGATCATTTACAAATCATTTCGTAACGGATTAGGTTGTCTTAGGTTATAACCTTTAGAAAAAAGGTTTATAGAGAAGAAGTCAAGAATTCACATTTTTTATATTTCATAATCTTTTATACTTATTACATTTTAGATATATTAATATATATAATAATATTAATATATATATATAATAAAATTATGCAATATTTTTTATATTGCATAATTTTATTATATATATATTAATATTATATATATATATTTATATTATTTGAAAAAGTTGTATATTTTAAATTGATCATGTTTATGAGTATTTTGATTAGTGTAATATAAAAATGCGGAATTTTTTTTAAACATAACTATTTGTGACAACTTACTTGAGAATCAATGAAAATATAACATTTATTATATAAGAATCATATAATTCTTATGTAACGATAAGAAATTTTGACCAATTTTTTTATCAAATATTTTATCAAATATTAGCTGTAGTGTATTTATTATAATAATATAAATATTTTGTATATATATGAGAGTTACTAAAGAAAAACTTATAAAAAAATAAATAGAAAATTTATATGTATAAATATAAATATATAATATGTAAGAATATCGCATTTTTATCTTTTTGTAACATTTGCAATAATTGTTAATTCGCGTCGAAAAGTGATTTTTGTAAAAAAATATAGCATAGCAAATTAATCTTTTTTTTCATTAGTAGTAGCAATAATTACAAGGGTAATTCAAATACGAATTACTCACTAAAATATCGAGTATCGATTACGTCGCCAGTCGAGCGGTAATCAGCTGATATGAGCGATTATACTTTGTAATTCTTTGATCATGGTCTTCCCGTTTCAGTGGTCTTTAAATCGACGAATTTCATACGTCCAGACATTCACGGCCGATCACCGATTCAAAGCGTATTCAAATACGATTCCGCCTTCTCCACCCTTGACGTGTAATCCTGCATTCGCAAGAAGAAGGAGATGGCCACCCACGGCTACTTTGCTTTTTAAAAAGTCGGCACGGAGAAGCTCCCTTGCTCAGGATCACCGTCAATTACATAATACATTCGAATCGCGATTCCGGAGCGTATCACAAGAAACACTCGTCTCAACATAGAGGGTATCGTGGGTATCATATGTGGACATGTGTGGGACATGTGTAAAGTTTATCAATCTTGATTTTTGAAACCAAAACTTTTTAAAAACAGATTTCTATGAAATTTTTTTAGATCTTCTTAGATTCGTGTATTTCTAATTTTATGAAGAGAGATTACTTTGCAAAATAATTTTTACTGTATATGAAATTTATAAAAAACATATAAAAAAAGTTTCAATGAAGAATATCAAATTTTTTTAACTCAGTTTTCTCTACATCTTGATCGCAAAATCGAATTTGATCAGCTTGTAACCTCGTGAAACACACTTTTGCAAGCTCAGAGATTTTAGTACACCCCGTACATATTCATATATCCGCTACTGTGCTTGCCGCTGTGAAGGATTCTCGAGGTCACGGTCATGAAGCGTCTCGCGAGAGGCAAAATGCTCATTCAGTGCCAAAAATTCATATCTGTCCTTACGATCTTCAATCGTGTTACAATTCGATCGCATTACGGGGTGTATTTTTAGCTGACAATGAAAGTCGGAGAAGTAAAGCCCCGCAGAGTCGATAGATCGAAGTCCGGCCTTAATTTCGTATGTATGTATCGCGTTTTAAAAAACAAATGGGACAATTTGGCGTAATAAACTATAGGAAGAATTATCGATATATAAATTTATAATTATTAATTATGAGTTTTACTATAAAAATTCTTTTAAAAATCGATATATAAAAATACATCTAAATAGTATTACAGGAATAACTAAATAAGTAATAAAAATCGCAATCAAAATTTCGTATACCGGATTGTTTTCTGATTTAATCACATTACAGTGATTCGTTTAATCGGTTAAATAATATTAACGTTGAAAAGTATTGGTATGCGAAATACTCATTCTCGTGGCAATCGCTGAAACCGACGAGATCGTATTACGCGGTGTCAAGTACACGTGTAACTTCCGTGTAAGCTTCTCGCGTTTCTGTATCAGCGATTAGAATTATTATTGCTTACGTGATGTCACCAATGGCCTAACGGCTAGACTTACGAAAGCCGAAGCTTTCTTTAGGCGCCAGGAATATCGCTTTGGAATTCTACGAGAGTGACTATTATTATATGGCCTTAAACTTTTATAATTGGAGCAAGGACTAGAATTTTTCAGCGTAACTAATCTAACGGTTTGAAATATGCGTCTATCTATCTTGACGCAATAATGTGCAAAAGCCTTGCAAGTGAAACCGGACCGTTCACCATCGAGTCGACCCGCGAAAAAGTGCGTGCCACCGTGACGTAAGACGCGCGTTATTGTATCGTGATCGTGATTGCTAAAGAAACATCGAGAAAGCGCAACTGGGATCGAAGCAGTGACAATTATGCGCGCGGCCTAGATTTAATGACGGTATTTCTTTCAAAATCTGCGTGCACGGTATAAATAAGATTATAATCTAAAAATAATTAATAGTAACAAGTATAATATTGCTACAATCCAGTCCTAAAAGAATTAATTAATTTGCTGTGCTGTCGATGCAATCGAACCGGTTGCATCAACTTCGGCTGTCCAGTACTGATTGCAGCTACAATTACATTCTCATGCTTTCTTTCTCCTTTCCGAATTATTGAAAATGTCCTCCTCATCATATTGTTCCGTCATTAAGATTACAGAAATTTACAGAGATCAGAGAGAACATTCGCGAGCGCTTCCCTCGCGAAATACGATCGCACGAGAAAATGGTATACAGAAATGTTGTGCAAATTTTCTATTATCCCAAGAACGGGAACGCACGGAATCGCAGTTACTGCGTAGAAAGACGCGTCTGGCAAAGTAGACGACCGAGCGTCGTGGCCCGAGTAGGGGGAAAATAAAAAAAAAAGGAGGATCTATGCACGCGGCGAAGAAGGACTCGCGCCGTATATGTGGCGCGTCGCGATTTCCCGCTATCACGATCCTCCAGAGAGACCATCCGGAGAGTGCCACGGCATTTGCGAATCGCCACCGCGCGTCTTTTCCGCTGGATTATGTTGATAGCATCATTCGCCAACATCAACGAAGAGTCAACGTCGACGTTGACGACGACGACGATGACGACGACGACGACGACGACGACGACGACGTTGACGAAGACAACGGGGCGACGGAGAGTCGTCGAGGGGCGAGCGCGCGGAATCTCGAAGAAATCGAGAAGAAAAACAAGTTGCACTCATATGTGTGGTGCATCCAGACGCAACGAAAACAAAGCGAGAAAAGATCGCTGACGAATAGATATCGTGGACGAGACAACCCTGTAACCGCTAACACTATGCTTGCATACCGGCCGCGTGCGATCGATCATCTATGCCAATCTGCTCGGTGTTTTCTCCAAGCTGCATTTAAGATGCGATGCAGTTTCCACGGCGAGAAAAGCGCGAGGCGGACCGGCCTGATGGTAGATTGCACGCGCGAATTGCGCACACAGATCGGATCGAAAAGTTCCGAGATTCCGCGTTCGATCCTCACGATCGAATCCCATTCTGCCCGTAGGCAGAGCGAATCGAATGTACAATCCAAATCGATTAAGGAATTGATTGCGATCTGACAAATTGGAAAATTATATTATTTTTATGCGAAATGATACGACGTATGCCTTGAAGAGTGCGGTCGACTCTATCGACTAAACAACTTATAACTGACGGTGCCGTGACCATGGCGCCGTGCTCTTGTTTTCAGTGATCGGTCACGTCAGTTCTATCTGCAACTCGCGATTCGCGCTTTCATAGATTCTAAGAAAGATTTGATTACGAAAGCGCTCTTAATCATGAACACGTTTAAATGCGACGATAAAACGCTGAACGACTTACGCGATTTTTCATTTGGTTCCTTAACAGAGGATAACAGTCAAACTTCTGTATCATTCATTACTCGTACGACTTCATCATCTGTATCCGACAACGAGGTAAATTTTACTGCCAAAAATATTTCTTTCATTTCATTACATAATGCTTTAATGTGATGTTTTATGCTTTTTCTCGTATTTTACATGATTTACAACATTGATTACGTTTTTCCATATGGTATAAGTATGAATTCAAAAATTGAAACGTTCTATACTTCGTTCCTCGCGAAATTGTCTTTGTAAACGAAATAAATTGATATTCGTATTTGAAAAAAGGTTATCAAGGATAATGCAGTCGAGCATGGGGTTTTAAACAGTCCCGCGAAGGCTCAATCCGAAGTGGAAAAATGTGAAAATTTATGCGGAAGTGAGAAAATAGAAACGACAAACGACGTCGATGAATACAATGCTCTGCCAGTTTTCTTAAATTATGATCACATGTTCGATTTGAATTCCGAAAATCCATCTTACTTTAATTCTAATATAAGCGATAGTGACGTTTCCATATACAATTATTTTGATTACAACGACAAGAAGATCCAGGAAGAGAATTCTAAAGACAGTGAGAAAACGATTCAAGACGAATTTCTGATGGATGATCAACGTGCAAATTCTTTAAACAGTTTAACAGAATTGCCAGAAAATTTTGATAGCACTGATTCAGAGTACGAAAAAATATGTCGAACAAGATACAATGGAGAAAAATTTGTCAATTCAGGAATTTCTTTGACTAATGGACTAAACGTAGAGGATGATAAAATTATGCAACAAGCTATTGATGACAATTCGCAGGATATTTCTGAAAAGAGAAACGTCGCTTATAAAACTGTTGAAGAAGAAAATGACAGCATAAAACTTGAACAAAATGTTGCATATATAAATATCGAAGATCCTCTTCAAGAAAAACTGGATTCAAGCAACATATCAGTTTCAACAATAGAATCTAGTAACCGTTTTATAAGTGATAACGAAAGTTATTTTAAAGACGACCTGAATCTTTTAAAACATATGGAAGAGAACGCGAAGCATTCATTAAGCATCGAAGAAGACAGCATCGAAAACACGATTATAGAAATAAAAAAAATGAATAAGCTAATCAAGAAGCTTTGCACTGATGACGATGAACATCACGATTCGGCGGAAGAACGAATAATTGAAGACTTATCTGCGAAAATGGAGAACGATCACGATGATGTGTTGAGGAAAATTATCGAAAGCTGCAACGTTTCTGCGAATTTTCAGCAACATTCACCGATCCGTGAAATCCCGAGTACAGATCTTATACGATCGAGCAGCGAATGTGTAATTGAGAAATTTCGTGAAAATGAATTGTTCCCACGTCGTCGCGTCGTTTCCGAGACTGCGATCGCTAAAGAAGATATATTAAGAACTATCGAGGAAGCGGAGAAAATATTAATTGTTGATCCATGTTGGGACACGTCAGAAACAAATGTTAATCAGACCATTGAGGATTATAACAAAGACAATTCGTCGGAAAAATCTATGGAAGAGATAAAAGATGAGAAAGAACATGAAACAGCAAATCAAAAAGAAATTGATTTCGTTGAGAATGAAGATACTAAAATAAATTCAGTAAATACGGTAAATGAAGAGGTCGCAATCTCAGAGCCTGACATTGTTGAAAGTAACTTACAAAAATTAGCTGAAATAACATGTTCAGATCGTCCTAGATCGCGTATCGAGGTTCAGGAAACTTTGGAGAAAATAGCTGAAGAAAAGAAAAAAATAGAGGATCAAAAGAAAAAATCGCTAGAGACATTATCCAAGAAACTCGAGGAAATCGATAAGCTCGTTGCCGATCATAATTGTGCTTTTTATGCATCCAATAACGATTCTTGCGAGCTCAAAATTCCAGAGAATGTCGCCGTCGATTCTGACAGTCACGACGAATTTCAGGATTGGACTAGTCCGGAAAATTTCGAAGTTCCTCTGATGAAATCCGAAGTAATAGAGAATTTAAAAATCGAAGAGTTAGAAAAGGAGCTCGAGGACGAAGTGGAAGAACACAAGAAACTTATGGATGAATATCAGAAAATTATTGCTACGGATTTGGAGAAGATTCAGTTGACTTTGGAGTCAGAATCGATACAAGCTTGCAATGACGCAGCTATCGAAAAAGAAACCAAAAACGAATCTAAAGACGACGAAAAGATAATTGAGGAATTTTCAAATGAAACATCTGAAATGACGAATGATGCAACGGCGATTAAAATCGATTCAGAATTTGACGATTTTTTCATAGACGAATTTAAAGAATCGGAAAAAACGTACATCAAAGGAAAGGTTTACGATTTCGACGAGAAAAAGCACGGTGTTAGGTGAGTTTTCGAAGTAACACATAATTAATTTAACACATTAACACTGATTTTATTAACATCGAGTAAAAAAACGGATAACTGTTTTAGAATGACAGAAGAACTAATCAGGAAGCACTGCAAGGAACACAAACTCTATCAGACTCCGTATTTGAACGACGTTTTGTATTTGCATTATAAAGGTATGCACAATGATAATTATAATAAGGCATAGCATAATAATCCATCGTGTCAATCATATTAATGTATATCAACGAAGAATTTACACTTTTTAGGATTTTCCTTCATCGAGAACCTTGAAAAGTACACAGGCTTAAAGTGTTTGTGGCTAGAGAGCAACGGTATACGCGAGATCGCGAATTTGGAAAATCAGAGCGAACTCAAATCCCTGTATCTACACCACAACCTCATCAGCAAGATTGAGAATCTCGACTGCCTAACGAAGCTCGACACCCTGAACCTCTCGCACAACATGCTACGGAGGATCGAGAATCTCGGTGACTCGAGTCGCGAAGCGGGTATTATCCCAGATGACCTTGACCTTGACGTGCTTCTGCTTTTCAGACAGCCTCAAGTTCCTGAACAATCTGAACCTGTCGCACAACTATCTGCGAGAAACCGCTGATATCGAGCATCTTCGTCTACTGCACGGGCTCTCGATCTTGGATATTTCTCACAACAGAATCGATACCTGTGACGTCGTTGACGTAAGTCGATAATTACGCACAATCGGAATATTTTTCCAAAATAATAGGTGATGTTACGGCAAAAACGCGATTGCAGCGAATATTAAATAATAATGATTGCAAATTAATATTATCTTAATTATTTATTTCAAGAGTGTAAAAAGAGTGTAAAAATTCTTGCAGTAATAATCATTAACCCAGTGAGACATGTGATTAGTCAAATCTGTGACGAATCGACGTGGTCACAGAAATTCAATGTCTTTTCGATCATTACTTTTCGCTGGGAATGCAGCGCATTATAAATAAAAGCTTAACAGTTTGTAATTTGATATAAGCCAAATTAAAAATACAAAGCTTTTTCATATGTCTTACATATATTGTTACAAAATATTTTTTTACTACGATACGACTCAATGTCTCATTTGATGAAAACGCGTGCAAGAGTTGAATTGTTTAGATTCTGGGAGACATGAAGTCGCTGCGTGTTGTAACGTTGACTGGCAACCCAGTGCTCAAGCAGATAAAGATGTACCGCAAGACGATGATTCTTAAATGCGAGAATCTTCAGTATCTGGACGATCGACCGGTGTTCCCACGTGATCGTGCCTGCGCCGAGGCTTGGTAAAATCGTCGGCAAGAACGACCTGCGAAAACATGTATATATAATGTCTCGTTAATATTAAAATATCTTGAAATCCAGGATGCGCGGCGGCGTCGACGAGGAGTTGGCCGAGAGAAATCGGTGGATCCAGGCGGAGCAGAAGAAAATTAACGACAGTGTGATGGGTGAGTTAAAAGATTTCATTACCCGCGGTGGGCCCGAAATGGCCACCCTTATACCTTTTGACTCCTTTCACCTGTTCTACTCCTCGGACGTCGGTCTTTGTTTACCTGTCGAACATCGTGTCCGCCCTCAAAAGCCCTGATAAACAAAAGGAAGCTGTGCAAACCGGTCGGGACGTCCGAAAAGGAGGCGACGGATAAGAAGAAGAAAGAGGAGGAAGAGAGGGAGAACGAAGAAGTCGCGACGAAATCAGACGTGCGCACCACAACGAGGAGCAGCGGCTTGGTAAGAACTAGTTTCGTCAAGGTCTGGTACAGAATTCGTGCTTTGAATAATATCACTATCATCGGTCCCGTCGGCTATTTGATCATTCACGACGTGAAATCTCTGCACACCTCCCGATCTCCTGCATCCGTGGTACCGGCTACGATGAACACGCTAAAGCTCCACTTGGAAAAGAAGAAAAAATTCCAGGAGCAATCCTTCCTCGGTTCCTACGACTCTCCATCGTCCTCGTCCTCGTCGTCGTCGTCGTCATCGTCGGGAGACGAACAGTTCGCAAACGACGAAGAAAACGAACACACGCGGCAAAAAAGAAGCGAGGAAAGTGACGGAAGGAGGCCAATGGCGGAGCAAGAGAGAAAAGTTTCCGATGGAAACGACGAGGAGCTTCTGTTGCCTTGGAAAGTGGAGGTTTGCGATCCTCATCTTCTTATAACGAATGGCAATTTAAAAAGAGATAAAAAGTTGCTCATCTATTCCTCGTTGCTAGGTTCGAGATGACATTCAACCGCGAACGCTGATTGAAGAAATATCGAAATTTAAACAACAATATATTGCCGATGATGCAGAAAGACAATTGCACAAGAAACAAATTTTGGATAATTATAAAAGTATACACGATGAGATACCATTCGGCGATGGTATCATCGATAGGGAAACTGCTGCTAATAAAAAAATAGTACTGAAAACAGAAACTGAGAAAGAAAAGAGGGCAGATCTGCAAAAATCAATCGAAGATAGTAACGAAACAAATGGTGAGTGGGTTACATATTAAAGAATTAACTTTTTGGCCATACTTTTAGATTAACAGTTTTATCAACAAGAAATTGTGTAATCATAGAACAATTTCTACGTCAACTATCATTATTCTCTTATTATCTATAATTGTTTTTATTTGATTAAATTTAACAATTGAAATTGTTTTTTTTATAGATCGTGAAAACGAGAAACCATCTACCTGTTCAGTATCGTGTGACACATCGGATCTAAAACAGACGTTAGAAGAAACAGAAGAAGACAAGCTCGCAACTACAGTCACCAAAGTGAGAGACGATACATCGAGTAAAAATAACAAGAGCTATCAAAGAAAAAGCAAAGAATATCCATTCGGTTCTAAACTTAGCAGCATCCGAGAAGAGATGAGAGAATTCTGCGACAGCATGGATAGGTTTGTTGACGAAAACAAGATAGTGTTCAAGAACGGCGAGGTGGAAGGATTCTGGGGCGAGAGAAAGATGGTGGACGAGAATTTGCAAACTGATTTTATTGATGATAGCAAGATTCAAGAAGCCGGGACCAAGGTTTCCGCGAGCGAGGAAGATCAACTGCGATGGTGGAGTATCAAGGAAAGAAAACTGAAGGTCAAGGAGATCTTAAAAAAACGAGAGAACGAAGCAAAGAAAAATAAAGTACAGGCAGAAGATGCTGAAATAAAGGAAAAATTCGATTGCGGTTTATCGGAAGATAAAAACCAGTCGACAGATAAGACAAATAATTTTCAGGATATCTACGACTTGTTAACACTAAAAACTTGCCAGCCATATGTTCTTCCGGATTCGACGGAAACATATTCTGTAGAAGATGGGAAAAATTATGACTGCGAGCAATCTATAAAGATGCAGCAAGAAAAATCGCACGGACTGTTCCACAGCCTCTTCGCTGAATTAAAAAATCAGCACTGCATACAAGAAATGTACGAACCGAAAATTTCAACCGAATTAATGGCTCTAGAGGAGAAATTAGATTATACACAATCAGTGATTGATACGAAGAACAAAAGTGTCTCTACTCTCGTCAATATGGAGAGCCCTGTTGATTGGAATGAACAATCTTTAAAATGCGAAAATTTTGTAGAGGAAAATAATTCTATGAAAATCGAAATTTTAGAAAACAAAATTAACAATCTTTCATTTGAAACCTTGGAAGGAAAGAAAAACATCGATGAATCCGATGATGATTCCTTTAAGACAGCATCATCCGTTCAAGAAGACTCACAAATTTCGAAAGGCAATTTTGAATCATCGGAAGTTTTAAATTTGACTAACATGGAAAATAAAAATGACAAAATCATTGATCCAATCAAAAATGAAAATATTAATCAGTTGGTAGATAATTATTGGAAAGAAATAATTTTTAATAAAGAGCATTACGACGCGATTTATAAGGATGAAAAAATCAATGTTAAATCAGAAAAATCTTCTAATAAAATCGAAATATCAGAGAGAGAGGGAGAATTTTCAACTAAAATCGAACAACCTAATTCTCAAAGAAAATCGCTCGTTCAAACGATAAATCGTTTATCTCCAGAAAGGAGTCACTCTTTTAAACTGACAGGTAAAAGAATTCGCGAAGCGGAAGATATTGAGGTCAGTAACAAGAAGTCTTTCTTCATCGATGAAATAAAGCCCGGAAAGAAATCGGAGGAACGTAAATCTCGTAGTCAAATTTCTGAGAGATGCAGACAGCATCTAATTCAAGAAACAAAGAAATTCGCGAGAAAAGTATCCCCATTAATCGACAAATGTATAACGAATCTGATAAAAGAGACAGAAGATGCAGGCAAAAAGTCGCAATGTCGTAAATACAATCAAAGTCTCGGAGAATATCTGCCATCCAATTGCGTTTCGAAAATAGATTTTAGTAAATTCACCGGCAATTTTGAAGAACGAGACAATTGTCATGATGAAGATGGCAATAAATGTAACGATGTAACAAATACATGTTCTGAAAAACCAGAATTGACGAAACAACTCAATTCGCAATTTGCTGCGTCAGCTAATCATTTTGGTAAGATTAGTACATAGATATAAAAAGTACGTAATTAAAAATTAAAATTATTTAGAATTGTCTATTTTAGATATCCAATCATTTGCCCATTTTTTGCAACAATCCGAAAACTGTGAGCTGGAGTCACCGGCAATAAATGCTAATACATTTTACAAAGAATTTTGCGATTATCTACATGAATCAGAGAGCAAAAAGAAATTGTTGATTAAGCCAGATTTTATGGTCAATCAAGAAACAAAAGAAATGTTAACTGATAATAAAGTATTACAGAAAACAGAAAGTTTGAAGGAATCAGTTAAACCGCTGATCGAGGTGATCTCTAACTGTCCTACAGTATCTGAAGAACAATCTTCCGAGCAAAAAGTAATTAAACAATCGCATAGTTTGCAAACTATTTCTCATTGTCAGCAAACAGATGTTAGTATAATAGTTATATACATATGCAAATTAGTGTTATATATGTATCTATAAGTTATATATCTATTATACTATAAGTTATATATATATATATATATATATATATATATATTATATATATCTATATAGCTATAAAAATTATTTCGTATGTAAAGTTATTTTTGCTTTTAATTCATAAAAATTTTTGGTACGATTGTCTAAATATTAATTTATACATTACCTTCAGGTTGTCTTTAGAAAGTCCGAAGAGACAGTGCAGATTTCTGATGATTTTGAAAATATTAATCAAGAAAGCGCAGTCAATTTAAAAGAAGGAATAAAGGTCGAAACATTTTTAACATCATGTACAGTAGATAGTACAGAATATGAGGAAGAATGTGTATTGCCAGACGAGGAACGCAAAACCGATAAATGTGAAGCAATCACGATAAATATGAAAAAAAGCATAGAAATGCAAGTTGCACAGGAGAATTAGAATCAAAGTTTTACTATATTAATTTTAAATAAACAATTAATGTATTTGACGCATGTTAACGTACTTAACTGAGAACAAATCGTGTGTAGAAATGAATTTTACTTTTAAAGGTACAAGTTTGCGCGATTGGAGAATTTATTATAGATGATATAACGTTAATTAGTTTAAGTTTATAGAATGTTCAATATTTTTCTTGCTTTTCTATTTGAAATAAATGTGTTACTTTCAAGATTTGTTTTAAATGTGGGAACTTTGAAAGTTTGAAAGAAACGGCAGGTGGTGGAATGGGTCAACCTTCTACTACGTACACTTTATTTTTGTGTCCACACTCACATCAATTATATAATAATAATAATCATAATAATGACGATGGCGGTGATGTCGATGAACCGTAATTAATAATAGTAATAATAATTAATCCGCAATCATGTGCAATGATAACCGGTCGCACGCGAGAAAGAAATGGTAATCTGTCACGTTTAAATATATTATATCTTTACCGTCGCGCCTCTCTTTCTCTCCCTCCCTCTTGTCAGCCTATGGCTTCCAGACAGATCCCGGGTGGGTCTCGGATCGCATATTCCTGCAGAAGCTATCACCTTGTCACTTGGCAAGAAGCTCTTGATATTATAATATATCTATATAGAGTGATACCGTTTAACGAAACTGTTCCTCCTTCAGCATCAAACTTCTTTCATCCTTATCACTTCCCGTTTGCACATATACTCCGTATTTCCAATTTATTTATGCAGGGGATCTATACGAATGTATACATTCCCTTCCTTCATCCCAAACAAATGTAAGAATTACATACCCGCTAGGATCGTTTATAGTAATAGATTTATAAATATGCATGTATATATCACCTCGCTTCTCCGCACAGGCACACAAAAATCAAATTTGGTATCTTGTTCCTGTTTTTCTTTTTTTTTTCTTTTGTATCTTCGTCTTTTTCTTCTCCTCACACTCACCCTTATGTATGTAGTTACTTGTGTTCTCGTGCGCATCTTTTCTCTCTCGCTCGCACTCTCGCGTTTGCTCCCTAAGTGTAAATTATTTCTTCGGAACGTATCGAGTGTCGACCAAGAGCGGATCAATGATCGAGAAATGAGAGAATCGCGCAGACGATTCAGGATTAGGTTTCTTTTGTGCGAATGTGTGACTCTTGTCGCCATCCATCGATCGGCTCTTTATCGGCACTTGCACGGTCTCTTTGGGTTTACCTCCTCGTACTATCGTATCGTTATCGCGATCATCTTTATGGTTGTTAACCGTCGCAGTTAATGATTATTTAATGCGTTACAGTCCTTACACCTTATGACTTATGGTTTACGTTACAGAGAGTATCTTACATGCTAAGTTTCTCTTTCCAAAAATTGGGAAATCCGCCGTTTTTTATTCTTTCTTTTGTCCCTTATTGTAGGGTCGTCACCAACTTCATCGTCGAATACGTACAGTTTCGTCGATATCAAAATCGAACGGCGTCTTTGTGGGAAAAGATGCTTCTTATTAACCGCTTTTGTTTCTCAAGGGAGAATATAAAAGAAGCACGTGCCCTCGACACAGTAGTAGACTTAATGCCGGTTACCCTAATTTGCAATCACGAAGTAAAAGCAACAAAACTTTGTCACACCTATTCGCAATTTCCATTTTTTTTATTTTGCAACTTGATTTTTATTATAAGAAATTGTTTAATTACTTTGACACTGCAAAACGCGTCAGTCTTTTGCTCTGATGCAATAAAAATAAATCCTCCCTCGCCGTTTCTTCCTTCATACTTTTCTCATACTTGTTCCCGGTTCGGACGAAGCTTCGTCGTAACTTAATAATTAAAAGCGATGCATTTTTATTTCATAAAAGAGCGCGTTATTTATAAGCGTTTTCGCGGATAAATTCTGGCAAACTTTGTACTTTGATAATTATTTTATAAGTAAGATTATGATTGTAATATCGCGAAGAAAATTAGAAATGGAAAGAAGATAAACGAAGCAATAGTAATTTTATAGAAAAATAAATAAAGCAATAGTTTTAATAATTTTATATTTAAAAAAAATGCAAAAACAATTTTCAGTTCAAAGATATGTTCCGAATATCGTCGACAAACGACATTATCTATTTTGTTAAAATATATTTTTTTTATCTTCAATGAGATTATATACCGTTTCGTTAATAATTTAATTACATTAAGCGGCGTGAAAAAGTTAAAGTGCACAAAAATACAGCAAGTTCACCAAATTCCCGCTTTTTTTCCTTCATGATTGCAGATCGAATGCACCAGACTTTCATAACACTAGATTTTACAATAAAATCACGTAAAAATCGTTAGACGATTTAAGGCGTGTCTAAAGGAAATTTTACAAAACCATAACGTCTCAGTGATGAAGTTCATAAAAATGTCATTCTCTAGAATTTCGAATCGTTATTAGAATCGCGCGTATGTTAATGATGAGAGAGACGCTGTGAAGAAATCGCGAGTTCACGCTACTAATGTATCACGTAACAAAACCTCGTGTCTCAAATTCGCAGTTCGCTAGAAGAATTCGCACTTGCGTTTACATATCTTCTTAGATATATGTATTTACGTACGTGTATCTGCGTTTAAAAAAACTCGCTGTTAACTATAATAACTTAGGATACGACATTGAAATTGAAAGATATTATCGAACACTATGCAAACGTGGGCTCTTGCGTGCAATCGTCTTTTTGACACGGGCTTGCGCGAATGTTTCTCTGAGCATATTAATCGGGCGCTCGCGAATATAATAAAATCTTTATAACAAAACGCAACTAACAATCTTTAATCTTTAATCAGCATTTATTTATTTACGACGATACTCTTGACTTGATAGGAAACAATTTATCGCGACTTCCACTTATTGCAGAAATGTTGTTGTACCCGTAATCTTAAACTGCGCAGAGAAAAACACAAAAGAAGGGGCCAAGCGATCCTCACGTACTCGTTCATGTACATATAGATTATACAGTTTTTCGAAATAAATTAATTAATCGAACATCCTATCCGTCCAGCGCGATTTTTATCTCACATCATCTTATTAGCCGAGAAGGGAGAAGTAGATACAATCACGTTCTGAGATGATTCCTAATAATTCTTAATTGTACGCGAATCTGCATCTGCATCCTTTTAATCACGTTTTACCGACGAAACGGGCTATGTCGCTCGGTTTTCTACGTCTGATCTATCTGATGATCAATGAACGCGATAGATGACTTCTATATGCTCGAAAGAATCATCTCTAGATTGTTTCTCGTATGAGATTGTTTCACTATTGCGGAATGTTATCGGATATTATATTATATTTTGATCAATTTTCCAGCAAAATTTAAGTAAGTAGATGCGATATTGAAAGCCAACGTAGCTTATTATAGCATAAAAATGTAATTGTGTGTATGTGTATGTGTAAAAAAGATACCTTTATTTTATTTTCTATCTGAACAATCTATCCAATAGCCAATCAAGCGGGCAGCGAACGTTTGTGTTCGAAAGAATTATTTCTGGATTATTTGTCGTGTAAACTTTTCTATTTGCAGATTATTATTGAAGGATAAAAGTTACGATGAAAGTTCAAATAAAGATGTAATATCGAAAGATAACACATCGAAAGATTACAACAGAAATAATGTAATTGCATGTGTACAGATACCTCGTTTCATATTGAAAACATTTAGATGGAATGGAATGACTCGATAATAGGGTAAAGAAAAATTTTGCAATTCATCCCTGATTCAAATATAATGATTATCCATCGCTATAACTCGACGAAATTCGTCTTTCCTCGTATTCTCTCAACAGATCTCTTCCGAAACAATTCTTCCTATCGTGTGAGTGATGATGAATTCTGCGACAGGGACATCCACGAGATATAACGTAATTATATCGTATGAAACAAGAGCGATTTATCAACGAGGACAATCAATAGTTCGAATATTCACCTCGTGCCTCGTGATAATGTCCTCTGTGGCGAAGTGACTATAGGCGAATGACCTAGGCTAACCGTCAATAGTGATTAATTATCATTATTTATATATACGTATATATATATATATATATATATATATTTTTTATATATAAAAAAGTGATGAAATCTTTGTAACTATCTATCATTTAACAGTAAAGACGTGTCTCGCAATTTTCAGTTGTTGAGTGAATGTACATTTCCCTTTCGAATAATGTTCACCTGCATAATCTTCACTCGATCTTCATCGATGCACTTTTCACTCCACGTCTTAGTTGTTTTACACGGCCACGTCCTCTTGCACATTTCTTTTTTTAAACTTTAACAGAGGTTTGCACGTTATTTAGTGTGTGTTTTATGTATAATACACGTATTATATATCGTAATTTATACTTTTTTTTTGTGCATAACTTGAAAGAGGCAGTATTCCCGACGGCTTCTCGTCGTCCATCGTAAAACAAATCACGAAAGTGTCGTCGGCACATTCTTCACGTTTCTTCCCTTTCTTTCCTCCTTTCCCCCTTTTTTTAACTATATATACGCGTATACACTAGTGACGATTATTCTATAATTGAAATAGGACCCAACGCTATAAATCTTATAGACCTCGTCTCTTAGCAGGGCACTGCTTCACGAACAGCGAAAGAAAAGAAGGTATGCGAAACGCTAAGAAAATCAGGATAACGAAACTATAAGACACGCGAAAGTTACTTGCGGAGAAAGGAAACAGAAAGCGAAGAAGCGGTAAAAAAAATAACGGAAACGCCACGTTTGATATATTTTTTTAAATATTTTTATTCTCTTTATATTCTTAAAAGCTCGAAAAGGAAAGAAAACGATAAGACCGATTTCAGAATTGTTCTTATGCCGTTATTTTTCCTCCTGCGTCGCAATTTATCTACCGTGTGTCACATTTTCGAAAAGGAAAAATAAATTAAACAGTTAAAGTTCACATACGCAATTATTTATCTTATTTCCGCGAACAAGAATACGTTAAAAAGAAATGATTTCTGTTTATAGATTTACCTGTTGGTTTTCTTCCATTTTTCATTTTCACGCGCATGCCATTAATATGACTAGAGGCTTAATAACTTGTCAATTTTGCGTTATTCATCAATAGGACTATTTTTTTCATGTTTGTACCATAAATAAGAAACCATATCATTCCAGGCTTCAAAGAACAAAAAGGAGAAAGAATCCTCTTGGGGAAGCCACGGAATCACGAAATGCAAAAAGCACAGATCTGTTTCCATTAGTCTGCTCACTAAAGTTTCCTATTCCTTCGTAATTCTCTGCTCTAACAATAAGATTGTTCCTTCTTTCGTTTCAAAGCTGTATCGAAAGTTATACCGAAAAACGGACGCTTTATTCGCATTTTTGTCCCGCATTTTTAGCGTAGCGCCCGATCTCGTATCGAACTTTGGAAGAATTCTTAATAGTACAAAGAATCGAAGGAACAAGGATCTTCTCTTTCGAGACGGAGAAAGATCTTTTGCCCGTTTGATATCTAACAAGTATAAAGCATTACGTAAGCGAGATTAGTTTATATATACGTCTAAAAAAAGAACCGATTTTAGGAAATTCGTATGTTCGAGATTTGTAACATCTCTCGAAAATTGTCAGAGATTGATGCTCGCTTGCTCTGTAGAGCCCAGATTACATTTTTTTTTGTTCCACTGGGAAAGAAATTTTTCAATAGTCGCTTTCCGGAATCCACGCCTTTTCTTCTCAATTTTCCCAATTTTAGCAATCGATGCAGATTATTGTAATTTTTATTGTGATACACAACAACTTTTCGTATATACAAATTATATATTTATTTATAATTAAAACAAAGATTCATGGAATTCCTATCGAGTTAAAATATTCGTTTACCACAAATAAAAAGCAAAGCGCATCACGCAATTAACTACATACGTGTGTGACGAGTGTACAAAATTCTTAAAAAAAGAAAATAAAAGACACTGCCGGAACGTGGTTGCCGGAAGGCGATTGGACCATATAATTCTGCAATATTAAGAAAAACCATCGATCTTATGTACTTATATATTAAATATTAATAATTATAAATTACGATCATCGTTAATATTAATAGTGTAATCATTATAATTAATATTATTATTTTAAATGCATACACAGTTTCAACATTTATTTCTGACAAAACAGAAAGGAGTGAAAGGAGGGGGAAAGTAGTAACAGCGCGGAAAAGAGAGTAAAATAGAAGTTACAAAAAACCATCGAAAGAAAAATACAAATACGTATTTATAAAAAAAGGGGCGTGACAAACAAAATGCGATAAAGAAAAAGTATTAAAAAAAAAGATAATGCCAAGGAAAAGAGAGAAAGTTTAGTCTCGCAGCCCTTTCTATTAATCTGGGATTCTTTGGGTCCTATTTCAAAGGTACTTTTAGAGCACGACTCTTTCGATCGAGAGCAAGTGCCCGCCTCGTGCACGAGGATTGATTGGCGTTCAATCAACAGTGGGGAAGAGATACCGCCAAGATGACAGCTGGGGATTAATTCTTTTTCACCTTCTCGCCGTTGCCATAATCAGAGATAATTGGATAGAGGACAGGGAGAGAAGGTTAAGGTATAGACACTATGAACTAAACGATTATACATTATGTTAAACGTACCCGACACTTTACGCTGGCGCCATTATTTCACGCGATTTTAAATTTCGCGATGCAAAAGCAGACGTTCTGCTCTCCCCCGAACTCTAATCGCTCTTCGTATTCTCGTAATTCTTCTGTGAACGTCAATGTTCCGATGAATCGAAGGAGTAGCTATATTCTATGTTCAGCATTTGTTTCAGTTATATTCGCGCGTTTCGTGTCTCATTTTTTTTTCTTTTTTGATTGACAATTGGCCGCGCGCCTCTCACTCTCATTATCACGCTCTCACAGCTCTCTCGTTCGATCTCTTTTACAACATGCTCAGTCGCTCTCGCAAAAAACACAGACGCTGGGCGGCCTATGGCAGAGGTCTATACAAAATAAATAACGATATATCTACGAAATCAATCGAGAGGGTCGTGGTGCTAATAATAGTAATAATAGTAATAGTTGTAGTGGTGCGAAATCGGCGTATCTTATCATGGTAAGAAAAGTGATCATCTCTATCTCATTTCATTTATATATATATCTATATGTATATATATATATATTTCTCTCTTTTTCTGCTTGACCACTCGGTGCTCGTGCACGAGGGCAAAGCTCGTGTGACGAGTATGTGCGAATTGGATGTGTCTCGAGGCTATTGGACGATCTGCACCGTTCCTCCATTTTCGCGCGTAGATGTATGCAATATTCGCGTCAATAATCTCCATCGATACACATGTGCGTTCAATGTGCGCCATATAAACTCGAACGCATCATTACGGGATTATTATGAGCTTGACTGTGCTCGTCTCTCATCTCTGAATCGCAATGCAATATTTACGATTACGTATCGTATCACATCCGATAAAAGCTTCGTTTCGCATATGGGAAAAATAATCCGTAAAGCTAACCGCCAGAGCAACCGTTAACAACGTTTCCTCGGCAGTGAACGCTTGAATCTTGGTTCGAGATGGAAATCTCTTGACGATCGTCGGCGCGAGATTGTCGTCCGTCCTTCGAACTTTGGAATCCTCGACTGGAAGTACCCCCGTGAGAAAGAACTATCAAGTCGTGGAACAGCACATGTTCTCTCGAAGGTTCGCAAAGAAAGTCTTTAAGAAAGGGGAGGATAAAAAGAAAGTGCGCGCCCAATGCCGCAGAGAGTTCTCTGTCGGCTTTGTTGTCGGCACTCATTCTCTATTCTTACATCTCGTCTTTCGCTCTTTTGTCGCCTTGTATGTTCGTATACGACTCAATTCTTCTTAGAAGCGTTGATATTCGTGGTCCTTGTCGCCGACTTTACCACGTCGCCAAGTCAAGTCAACGATACGCTTGCCGCGGGAATCTTCTTTACTACCACAACCCAAAACGTTCTTGAAATCGCCGCCATTGCTGTTACCGTTGTTATCGTGGGTCTTCATACGTTCATAATTGTTATTGTTGCTGCTACTGCTGCCGTTGCTGCTGCTACTGCTGCTAATCTGGTATCCAAAGTTTCTGATCAGCGTCAACTCCGGTGAAACTGGCGGATTTTTCGCCAGCGTCGTGGCTGCTGGCACGCCGACTTGCTCGGTAGTCAGATGGTGGTACTTGATTCTTATGCTGTAAATTGGTTGACTGTAGTTGGTTCTTTGAAGGAACGTCCTGGAGAGAACCCCAAGTTAGTTCCAAATGCGTAGGAACGAATCCCAGGAGCCTGTCGCCACCGCCATGCCGTCTTCCGTAACGCCAAGACAAGACACGCGATTATCATGTCCAGCAAGAATCCCTAGAAAATAGAATTATATTTGACAAATATTTTTTTAATAAATTTTAATAAAAAAAGAACTGATTATTTTTCATTCCATCAATTTATCCCAACATATTCAAAGAAAAATGATTATCGAGAGAGAAGGACCTCGAATAAAATTTCTCTTCTCTCTTTCGAGGAAATTATCATTTGTGAGAGATATATTATCAACCTACCAGCTCGCTCTGTTTTCATAGAATCCCAAACGTTGCAGTTGAAATCGTCGTAGCCTGCCAGCAATAATCTACCGCTCTTGCTAAAAGCTACACTGGTGATACCACAAATGATATTGTCGTGACTATACATCGCGAGTTCCTGGTCCGCCCTAATATCGAAAAGTCTGCAGGTCGCGTCGTCCGAGCCTGTCGCGAAAGCGTATCCATTCGGGAAGAACTGTAAATAGTATAATCGAATCGTTGAGTTAACTTTCTCGAAAATATATTAGTATTACTGCTACGAAACGATTGTTGTTTATTTCTTACGATAGTTTCATTTCTTAATGTAACATCTCACCGTGACGGCGTTTATGTCACTCTCGTGACCCGGGAAGGTCTGCTTACAGGAGCCTTCACGAATGTCCCATAACTTCGCGCTGGCGTCGCACGCACCAGATACGAAGGTACGTGTATCCGGTGCCAACGACAGGGACATCACATCGCCAGTGTGCCCAATGAACGAAGTGCACTGCTGGCCGGTTTCGATGTCCCATAAAGCACTGAATCAGAACAATTCAGCGTTCTAGTTCGCACCATAATCTTCAGAAGTCTTCATCAGGTTCAGTGGAAGAAATTTAGGAGTAGGAAGAGAAGGAAGAAATGAAATTTTTTTCTATTTTCTATGTATTTTTTGAATTCTCAGTTTGCTAAAACCAATGACTTATGTTTCATAAAATATACTTAAAGTACGTCGATTACATAAATGTAGTCGAGATGCTTTAATTTTTCTAAATTAGAAAATATAAGAGAAAAAGATATATATTTCAACTTTATTTTATGTATAAAAGTTTTGATATATTTTATACATATATCAAAATTTTTATACATAATCTTATTTCGTTTTGTAAAGATATTTTAGAATATTTCCATATAAAAGATATGAGATTTTTCTGTTATAGAGTAATTTTTGGTCATCCGTATATAAATCTTAATACTTACCAAGACATATCGCCGGAGCTAGTGACGATTTGGTTGTCGTCATAGAATCGACAGCAGGACAAATATCCAGTGTGACCCGGAAGTTCTCTGCTCACTCGCACATTTCCTTCCCTAGTTTTAAGACTATAGATGGAACAGATATTGTCCAACCCACCGCACGCTACGTAACTACCCGAGGGAGCGTACGCACAAGTCATTACCCATGATGACCGTAATGGAATCGCGTGAACCTTATTGGTAGTGTAACTATCCCAAACGATCAGTTTGCCATCTTGCGATGCGGAGACTAGGTTCCTACACACAAGAAATAAAATACATTGT
Source organism: Tetramorium alpestre (assembly GCA_021460005.1). Lineage (NCBI taxonomy): Eukaryota > Metazoa > Arthropoda > Insecta > Hymenoptera > Formicidae > Tetramorium > Tetramorium alpestre. The sequence continues at coordinate 375,482 of JAJVSH010000008.1, read as the reverse complement.
GATGTATTGATGAAAATTCAACATGATGAAAAAAAATTTTCTGTTTTTTTTTATAATTTTGCATGACTATTTTATTTTACATCATAAAATAAAACAAAATAAAAAGATATTTGTATCTATAAATAAGTACTTTTCTACTTTTCTTCTTAAATCCTTCCATCTCAAAATTCATGCTATTACTAAAACTTTATTCGTGTTAAAATGACCAATTTTGCATGCTACACTGACAATGAGAGAAATATTTTGTATTATGAACCAAAAATTTTGTTGATATATGCTCAAGAAATTTATTTAGTTGCTGTAAACAAATATGTTATTTGCTTATATCTTGCTTATGTCTTGTTGTTTTGGTTTAGAGAACAAAACTGTTTTGTTCTCTAAACCAAAACGATTTAACAAGATATAAGCAAATAACATACTTGTTTACAGCAACTAAATAAATTTCTTAAGCTATTTCTTCTATATCAACAAAACTTTTGGTTCATAATACAAAACATTTCTCTCAGCGTAATGATCATCAAATTATCGTGTATGCATTTAACGTCATACCTCGAGTCACTTCCCCAGTGCATCGCATAAATTTTAGCTAAATGACCGCGAAGCGTACGTCTCGTTCGCATTTGTATGCGACCGATAGGTTCCATGCCCGATGTGGCTTGGGCCAAGGTCGTGTCGCATGCTGCTTTCCTGGCATCCTACGGCATGAGATTACAAACAAATTTGTAAAATTTGCATTGAGATCTGTTTCTCATGTCTGATTTCTAACACCCAATAAAAGCCGCGATAACGTGATAAGAAAGAGATCATAATATCGCATGCATTATTCGTTACTGTTAGTCGCGTAAAATATGATGAGAGAATATGATGAGATCTTATCTCTACACTATGTTATTCAATCATAATTAAAGCTTCAAGATTTCACGTTGAAGCAGCATCTTAATTGGAGAATACACATCGTCGCGAAAATTTAATAAATTCCACGTGAAAACTTCGTTTAATGTCATGCCCGCGTATACACGAGTTTAAAACAAAAGGTCAAACGATGATCACGACCGAATGTCGCTGAATTAAATAGAATATTGAAAATTTTCATGAATTTCCAGGAATTAGAAAAAGAAAGTTACGGGACGAGGAAGTAAATTTCGATGAATTGTCAATGGTGCTCGCGTGTCTTTAATCCTGTATTATGTCGCAATACTATCTTGAAACTGACCTTTAAAATCGGATTATAATACAGTACAGTAGTACTTAAAGTGACTTAATACTAGAGCATATTAGATATAACTCTTTGCCTTTAGTACTTACACTAAAGATGTACTAAGAATGTATATGTATACATATATACAAGACTATTGTTACATTTCTAAAATAAGACCGCGCTATTCCGCAATTCATTTTATAATTTTTTTTGTAATTTAGCGTATATTTAATCAATAGTGATATTTATTTCTCGTTAAAATAATTGTAGATAAATTAATTGTACTGATAAAAAAATACATCAAAAGTATCATTTACTAAATTGATATAAAAAAAAATGTTGTACATATGAAAATATTTTAGCTTTCACGATATACATATCCGTTACACACATATTGGCTATTTTATTTAATATATCATGATCCAAAAAAAAAATCGTACGCGTCGTGAACAATTAGCAAACAAGGTCGATAGCGTTATTTTCTTTCATCGTAAGCGCATATTTCCGCGCATACCGTGGGAGCGCGTGCATTTTATACATGTATAAAAGGAGAGGGCAGGAAGGGGAGTAGAGAAGAAAGAGAGACGAATACATCGAGAGAAGAAACAAGACATGGAGTGAGGGAGAGAGGGATGGTGGCGTATTGATCAGAGAAGCGACGGTTATGCCGCGCCCTACCACCACCACACTACCACCACCGCTAGCCGGCTCCATATTCTCACAATTATACGGAAAGTCATTCGCCATAGAAGAATATCTCTCTCTATCGTTAAAATTTACAATAGCCGCTTTAACGTTCGGAGCAAAGAAAGCCGGAAAACAGTTACATGAAATTGCAAAATCTGGTGTAAGAGACGAATAAGAAAGATTCGATCGAATTTGTTGGAAAGGATCCAATTATCGATCTCTCTCTTAAAAAGCTTTTATTACAGGGTTAATAGATATAGCGCGTTGCCACGCTAATGGATTATATTTGATACAATTGCAAATGATTTAATAAATTTTTATTTCAAGAAATGCAATTGTAAACAATAATAAAGTAGTTAACAAATTATTCGTAATATTTTCAAATTAAATATATATTTTACAAATCGGAATGAATATATACATTTAAAAATAAACACACATTTTTTAATGAATTACGAAAAAAGAAAAGAAATAATGACTTAGAAGTAAGGAAGTAGCGGGTACTTACCCGAATAGCATTCTTCAGCGTCTCCGCTTCTTGACGAAGACTGTCGAGCTCGTTCATGATGTCTGGCAGATGACGCGCGTGCCTTATGAACACCCGTTAACGGGTCCGAGATAGTGACGTCGCGCGTGCGAAAGGAGTTGACGGAACTTCCTCTTCTCGTTCTCCCTCTCGGGGAGGGCTCAGAACGCAATTTCTACGATGATGACGGATGGCGCGAACTCCTGTCTGCGGCGCCTACTCTCTGCGGGAGAAAGGCTGATTGCGGGGCCGGTGTCACGCTATCGATAGCGTTTCTGGTGGCCGGTGGCGAACGCCCCCGAACTTATCACTCCCGTAAGGCAAGGTGAGAAGTAAGAAAAAGGGAGATAAATGAAAGTGGGGATAGGGATGAACGTTGCGTTTTCTTCTAACAAAATCGGGACTACCACCAGCCTCACCCGGCCCCACCTCCTCACCCCCTGCCTTCGTTACTCTAGCGGCTTCCGCTTCCGCCGGAACCAGAGCCAGACCACAGCTGACTTCTCCGCCCCTCGCGCCAACTTTGATACTTCCCGACGAAACCGTTGCCACCTCTGAAACACAAAATACCAAGTCGGTCAATCACAACTGATTTACAAATAAAGTAATTTTAAAAAAGTATTTCTGTTTATATGTCGCTATCTTTGAGATTCGCGAAGAAATATATGTGTAAATCCTTTGAATAACATTGTCAAGTCATACAAAATGATTAATGTTATTGTTACTTTATACTCTAATGTAAAATTTATCCTACGAAGAAAGCAAAGGTGTTAAATTAGCGGTCACTCTATCCGTCATGTATGATACTGCAGATGATAAACAGAATGTTTTTGCAATTTTAATGCGCTTGATGGTTCAAGTAAAACGAACAGACAATGTGCCTAAGCCGTCTTCCGCATGCGTCTTCCGAGAATTATCGCGGCTTCTTAATGACTATAATAGATAATCGCGTCTTGCGCGCACAAAATAAGGTTTATACACACGTCGCGCGAAGATCTACACCTAGATCTAAAGAGTCAAACGGTAGAAGAATATTGCTAAAACTTTTAAATATTTATACTCCGATAGTGATAAATTGGAATTTCTAACTTAAACATGCACGTTGTATCGCCGTTTGGCTCGTTCGGCTCACTAATTGGCACGCGTGCCGCTTTCAAGTGTAACACACCAGTGAAAATAAATAGTTATTTCCAGATACGCGTAATGATTCGTATCGCTCATATATTAAAGAAGATACTATATCTTACCGCGTAAAAAGCAAAAATATATTAAATTAGAAGCCGCTGCTGCTGCATCAACACATGCAACATTCATATATCTAAAACTTTTACATCGCACAGAAAAGAATTACACTTCAATTAGAATTAAGAATTATAATTAGAAGCAATAATATTAGTTGATAAATATAATGGTGAATCCATTGTATCTTGTCACTGAAGGAAAAATTATAGATTATACACGGATTGTGAGAGAAATATAATTATTTTTCGCTGTAACCACAATTTTCGAAGATTTCTAACGATAATTATGGTTAACATAATGATGCATGTAATTAAGTTAATCAGATTTCATGTTAGAAATATTCGAAACTATATTTTTCTCTCAGTGTACTATCGGTACTCTCACATGTGTTAAAATGAAATCCAAATCAAGCTAGGACAAACAAATATAAACAAATAATAACAAGCTTTTCTCTTTGATGCACAAAAAAATGAACTGTATTCCATCGCACTTTGCACTCGTCAAAGCTTGTTCATTCGCTTGTTCATTTGGCTTGATCCGGATCCGGCCTTAGACGACTTTAATTAAAATGATTGGAGACAATAATGAGAGATGCTTCTCTTATCACGCATACATGCATGTCGGATGCATAAAGGAGAAGAAAATATAATTATCGGCTCGCTAAAAATATTTTGGTTGTGTGGCGCACATAGATATTTTTATCGCGACCTCTCTTTCTCTCTCTCTCCCTCGAGATCTCGCGACTCCGGAGATTCGAGTTCTCGTCAGCGCGTATTTTTCCTCAAGAAAAACGTCATCCGCGCATCACCGTCACGGCGACGAGCGATCGGTCGACGCCGGTGCGACTAGTTACTGCAATATAATATAGATAAACTCGGAAAACCGATAATTGACTGAAAAGTACTGACACGTGTGTGTTTGCCACTTTCATTCTAGATAAGTTACACGATTTTCGCCACCCAGTTTTGTTGAAAAAATAAATGTCGCACTTTTTCATTATTATGGAAAAAAAATGTATCTATAACGTAGGTATTTTTAGAATAATTCTATACATCAATATTTTTTAATATAAAAAAAAATCCCTGTATTTAGAAAATTTCATCAAATATTTTCTTCATATTTTAATATTTTTCATTAATATTCAAAATAACCATTTTATTAATTTTAGTGAGTACAACGTATCGATAGGTTTCTCCAACTAAAATCAATTAAAAAAGTATCTTCGAGCTAAAACAACAATGCTTTTTACAATTTTTTTGCAAATAAAGCGATATAAATATTATATTTAAAAAATGCAAAACATTTTCTTTACTAACACGCGATAGAATGGCAAAATAATAATCGATTACTTTTTTTCCAAATCTTTTCTCGCGTACAGATAAATAGATCTTCCGAATTTCATTGACGCCGCAAACGCGAAAATTTTTCCCCGTCGAGAAAAGAGAATATTTCTTAAATGTTACGTAATCTTGATTGTGAGAGTTCTCTCCCTACCATGCCATTCGCAAACTACCTATTCGTAACCGATCGTGTTCAAACAATCATAGACATGGAGATCCGCGGCGCGTCCTTCACCTCTGCGACGAGATCTTGCGACCCGGGGAAACCGAGGGTTGTCGATCCAACGCGAGGTGTTCTCATTTTCCGAATGGAGCTGGCGGTGAGAGCCAAGTTCGGCGCACGCGCAAATGAGCCCGGAAAACAAGTACTTTTCTGAAAACTAGAATACATAACGCGAATTAACTTGACCGTGTTAATTTCAATACTTGTTGAAGTGTTGACTATACTCGACTGCGACACCTCTGAGGAAATGTATCATCCGTAAGAAAGCGCGAAAGAGAAAAATGTGACAAGCGGCTGAGGAAAAAAAATCGAGACCAGGGAAAGATTTCGCGCTGTACAACAGATTCTTATCACAAGTTCTCACAGAGGAAACAAATTGGACGATTGCGCGTTGAAAGAATCTAGATTTTTTATTAAATTTTTTATTAAATCAGTAAAATAAATTGTCACGGAAACTTAAAAACTTCACGAGATTAGAGTTCATCGATAAAAGAAATAATAATAGCATAGAAGTTATATGTACACACTAGCTTTCAATAAATAAATCAATATATAAATAATATAAATTGAAAGAAAGAAAATGTGAATTGTGAAAAGGTGAAATTGAATGTTGAGGCTGGCATTTTCACGCAACCTTGCAAATAAAATAATCATCCGTGGAGTTACGCCTTTTATGTTTTATTTATTTTTGCTGGAGATATTCATTCGGAAACGATGAAATATGTAGGAAGCGTGCACGTTAGATAAACCGCATCCGTTAGAACGGCTTTGCAGCCTACGTAAGAGCGTTATCGACCAATCGACCAATAATCACGACGACCGCTTCGCGCGGCGAAGTCCCGGAGCCGAAATACGAAGATCGGCGAAATCTCGAGGCTTTTATGCGTTCGCGATAACGAGAAAGGGTATATATTATTGACAACAGCGTAGAACGACGTCACGTAGTATCGTTCTTCCGCTTTTCCCCGACGACGCGCGCCATTGTTCCGGCTAACTAATAGCGAGCGGCAAGAATTCCGCGGCGGAACTTCGATCGGCAGTATAGGGAGTATAGGGAGAGAGAGAGAGAGAAAAAAGAGTGAGAAAAAGAGACGACGACGTCCTCGCTTACGAGGGCGTCGAGATGGAAAGGGAGGCTTATATACGCATCGATGGAACCCACTCGCTCCGTCCCACCGTCACCGCCACTGCTGTCAGAGGAGCGTCATCGAGGCCGCAGCGACATAACCTCTCGTGGAAGAGCCACCACTACCGCCACCGTTGCCGTAGCCGTCGCCACCACCACCAGCACCAGNTCGGAGCAGACGACGTGCAATCCCGTCAGAAGCCTTGTCGCCCGTTACCGCCAGGTTGCGCCCGTCGACACGCGAATCGCGCGAGGAAAATTCTCCTCTCCGACGACGGAGAACCTCGGACGGGTCGGCGCCGCGGTTCGACTTCCGGTACCACTCGGAACACCGCGGGGCCTCGCGGGGCACGCACGTACGTCAGCGAGCGGGGCTGTTGCCGGCTGCTTTTTCCGTCGCGTTTCGCACGCAACCGTGAAAGCGCAACGCGAATCGATGAACGTCGTCGTTGCAGCTCGCCCCACTCGCCGCACCGTCACAATCTTTCTCTCTTCTATCCGTACACCCTTTGCACTCGTTTGACTCGCCCGCTCTCTCTATCACTGCACAATCCGTCCTTGTTCCCGTGACTCACGGAGGAAGCGGAAGGGCGAACCGCCCGTCGTCGGGACGATGGGGAGCCGGTTGGCGGCGTGAAAAGTAGCGAGTCCGGCGACTCGACGACGGAAGAGACGACGTCTCGACGTTCTCGAACCACACCCAAGGAAGGACGTGGTTTCAAGAGAAGGCCGGCCGGGAGGACGAGTCGCCGGGAAGTGGGAGAGACGACGCTGGCGCCGTACCGACCGTCCGATCCGACCCGACCCGGCGTCAAGAGGACGCCGTCGTCGCTGCCGACGATGACAGGTTGCTGCACGAGCCGCCGCCGCCGCCGCCAGCAACAGCAGCCAGCGACCCGCTGCCGCAACTCGGGAAGAGTTGCCGGGTCAACTTGTCGCGAGTAAAGTAGCAGACGACGTACGGTCGGAATACTCGATTACGATATTTGATTACACCGTCCAAGTTAATGACGAAAAATAAAACAAGATTGAAGATAAAATACAGTCCATCATTCTAAAGAGATAACTGATGTTGATATTGGCGTCAATGATTGATGTGACGCATGCTGTCGATTAGGGATGCGATAACAATCGGAACTCAGATCGCGCTGATTAGCCTTGAATCGACATTGGTCAATCAACGTGTCGAGAAGTGAGGCTCGTCCAAATCGATACTACCATTCAAAATAACTCGTTGTATCATAGCTGACAGATGGCAAGGTGCTAGCGACAGTCAATGTCGGCTCAAACTTGGTCTTTGAATGAATGACGAAAGGATAGTTTTACAATTAAAAAAACATAAAAATATATCACATTTTGTTTCTCTACAAAATCTTTGTAGTAATTTAACAAATTCATAATTTATAATCATTTGAATTTATAATATAAATTTTCTTTCTTATTAAATTTATAAAATTTATATTTAATAATTTAATAAATTTATAATAATTTACAATAATTTGAATTTATAATAATGAATGAATCTTCGAATTTCTTCTTATAAAAATAATTTAGAAAATTTCATTGAAATAGAATTGAACAAATTTCAAAGTAAAGCATATTTCAAATTCAATACACTTGACATTACTTCATGTTTATCGTGCGATTCTTATAATTCTTTTTTTATTAAATTTGCGCACTAAACCAAGGTTTCATCCGCCCGAGAGAATCGGAATTCGCTCTCGACATTCCCCGCAAAAAACACAGCGCCTCGAGCGCGACAAGTGATTCTCAATTGCGTGCGCCACGAATTTGATCGGGAACCGTTCTCCGAGCTAAGCTCGCGCGACAAACACTCGAGCCCGACGGAAGAACTCGTCCATTATCAAATCTTCCCTAGGTCGTCTCCCTTCGACGAACTCCCGGATGCGCGAATGGGAGCAACAGTTGAGCCGCGCGCGGGTCAACGTCCAATGCAACGATCTCGCTCTTTCTCGGCCCGAGCCGCGGCGCAACGTACATACACACAACCGCGGGGCGCTGCCAAGTACTCCACACGTCGAATGCGTCGCCGATGCCTCTGGCAAACGACTCTTTGGGGCACCGAGGGCAAAAGGGGAGTTGAACAGTAGTGACGCGCGCGCGGAGCGACAGTTGGTCGGCAGACCGGCAGGTTCACCGACGTTTGCACCTGCCGTCCGATGCTTCTTGGTTACTTGGCTAATCGCCTTATGATTTATCATCCCGATGCTCGGTAAGCCGACATTGTCGAACCTTTGTGCTGTAATTTTCTACGTGACCCGATGCGAGCTACGATCTGATTTACGGTCGCCCGACTTTCGTGTGGCCGCCTGATTGAGTCTCGTCCCCGGACTTCGCATCCCGCGTCGCTCTGGTCAAAGTACGTATTCGTCTTAACGGAAGTAAATTAATAATGCTCACCCACCTCCGAAATTAAATCTTTCAGTTCGGTAGTTTAAACTCATTAGTTAGTCCGTAGAAAGCCACGGTCTCACTTTGGCACGGAATCATCGACGTCTTAAAATACACCGTGACGCAAGTGCATCGATCGATCGATCAANGCTCGCCCGAGCTGCGACTCGTACTCGTTCGCTTTTTTGAGCGTGTTTTTTTTTTAGTCTCATTCGTCTCATTATTTCATCAAAGTAGCGAGATAGAAGTAGCACGTTGCGATACACGCGTTTGGGTCATCGAATCCCTTGTGAAGAGGGGGGGGGGAGAGCGGCGGCACATTTCTCGAGACGCGACGAGGAGAGAGGCAGATACAGGTGAATGACGTCAAGAGGTTGGCTGTGACGTCAGAAAGTAACCTGGAGCAGCAGGCCGCGTGGCGTTGCGGCGTGTCCGCTAATTTCTAGATGCCGAGGGAGGGACGGGCACGTCCTCGTTTCTATATTAGGCTCTAATGCAATATCCAACGGGACGTTCCTTTTTTCTTTTTTTTTTTTTAAACGTGTCATCGCGTGGGAGTCGCGCGAAAAAAAAAAGCGAATGATAAAATATATGATTTTATTAGAAGCGCCGTCCGGTCGAAGATAAATGCACGTCTAAATGCGCAAGTGACTCTCGATTGGTTGCATGCGAGGCAACTGGACCGTGTAAATTACATTCAATACGCGGCCTGGTGTACAATATTGATCGTGCAGCATCGACATCAATGAACGGCATTTATACCGCGAACGTGGTTTTCTGTGCTAGAAAATGAAATCGCCGATGCTACTTTTATGAATGAAAATAGTGCCACGAGAAGAAAGTCCGAGCCCGGCGACTTTCGCGGCGAGCAGAATTCCTACGAGGAGAGCTCGGCGGAATCGAGTCTACCGAAATCTGCGGAGGGGAGGGGCGAGGACTGAGTCCAACGATAATCGCGAACCTGGCGGTTTTATCGCGACCAAATGCTGCTGCAGAACTTGCAGTGTTAAACCCTGTCCTAGTTTAATGCAGTCGCATGACGTCATTAGGCGTGCCAAGAAGAATCGTTTAACCGCATAAAGCGCATCTGCGAGATTTTTTCCAAGTGTCAGCAGTGTCCTAGTTTTGCTGATAATTTAAGATAATTCGCGTAATAACCACTGTATAAAAGTTCGAGATAGCGACAATATTTCGTTCGCGATTATTACCAGCCGTGAAACAACGCGGGCAATTTACACAATTTAAATTGAACTTCAGTGCACGAAGAACATTACAACTACGACAATTGCTACTCTCTGAAAATGAATCTGTGTATAATCACTAATTATCAGTGTACAACTACTATATCTCAAATAGTGATAAGTATACGACTGCTAATTAATGGCTAGTCATGGAATTATTTAGTGAATTTTAATTTTCCCTGCTTGATGCAGTAGAATTATAGCTGTGCTCAATCTGCTACTGCGCGCGTGGCGCATGACTATAATCACTGTTCATCAGTGAAAAATGAATTCACACTGACAAAATTCCACAAATCTGTCAAATTCCCACAAATTCATTTTTTAGAGAGTAGACAATAAGCCGTTTCTATTTTTTTTTTTATCGCTGCTTACTTTCCACACATCCGAGCAGCTCACCCTGCAACAAGGGACGATATCTCGGCGGCTGGCGGAGAGAGGCAGAAGGGCATGATAAAAACAGGACGTGAGCCCATGGGAGAGAAGAGGAGGGCCGACGACAGAGTGACTAAAGAGGGGTTTAGCTACGAGACACATCATCCAGCGCGAATACGTTGACCCTTTCGCATTCGATAAGTAGTGCGACCTACTAACCGTCCTGTAAGCTGCGATCGCTATTAAGGTGCCGGTCGGGTGTTTTCTATCGGAGGGAGGCATCTGCTGCACGAAGCTTGCCGTCGTCACCGCCGTTTGGCGCACGTGATGTTATCCGCCGCAATGAAATTACACGCGGGAACTGCACGCGAGCGGAGTAACAACGGTCCTGGGTGGATCTTGGCCTCCTACGCAAACATCACGCAACCGAGAACAATGTTCGGCTTGCGATACAAAGTGAAAGGGAGACGCCTGTGTTAAATAGAAATCCAACGGCTACCGGAATCAATCTACGTTCGCTGGAATGAATCTCGCGAAACATTTCTGGAAGATGCAACGCGAGATCAAAGAGTCATTTCAGATCTGAGAGTCGATTTCCATCAAGGCAGATTTCACAGAATAATTCAGAATTTATAAACAGGACTATAAATAGAACCGCAGGAATGTAACTGAATGCGAGATGCATGAGCGAGAGGCATTATTATACGCTAATGGAAACATCCGCGAGACTTTCTCATTGAGCGCCGTGCCGCGCGTTCCGATGAAATCTCTGGGGAATCGAGGAAACGTGAGCAATTTATCGCGACATGCGATTCCTAGATCAGCTCAATCGGGGGAGTGCCGATAACGCAGATATCATCGCCGATGCTGCCGTCTCAAGTGGAACGCTGTCAATTGAACTCGAGACGCCACTTGTCTTTAGCGCGCGCGACTACGACGACGACGACGACGGGTTTTATATTCCGAGGCAATTAAAGCCGATTAAGACAGCTGCGCCCGACAATTGGCCGGCCAATTCCAAGACGGAATGTGACGCGTCGCGAGAAACTTTTTTTTCCTTCCCGTTGCCCCACCGAGATCGAAACACGTTTCACCTAACCGTTTCTCCACGTTCGCCGTGCCAAACGTCTAAGGTCGCAACTCCGTGACACCTGTAACGGGCAACAACAACAATCACCCACCTACTATCGATCGTCTATCTCTTCTTATTTTCGACTTGCCGCGATCATTAACTCGTAACTTGTCGTTTAAGGTTTATTATCCGAGAAATGCCAAAGATCACTCTCGTAAGTGTCGTGGTTCGTGCTACATTTTTCTTCGCTTGATCATCTTCTCTGTATGACTCAGACGTTCGTAAGTGAGACAGTTGAAAATCCGCGATAAAAAGAAAAAAGAGAAAAGAATCTGTCAGACAATAAAGCTAATTATCGCGTGATGCTTCCAGGATGCTTCCAGGAAATCCAGGAAGGACGTCACACAATTTCCGTGCTTTTCAAGCGGACAAAACAATTTTGTGGTATATAACGAAAGTTTATTAAAATGTCGAATAATGGAAGAATGCGGAATTTAAATATATACCGCTTTCTGAAGCTGAAAATAAAGTCGCTCATGCTAAGAGAAAATATCTATTGCAGCATCTCTGATAAACGCGAATCCAGCAAGTACACATTGAACGCTAACAGAAGTCAAACATAATCGCCACTTGTTACGTAAGAAAATTCAGAGACTTTGCGTTGCATCACGTTTTCCGTTCTCAGAATGAATACATATATCTCGAGAAAGGTTCAGTGGAAACTACCGGTTATCGGTTAAGAGTTAATCTTAGCAGGAGCAAGAAACACCCAATCAGTCACGTTATTCAACTACTTTTTTTACTCCTTCTATTTATCATTTCTATAAAGTCGTTCGTGACATTTCCACTAAATTTAGTAATCCTATTTTTAACAAATGAGTAATATGTAATTGCTGCATCGTTTACTTTAATCCAATCTTAAATAAGAAATCTTCATGATTTCATAACGATTGTTTCCTCAATTATTATCATCGAGCTTGAGATTAAATTGAACAGCGTCATGGTCGCCGATTTCATCGTAGTATCGTCGACGACAAGCACATTTTTCCTCTTCGATTCCTACAGAAAACAACAGACGATTTTCCCGTCGGCCTTTGCGTTGCCTACACCGCGAAAATCCAACATGCGCGCGAGTTACACGCGCGAGGACAGACGAACTTTGTTTTCGCGGGAACATCATATATTATGCAAAGCGACTCGTGTTACACGCATTGTGCGCCGCGAGATAACCCGAGTCGTCGTCAAACAAACGTCATAGGCGTCGCTTCGCCGAAGTAGAACCGGTGTGCCCCGAGACGATGTGGCACGCCACGCAAACATTCCTGAAGACTACAACGTCGAAAATTACGATCTCGTAATTTCAAAGACTCATCAAGGCAATCCACCTTTTTAGCGAATACATTACACGTTTTTCCAGTCGTCACGCTATTTTAAGTAACAATCGACGAATGGATTCTTGAGAGATTCCGATATAAAAAATTAATTTATATCTTTTGGAATGATATTTAATCAGACTTTTAGACTTTAGATTTTCAAAATGGCAAAGTTGATATTTTATTACGAGAGTGCGTTTTATTAAACGTTGAACTTGAAGACGACTGGAGAGTTAACGACGGATGTTTATTCATTGTCAATATAAAAATTCAAAATAATGCGATGACTCATTTTTAAAGACGCAGAGCCGGTTTTTGCAACTTTTTGGTAAGCTAACTAACAGTTAAATCATATATATATGTCTGTTTTTGGTTGCTGTCGACTTGACGCTACAAATGCTTCGAAGGATTTTTCTTCTCCTTTCTTTTAATAAAAAATAGAGAGAAAAGAAAAATCCTTTGAAGCATTTGTAGCGTCAAGTCGACCGCAGCCTTTGTTTTATCTTTAAATTAGACAAGTTCAGACGTATGATCTAACTATTAGTTAGCTTGCCAAGAAGTTGGAAAAACCGGCCCGTAAAGATTGTGTGAATAAGGAAATAAATTAGAAACGAAATAGACGAGCCTAATTTAATTAATTTTGATAACACTAGGTATCAAGGTATCAATCTGTGAAGGATCTGTCACATCTGGTCAAGAAAAAAATTCAAGCACGTTCGCACGCGAGACTGAACCAACCAAGTGACAGATTTCATTGACGTTTCGTAAACACTTTCACGATGTCCTACGACAAGGAAAGTTTCCGGGGCACGCAGGAAGATCCTGACTCACCGCGCTCAGACCGTTCTTTTTTTAAACCTCTGAAACACGTACCGACCGCGAAGTCGACGCCGCGCCAATCTCGTGGAAGTCCGCTCCAATCAATGATCCATCGATAATGCATCCAGACCCACGTAATCGCGACGCTCAATCTATTTCCGGACACGGTCGCCGACGGTTTCGCGCAACCGACGTGGTCGACCGTGGCCGACCCTCGGAGAGCAGCGTGGCGAGATGCACGCGCGACGTTACGACGAGGTGAAATCGAATCGGGGGACTCGTGGACCCAGGCGCGGCTTTTCTCTTTCGCGCAGCGTAAAAGAGAAAAGGCCGGGGATCGGCGTCGGCGGGGCGGCCGCGCGATCGAAATAACAGCGAACGGCGAGATTTTGACAGAGAGCGTAGACCTAGGCGGCCGCCATGATGGCACTCGGCGGTTCGCGACTCGAGTCGCGCGAAAGGGCCGGCCGGGGCGAGCGGCGCATCCGGAAGTCGGCGAGGAGCCCGGGACATGCAAGTGCGAAAATGTCACGTACCTGGAGCTCCCTGACGGAGCTACGGTTGTCGGAATTCTCGGTTTGCGACGCTCCGGCCTGTCTCTCTCTCTCTCTTCTTTCTCTTTCCCCTTTCGCACTCGCTCCCTCTGCTCCTCCTCGTCGTTCTCGGCTCTCGCTCTCTCTCTCTCTCTCTCACATCGATGACTACGCACTTTCTTCGTCACACCTCCTCTCCTCGAGCATCAACCCGTCGAGTTTACGTATTTCCTCAGCCGGAGAAAAAACACCACCACTGCACCCGTCGCTCTCTTTAAGGTTAACCGTCGCGACAACGGGTACACCGCGATGACGACGATGACGACGACGACGTGAACGACGACGACGACGAGCGACGGCTACCGTGAGCGCTACGCGTTAACGCGGCAACGTGGAGCCGAGCCTGTGCACGCGATTGCGGGACGCGGGGCGCGCGACTTGAACGTCTCTCGAGATGCACAACGGCCGGACGTCGGGCGGGATTGTTTTCATTCGACGACACACGGAAACTCAACTCGACGAGGCAAGCGGAGCTGCTGCTGCTGCTGCTGCTGCTGCTGCTCCTCCTTCACGGCTCTGGCGGGCGGCAGGCAGGGCGGGGCTCCGTGCTTCGACTCTCGTGAACCCCGTGCGATAGCGAGCCGCAGCGCCGGCACCCGAGCTCCGCCGAGTGTCGCCGAACCCGACCGACGCCGCGGCCGGCCGGCTCCGCTACTTTTCAAACGGATCCGGCCGCCCGTCGAACCCGTCACGTTTCTCCTCGAATCTCGCCCAATCTCGCCTGTCGCGGGATCAAGGGACCCTGTTTCACCTTCTTTCACTCCAACACGGCCGGACGCGACGGACGAGAGGCCAGCGGACGCTCCGGCATCGGCAGGTCTAAGGGTGAGTGTCGGCGCGACGTGACCGCGACACCTTGCGATACGTGCAAATGGCGGATATTTTGTATGCACAATAAAATTGGCGCGTTCGGAGTCTTTCTCCTTCTACTGCCTTTCACGTTGGAAAAAAAAAGATAAACTCTGAACGCGGCTAACTTGATGAGTAAAGACATTGACGTCGTGTGTATGTATATACATACATACATACATACATACATACATACATACATACATACATACATACATACATACATACATACATACATACGAGACTGACTGTGAAATCTTTCTTCACACTACTGGATCGATATTTTACGCAACAAAATATTTTTTATTATTGCGATAATGCAAGATACTATACTCATTTTTGAGCAATGCGAATGCATCATTTTTTGTAAGGTTCATTGAAAAGGGGAAAATTTGCTCCAGCGAAGTAAAAATTTTCTCGTCTTGCTGCGCTGGTAAATGATCATGAATTCTTGGTAACAGCCAGTTCCTGTATGTATGTACCCGCGATTCTCTTTGTTGTATACCGACGATTTCACGATGACTCTGAAGTTTGCCGACAGAGACCGCGATAGCCGCCAAGTAACGGCTTACATACGCGCAATATCGATATCTCCACGATTCGTTGTGTAAAAATTTTTTACGCCGAAAGGTACGCATAAATGTACGAACCGTATTTTCGTTAATATTACAACTTTATAAAGCGTTAATGAAACTTTTTATTTACATTCGCACAATGAAAATGTAAACTTTTATATTATATCCTATACAAGTCAGATATTTATATTTTTTTATCTCAAGTATAATATGACAATATTATATGACAAAGTAAATGAGATTACATGTATATTTTGGAGAGGTCGAATAGAAGAAATAATTGTTATATACATCATCCTCATTGTAATTGTATTTTTTTCGCACGATTTCCGCAACATTCCCAGTATCTAAAGTTGAGTTTTCAAAGTGTCAACGTTACACTGAAAAAAAATTCTATTATTAATAGGAATTCTAGTTATTTTAAGTTGTAAAGTATTAAGTTCAATTAAAATAAGCAGAATTTCTATTATAACCAGAATATTTGATCACGCCTACAAGATTTTCTGATTCGTCCGTTTTTAACCAGAATTTTTTTCAGTGTACTCAAATTATGACAAAGCTTTTGCGCAAACTAAATTTTTCTTTATCCAACAAAGGACATATCTTTCGCCGAGAACGCGGAGAAGATCGCGAAGGAAGATAATCACGTGTTCGGAGTAAGCGATCGTCATTCGTGCTTTAAAGCGCGCCGCGTGCAAGTTTCGCACGCGACACGCAGAACGCGGCGCGGCGTCGAACAGACGGGTCCGTCGCGTTACAATGGAATAAACCGGAGAACTAGAGCCCGGGAGTACAATGCGTGACGTTGTTACGTCCTCGTAGATTACATACGCGGCGACCCCGAGCGTGCGAAAGACAGAAGGGCGCCAACGAAAGAGAAGGGTGACCGGCGCGCGGCTTTTGCGGAGCCTTATCAATATTATCAACGCGGACGGCGCGCGATGCAGCGGAGCGGAGCGAGTGCGAGAGAGAAAAGGCTGAAACGCACGGGACCAACGGGACGGGACGACCAGGGTGAACGCGGTGGGTGATTTCAAGTGGGGCGACGCAGGCGCCGTGCAACTCGGATCGGGCTCCCCCCGTTACGTACCGACGTCGCCGGCGTCGTCGTCGTCGCCGTCGCCACCGCCGCCGCCGTCGCCGCCGTCGAGAGAGAAAGAGAGAAAGAGTGAGACGTCGACCCGTCTCGCGCCTCTTCTCGCGTTTTCAGTTCTCCGACCGAACACACGACGGCGACTCGCCAAAAACGCCACGCGAGGCTCGGATCGAAGCGACGAGGGTACCGTGTTCGCGGCGTCGCGACAATCGTTGTCGTCAACTGGAGCAACGGTATCCCTACGAAGGGACGCCTTCGCGAGGAACACCTCGTGTGTGCGTTACGACATTACGGGGGTGAGGGAGGGCTACGAGCACGCGGCGGAGCAACAGTGTTCGGCGAGCTTCCTCTGGAGTGCGTCGGCCGGAGAGAGAAACGGTGCAAGGGGGCGAATCGGGAGGTGTCACCCAAGAGGGTCGAAGAGCCAGCGTGAGGTCAGCGAGAGGGCATCGTCGTTCTGCGATTTGGTGTAGCCTCGAAAGGCGTGGTGAGTCGTTTGTGTGCACGGAGCTGGTGCAGCCGCGAAGCCACGTGAAGCGCCAGACTGACAGTGAGATGTGAGGAGTGTCAATAAGACAGCGTGACGGTAGAATCGGCAAGAGCTTAGAGAGAAACGCCTCTTAACTTCATATCGCCAGATGATTATGCGTTGCCTGAACACCTTGACCGATCTCTCGACCGTGTGCTCCGCGCGAACAATCTGATTGTCATCAGATTGTCACTCGTCGGTGACTCACGTGAGGAAGCGTGGATCAGAAGAATTTTACGTGGCTGCATGAACCGAGGGGTATCCCGAGAGAAATCGCGACAACGACGGTAGTCGTAGTCAGGCATGATCGCAGAGGATGAGGAAGAAGTACAAAAATAGCTGTCCCCGTGGTTGACCGGAGATGCACAGCTGACCAGCCACGTCGGAAGAGAGAGAGAGAGAGAGAGAGGGCGAGAGAGAGAGGAAGGAAAAGAAAGAACGAAACGAGACAAGAGGGAGCGAGTGCCGGACGTTCGATCAGCGCTGGCGAGCGCTGCGACTCGCGTCGGGACGAATCGATTCGATCGCGGCATTCCACAGAAACTCGACTGCAAACACACCACGTGCCTTTACCCGTCGTGCCGCGACGCGTTGGACGTCTCTCGACCCGGGGCATCACGCGCGGCCGTCGACTCGTCGCCGAGCGAAGGTTCCTCGTCGGAGCGCAGAGCAGACGCGAGCGACAAGACATCCGTGGAGATGTCCGAGCCATGCGTCTCACCGAGATTACCGCATTCCGCGACCTCGGCTGCCGTGAAGCCTGACCTCAATCCCACGAGGTCGAACGAAGTTGGCGAATATTACATAGGAGTGCCTGTGGTCAGAAACGTGAACTCCCGGAGGATCGAAGCTCCGAGGCTGTTGACCCGCATCGCGACGCCACCGCGTTAGTGTTACCCGGCCGTGTCGAGCGGGCGCACGATCGGCCAGATTGAAGACGCGAGACACACGCGGCGCGGCGGCGGGCCAAGTCGCGCGCGTCCGATCGTCACAGCGACGACAGCGACGGCGAACGCGAAGCGCGATGAGACGTTGTCGCCACGAGGACGACGGGGATGTTGCCGGCGAGCGACCGAGACTACGACTGTCGTAGCTTCTTCTGATTCTGATCCACCCCAGACGACCGGAGCGCGGAAGATCCGCGCAACTGCCCGATCGCCAGCCGCTTCCTGGAAGCCGTAGGAACGCCGGAACGCCACCGTTCCGTATCCTCACTTTATAAATAGGTGTTTCCTCCACGCCATCCGAGACACACGCACCGCGGAAGTGACAAGGCGTACACGTGCGACACGTATGCCGGCCGTTCGACAAGGTGGGACCGACCTTCTTCGCGGCCTTGGCTCGACGGCAGGAGGACGACGCGTCGCAACGCCCCGCGTCAGCGATCTTAGACGTATATCTAGATAGACGAGAACTCCGGGTCCAAACGAAGCGTCGGCGAGTAGGAGATACATCCAAGCCGTTCGCGTGCGAACGTGCAGAAACGCAGCCGCGCTCCTCTCTGACAGTCCATTCGAGATTTCGCGCGACACGAGCGAGACCAAAGACAACGACTGCATTCCGGGCTATTCCTCCTAGCGCGCGAGCGAACGAGATATTCGCGAAATAGAAATACACCTGGATGACTACTCTCTCCTCCTCCCCCTCCTCCTCCTCCTCCTTCTCCTCCTCTTCCTCATTTAGCCCTTTCGTACGTCTATCGAGAAACAGAGAAGTCTACGGAGGAAGGAAGTAAACCGGATGTACCGCTGACGTCCGAGTCCGCAGCAACGAATCTTTCCTTTTCCCCTCCCGCGAGTTAGGTCGCGAGTTACGTTACTCTGTCTCTTATACGGCTGATCACTATGCTCAACTCGTGCTGTGCTTTTTTCTACCGTGCTCGTGCATTATACGCCGCGAGTGTTTTCCTAGTGCTTTAGTGTTTTACTGCGCGATTTATTAATTGAAAGGGATCGGGCCCGCACGGTCGAACGCGGAAGTCTCGGCTGCCCAGGTATCTGGGAATCCTGTTCCTGAGATGCCTGTTAGACGGGGTCACGTGGCGCCCAGAACTACGATCATCGAAACCATCATCAGGAAGTTTGATACGCACGGTGAGTCGGTTGAGAGAAATAGAAACAACAGGGGCGAAAATGATGGACGAATGAATTAATCGCGACGTTTTTCGAGAATAAAATCATGTGGCTGCGTAAATAATCGTGTTCGCGTAATAATTACGTTTCAGTTTGCGGATGAAGACTATATAATTCTACTGCGGCGTAAAGTACGCCGCGAGTTGCGTTTTATGCGACAATATCGATGTCATTGCATAGTATTATGTTAATTAAATAAATTATGATAATGACATTTCTGGACTGTTTGGACCAATTAATTCAGCAGTTTTACTAACTGTGCTACGCGGTGATCGTTAATCTGACACAAAGCGGCTTAAGTTATTAATGAACGTACTAGGGTGAAACACAGAATGTTTCATCTGATTATCATAAATTTTCATGACACACAGCAATGTTTTATTATTGTGCTGCATTAGTATTCAAGATCGTCCTGCAATGGGAATTAACACGTACATACTTACAATTAATATTAATTCGAGAAAAAAATCGGTACATTCTTCTGGGTCAACAACTGCGACGCGATTATTTACATGTATGTATGTATGTACATACACGCTTGGTTTGCTCCGTTTCGTTGCCGCGATCGGTTTACTCCGAAGGTCAAGACTAAAAATATATGCCCACTCATCTTCTCTGACAGACGTGGCAACGTAATCGAAGTACTAGGGAATATTGAGGCTGCGATATGCGGTACGTGCAGGCATTGAGCCAGAGGTTCATTTTCAATATTATGTAAAATATCCCGACTGCAGTGCAGAGGGCTATGGAAGGGCTCGGTTAAATGGAGGAAAGGGGTAGCTCTATGTCACAATATGGGACAATGCATGTCACTGGCAATATCACTCCAGAAATGCCTCGAGTCCCAGCAAGAGGAGAAACGGGGCGCGGAGAATGCTCCAATTGATTGCGAAAAGGAAGAGAGATAGAGAGGAGAAGGGAACACTGACGATTTCTTTTGCATTGTCGCGATTTAGAGATGAGAATTCTCCTTGACGGGATTGCTTGTTTAGATAAGAATTTTATGCATCTTACTATTTATACAAGATTATAAAGAGGCACTACTTTGTATCATAAAGTGAAAGATATAGGTACTTTACTGTTTACTGATAGCAAAAAGAAAGAAATATGAGTGGCTATTTTTATTATATTTGTATATAAAAGTTACAAACAAAATTTATTTATACTACAGTCATAAAACGATTTAAAGTATAATGTTAGCAGTTTATAATGTCAGTATTTGGTAATTTATGTAAATTACATCTACTTACAAAATATGTATCTTTACTTAAATATAATATCTATGTACTTTTAAAATACTACATTGTAGTTCAAGGTTAACTGATTGAATTATTAGGTGGTAAGGAAATTATTTCATATTTATGGTACGATATTATCGTGTGACTGACGAAAACGCGATACATGGCACAATGAATTTCATTGCCATAACGAAATGCTAATATATGCATTCGCGCGTAGTTGATATCGAATTTTTTTGAATTCGTAAAGAAATTTGCGTTTCCAGTTAATATGGAATATTGCAAATATACATTTAAAAGAAGCAACTTGAAAATTATTCTTACGCGTTTTAAACTTTTTAAATATTGCGCATTCTCTTTTAATATTACATTTTTTAACTAATATATTTTCATTATATTATTGCGAGATGCAAGCAGCAGTTTAAATACAATTCTACAGATTATATCCTCTTAGTTACTGGCGTTCTCTATCTCTCCTCGGGGACTAACTGGAATTAAATTCTTCAAAAAGACTGCAGAATTCTTTGAATACGGGATTACAGTTTATGCCAAATAAGATTGTGTACTGCTTCTATCTCTGCATTTCTTTTTTTTTTGTTCATTCAAAATCCAATTTTTGAGAAAAATACAGAAATAAATATATTAAATATTTAACATTATTATAGACATAACTAAATTAAAATATAAATGTAAATAATATTTAAATACGTAAATTTAGGTAACGTTAACAATCTTTATAAAGAAAATCCTTGTCAATTATTTTTTTATTTACTTTAAGGGGTCTATAACGAGTCCTGTTTATCAGCACGGGGAAAATTCCTCAAAATCAAATGCCAAAAATACTGCATCCAATGTAATTGGATAATCTCAGAATGTAAAGATTTTCGTTTGTTTCCGCAATAAGATTTTTTTTATTATAACTAAAAATCTGTTGATGAAATTGCTCTCGCTACAGATTGGAGAAAAATTCTCGGTATGCTTAATTCAATAAACGACGCTGCAATAAGTAACGTCGAGGCAATTAAAACGAATGACGTTAGTTTTCGTTTAGTTTAATTGTTAAGTGACCATAATTTAATAAGATTACATCTAACAGAGGTGTCAAGTTTACTGGCGCACGATAGAAAAGTCAGTTTCGTAATGTGATTGGATAACGATTCCACGTATTGGATTTCCAGTATCGGTTCAACAACTTTTGCAGGATTGCGACGGCCGATTTCTTCATGACAAGACTAAATTTATCCTCAATGCTCACAGTCTTTCTCTAATACAAATAAAAACAAAGATTAAGCTGTTTTATCATATTACACTGAAAATTATTATTTTATCTTACTGTAAATCGAGAGTTAAACGTGATGCAATTAATTATCATATTAATTCATTATATAAAACATTGAAAGGTTTTTAACTGGTAAATTTTAGCCAAAAAAAGATCGATTTCCATGTTCTTTCGTGAGCAAAATATTACGGAAATGGCTTGAAAAATTGACATTTATCGCGGTAGATGTCTCGTGCAATTCTCCGATTTCTTATATTCTTTAAAAAGCACTTTGAATCAACGATAAGATACGCTACATCTTCAAGCTCATTCATTTTTTCAACCTTTTCCGTGCGATTCGCCGACGTTCATGAGAAAAGTTCGTGCGACGAAATCACGCTCGACAAGTTCACCTGCGGCAAGCGCGCGGAAGGGTGCGTGGTAATAGGTATTAACGCGATAACTTCGCTCCAGGGGGAAGACCTTCGTGCACCAATTTATGTAATAAAAAATATGTATGTGTGCCAGTCAAGTCGTGGCTTCTAATCTGACGTCTCCTCTACAGCAACGAATGTCCATTCCCGGCGCGTTTACTCTTTTTTTTTTCTTTCTTTTCCACTCTACCTCTCTCGCCGCTTACCACCACCACGACCTAACGACCCTTACGACAGATCGCTCCACGTGTATTCGATATTCTTCACCTGTCCTCTTGAACGGTAATCGAATACGACATCGCCGAACCGATCCATCTCAGCTGCCGCGACGGATCGTATCGTAATGCTACATCGCAAAAAATTAAACAATATAAAGGATATGTATATAGGAAAATTACATGAATTTTTGCCAGCCATTGACCTTTCCTATTGAAGGCAAGATTGGCATGTTTTTTTCTTCTCTAATCGGTCGATTTTCAAAACGGTCCAGCTTGGATCTGCGCTGTCTTTCAACTTANGTTCTTTACTGAAAGGGATTTCTTTCTTTCAATAACAGAGTCTGCGAATTTGAGATGGAATTGTTTGGATGGGTTGATCTGTGCAACCTTTATATATTGAAAAGAGTACTACTTTATAAATGTCTCAACGTTGATATAAAAGTCTAATCTGCTTCATTACTATTAACATATGTGCTGTTTTTTTTATACACAAAGAACGATTAAAACCGAGATAGATGATTATTAAGCGGTTTGAAATATAATATCGTTAAAATTTATCATTAACAAAATTACAGGACGTAATGTTCATCGATCTCGCATTTCTTTCGCGTTCGCGACATTAAACGATATTAAATTGCGATTTTCTCGGGAAATATCTAAATTATAAAATCGATGAGGTATTACTTGCAAATGGCAATTAAATTACGGTATTATAGAATGCCGTGTCTATCGCTCGGTGAATACCGATTGCGTTCGAATGTTATGCGTGTCAAGGACACGCTAGAGTTCGTTCGGCAAATATCCCGGAACGCATGCAGGACGGTCGACAGAGGAAACGAAGCCGATAACGTGTGATAGCCGGGAACCTGGCACGAGCTTCTCTTTTCGTGTACGAAGCTATTAAAAGTCGACAATTGTGACTGCGGCGCTTAGAGTTCTCTTTCCGTTTTGTCGGCGGTGAGCTTCACCGCTTGATTCTTTATCACGAAGCTACTTAATCTCGCGGAACAATAAATGGCAATCTGTCATTCCGATTCATCCACAGAGGCAATAGACACGCTGTCACTCACGTGAATCGTATTTGCGTGTTCACGGTCAACTCGACTCGGTGCGTGATTTATTTCGATAATTGTGCGTCGTATGGATAATACAATGCTTTTTGTGTTATATTGTTTATATTTTTTTAAATTAAGTGATAAATAAGGCCAAATGAGCAATTAAGTCATAATATCAAAGATGACTTAAGTTTATTACAAAATAGATATTGATAATAAATCATCATGGTTTATTTCAACTTTACAGCCTTCAGCCATGAAATTACAATTATAGTATTATACAAAATTTTTTCAAAATATGGATATCACGTAATTTTTAGACTTGATGGTTAGCAATGATGGTTTTATATATTTTAGCGTAATTTTATTAAAAATTATGCTATATTTATTACGTGTCTTAATGAATTTTAACTGGCGATATAGTTTATCTTTTTTTTAAATCATAATATTATAAACATAAAACAAAAATTAAATTTTATAGTTGGTTGGTCAAGAACTGAGATAATTGATTTTAAGTGGGATCCTTTATTTAGCCATTTGAAAATCTTTCTGACATTTGCACGATTGTGAATGCTAAAAATCACTGTTACGACAGATTAATCAGCCGTTCAATCTCTGTCGTTTTTAAGCCCCTTTGAACTCTTCAACATTTTGCCTCTTATGACGTTTTTATATATCAAACGATTACGTTGCACAACGCGTGACTCGAAAATTTCTACTCGAAATTTTGACTTGACAAATATTGACTTGACATATTTAGGATCGATCAGAAACTTCGAGGACATTTATCCACTTCTCCGTCTAATATGAAAAATTAATATATAAACCTTTCGCAACATATCATGTAACACATAAATGACTGACATCGAAATGTAATAAAAGAAGTAGGGAAGGTTGCTATCAACGGACCACTTCCATCATTGAATTATGATATTTCTTCCTCTCGAAACGACGAATGAGAAAAACCGAGTAAAATCCATTTGTTTCAATTCCCTTCGATATGTAGAAACATGAAAGGAATTGCAGCGATTTCCTCGTATATTAGACAATCAAATAAAATTTCTGGTTTGTTTTTGTAACGTCTGGTCGAGTTATTTGTAAGTGTCTAATGGCTAATATGTCAGCAATTTCACATACTTTTGAAACTAACGAGTAAAACTAACTTATTGAAATATTAAATCTCATATTTTGTGTTTTGCTTGGATCTGTTAGAACGCCCAATATGGCGAAATTGCCGTCCTTGTATCACTTCGTGCCTCCATCAATGGACTAGTTTGTAAAATGATTTAAACATATAAACTTGAATGCATTTTATGATATTTCAATAAAATTGATATTTCACTTTATTTATTTAATATTTTATTTCATTTACATTCATAATTAAGTTACTATGAAGTAGAGCAGAGATATTTCTCTCACGCGGCTATCTCGCTCGACAATCGAAATTGCTCTGTTCGCCAAGACGCTCTCGTTTTGATATCATCTCCTTATAAATCTCGATTGAATAAATATAAAAACGCAAATCTGTAAATTTAATTTGATTTGAAAAAAACTTTGAACAACGCCAAAAAAATAGTTATCTCTACGAAGACGATGTTGAAGATGACATGATTCAATATGGCATAGATGCACGAAGTATGTTAGAAAAGATATTTTTTTTTTTCAAAAATGCAAGCAATCAAATTAATATTTGTGTTTCCTATAATATTTCAAGAAATTAATAATTTAAATTAATAATATTTTGTTTTGTTTTTTGATATTTAATGTTTCTCTCTTTATGTTTCTTGAATTTATACTACAATACAAATAAATTTATATTTATATAATAAAGGTACTAAATACAATTATGTACGAGTTTCAATTGGTTTTAATTAGCTTTATAAATGATTCATTGGTGAAAACCTTTATTCGTAAAACCTTGGACATCAATGGATCATTAGCCGTAAAAATAATTTTATTTGTAATTCTAGTGCAATAATAAAACAAAATATTATTCTTTTGTGTAATACAGACTGTTTAGGAAGTGGTACGAAATATTTATATAAACAATATTATATTTAAGAGATCGATAAGAGAGAGAAAAAGTAGTTTGTTGATGGCAACCTTCCCCTATATAAAATTAGTATGTCTAAAATTATGTAACATTTACTGTATATAGCATTAATATTTGGCGATTTGTAGTTGGAGCATTCTCTTACGTAATTTATATGTAATCGCTCAGTTTTCTGTCGTCACAACTAATTTGTTGACAGAATGAGCATTCAGCAATTTTTCTTCGGTGATTTAAACAAATTTATTGTACCACATGTTGCAAAAGACAGATGGACTGATTCATCAGAATGAGTGGATCAGGGTCGATTAGAAATCGCGAGACCTCGACAATCTCGGCTGACCTACTTTTGCATTATATCTCTTGAAATTCGCCACGTGTAAAAAGACGACAGCTACGTTACTAAACATTCGGAAGGATAGATTTCTACCAGTGACAATGACTTCGGCGAGTTGGCGGAAATCACGATGAATTGTCGACGAATCCATATGATCTCATTCTCGTCCGTCGCGCTCGCGTGACGCGACCTACGTACGCATTGCACGTGCACGCGTTCACACAACCGTGCGTGTAAATTCGTTCACAAACTTTGGACATTCGCCAGGATGGATATTTAAAATTCTCCATGGTCCTCGAACATCCGCCGGATTCTTTTTCTTCCACAGATGCCGGTGCTTCGTAATGACAATCGTTTGTGAATTATATTGCGATATGAAAGAATTGATATACATTTTGACAAGAGTTCGCCAACACAATCGTTTGCTCAGAAATTCTACATCACCCTTCATTTATGGTCATCCGTATGTTATAATATTCATTAATTTGTTTTCGATCATCTAGCTATCGACATTAATAAATATTGTATGTACTAAACCGAAAAGTACATACACCGATCCATGAGTTCAGAGCCGAGATTGATGAAAAATAGTTCAATGATCAAACAGCCAATGATCGTCGGACATACGTAGACCGCAAGTTGATGTCAGCGCCAAACATCACATTTTTATCGTGAGCAAAAGCTTGAAGCGAGAAAAATAAAATATCTCACGGGCCGTAAATTGCAAAAATATTATGTCATCAAGCGAACTTATTTTTAATCTCGGTTAAAGTACTCGTGGAATTGTTTCGTGACAATCATAGCGTTTGTCGCTTCTCGGCGACAGACTTTGAACAACAGATAAATCGCTGTCCGGATGGTCCGCACATTTTCGCAAGCGAGACCTTTTACACTCTAGCAAAATAAGTCCACGCGGATTTGCAGGACGGCACGCGCAGAATAAAGTTCAGTCAAACACACGTCAATTTCCTAGTCTTCAAACTACACGTCCGCATGTCAAATCGTTTACTCTGAGTTTGAGAAAAATTCGAAGCGCGGCGAAGGATATTTCTGCATTAAAAATAAACTTGAAGGAAAGTGAGAACTTTCAGACTTTGTTAAGTGTTAGAAAGAGATGTCTCTCTAAGATGGTATACGAAATACTTACTGTGCATCGCAATATGCTCTTTGTGATCCGTACTATCCGTACTATTATTATCGGCATGATTAAACTGATGTTTAATTTGGCACCTGATCCAAGACTCCCCGGATTTTTGTCATGTCCTCAAGTGTCACGCGCACGAGAAGTCACGCAAAAATATGTCTTACAAACGACGTAGCAAATAGATCGTTGGACCTGTGCTGATAATTCTTATTTCTTTTATGCACCGTCTCACTGATCCACCAGATGGATCGGCAGTTTATTTTACTCGATCATGCGAAAGGCTTGGAAGAGATCATTAATTTCGGTATGTTTCCCTTTGCCAGCGGGATCCAACAGCTTTGAAGATTGCGTTAGTACAGGACGAATGCGCCTGCAACGTTCAGCAGCGTAGCGATAGTTACATTTTCTTTGTAAAAATTAAAAATTGTAAAATTTATTCTTGACGTGCATCAAAATATTTTTCATTGTTGCATTACATGTACAATAATATTACTATTTATTTTGAAGGATCGTCATTTGAAAAATATCATATACGTACATCAAGTATATCATCAAAATTTTAAAAATTATTATTTGTTGATGATATCCAAATTATATATGTATAATATGTGCAAATTATATATGTATAATATTGTGCAAAAAGAATATATGAAATTTCTATATATGTACAAAGGAATTTTAGAAATGTCATTCATATTTTATTCGTACATCTTAAAATACGCGCAATGATTTCCGATTTATCTTATCTAAATTAGTTTTGCGTACGCTGCTGCACTTACCAGAAACGCGGCCATTCGTCTTCACGAGCGGCTTTAATGTCATCGAATCGTCCCGACGGATCTTAATTATTGCACTCTTCTCGATTCGCTTACAATTCGCGTAGTATTCAAAATCGCACGGTCAAGTTTATTATTTCACGCCGTGATTTCCTTTGACTCGCTTCGTGCGAGCCAAGACCTTGGGTTGCACTTCGGCAATCGCCAATAAAAATTATCGTTTCATGTGCGAGACGCATCTGCGTTTTTATCGAGGAAATGCCAAAAGACCTCTCGGCTTATTTTCCTTCGACGAAAGTCGGCGGTTTAATATCAGGTTATCGTTATATCTCGATGGTATTTGCGATTCTTCGCGGGATCAAAATAAACCGGTTTCCGCGTAAAACGAAATCACACGTTCGATACGAATCTTGAATCAATTTCATGCACATGCCGGTGAAATATTGACGATAAAGGCAATTTTCGCGTTAAAATTCGGTGATTGACGCACCGCCGTCGCGTTTACCACGCGAAATCGTTACAATTTTATCGAGTAGAAGCGCAATCACAAATACACACGCAATATCGAGACCTATTCCCTTCGTTAGGTTTCATGATAATTTCATATTTCTTGCCTAATGACGTAGATGCCCAAAATATTCCGATGGCTGAGTTATATCTCGCGGATCTTAAAGTTGTCGTTCTTTCGTAGAACTTCTATTTTCTTCTGTGCCGCGAGCATATAACGCAAATGCGTTCTTGGCACCGAATGCGAGCTGCATTCTTCGTCGATGTCCCCCGTTGAGCAGAACAACTTGACACAACGCAACGATGAGTAACGTCGTGTAAAAAAATGAGTGGCCAATAATCAAAAGCATCCGTCGATCTTTTATTCAACTTTACGATTGTGGACTTTACGACTTTAGAAATACTTATTTTTATAGTTTTCGTTTTACTCCGTCAATAAAATTTACAATATCTTTCCCATCGATTTATATTTTTTAAATTATATTTGGACAAAAAATAAAATTTTGTTATTTTTATCTATTAAAATTGCTCTAAAACTTAATTGGTTAAAATCTTCTTTAATCGCTAATTATTACCCTCTTATTAATTTAAAAAATTATTGATATCGCGTTAATTACATGAAAAAAGTCAACTTTAAATTAACCAAAGAGTTCGTTGTTAAAAATTTAACACTCTGGGAGAAAGACATAAAGTGTAAGACTGTAAATTGTACACGATTAAGTTAGCGATTCAAAGAGACAAGGACTCGAGCGGTCAGTATGTCGAAAGAGTGCAACCCATGAAGCTCTTGTAGTTAAGTGACATCCTTGGCAAAGGGCCACAACAGCCCTGTCGTCGATGCGAAGTCGGCGAATTCTATTTCTAGTGTACGGCCGATAAACTTGCCACGATGGGCCATATAAAAATATGTCTTACGCCTAGGTAGTCCCCATTTATATTGCAACTTTCGTATTTCTTCACCGTTCGTTTTTGCTCTCGAATTCCCCTTTAAAATCAATTCATCCTAAGCGATTTTCATCTCACTTAAAAACGAGCGTTATCGTAAGGGTTTCACTGCGCCGTTGCAATCTCACTTTCTTGCAATCTCTTTATAGGCGAGAAGCTGCGGTAAGAGTCGAAGGAAAGAAACTGTTATTTCAGTTGGAGATAGAATTGCAGTTGCGTGCTCGGAAAAACTATACGGGGAGAATACACTAGGGTATCGCATTAATGATAACGTGAAGTTCCGATTACATTTGTAATAGCGAGAACGTAATTTATTCTCGCAAAGTGCTCTTCTAATTACATCCACGTATATTTGAAAGTGACTGCCTGTACACTCGGTACGTGTCCAAGTATACGTGCGCGAATGATAATGTGAGCGATAATGAGAAAGACACGATATCCAAAACGAAATAAAGCGAATTACTATCCAGATTTTTTTGAGGCAAGCCTTATTAAACTTTATTTACCGCATTATCTTGTTTTTAAATTTTTTTCACCAACATAATTCGCGAATATAAATTATAAAACCAAAAAAAGACGCATCACAATAAGAGTTATTTTGATTCGTTTCCATCACAAAAGCGTAAAAAGTGAAAAGCAGTGGTATAATAAGATAATATATCTTAAAGCTGAAAAATTTAGATATCTTTTTGATAAAATGCATCTGCGAACTTGTGATCACCTCTCTGTAGTTTCGTCGCGTTATATAGATGAAAAAAATACGAGTGATCAATCTCGCTTACATGACAGCAAACAATGTTTCTCTGTTAGTTGCGGATGAAGCACGGGGAACAGAATTAATCACGATTAAAATGCTGTTCATGCCGCTTGAAGTCGTGTTTCTGAGCGATGTTTCTCTCCGGTAGTCGTAAACTCTTTATCCAAATCATTCGACGGCAGCCATTCAGCCGCACCTGGCGCTCTCTCGTTTTAAACTGATCGAGAAAATGAGAAATAGAAATAATACTGTTACAAAATTATTACATAAAATTAGAGATATATTACCGTGTCGGCGATCATGTTTGCGTAAAATTTAGTGTGACAAAGTACGTAATATGCGATATTAAAAATCAATTTGTCTAAATAGGCCTTAATTACGGGGCTGTTAATAATGTATGATTATCGAGGAATTTCTTGAGTAGCATGAAATCAAAACTACACATCTAGTAGCATTTTGATGTAACGTTATACCGTGTCGTATCTCGCCAGCATCAACTAAGAGAGCCTAGTCACGCAATATTCAAAATGATCGCATTCCAAACGCGCTTCTTAATATTAATTAGCCCTAACATGCGCGACATGCGCCCTACGAGCGCTACTGTAAAGGAAACAGGCATGGAGACAATCGACGTGAAAGAGAAACGCGACGGCGAGTAATAATTAATTCGTTTGGGTATCTTTAATCGCAAACGACCTAGCGAAAACTGCGGTCTTGCAATCGATAAATCGCGTCTGCCGTTAGAAAGCGTATCATATTTCTACTTAATTATTAATACGATAAGATATTCCATTAAGTTCACCTTTCCACGTGAACGTGAAAATTACGAGATTATAATAGATAAACGGAGGGTTCGATAGCGAATGTTAATTCTATTACACGTGTGATTTCCTCTAGAGTTATTATTCCTTTTGTTATTATGAGCACATTTTATTAAATATTATTTTTCCTTATTTTGCCTTTCTGAAAAATGGAAAATATTACTCTTATATATTCTAATGTCGCGACGGTATAATAGAGCTTATTTAATTAGGATTAAAAATTTAACTGCTTTCGCAGTTGAATTAATTTCTCTCTCTCTCTCTTTCTTTCTCTCTCAATGTTGACAATTGCAGCATATTTCTCCGACGTCTATTTGACATTGTTAAAAAAGTCACAGAAATTGAAACGTAGAATTTGATATTTGAGCTATTTCAATAGATATAATTTATAACCGCAATACGTAATACGAAGGCGAAGGAAGCTAGTCACGCAACGCGCAAAGTGACGGTCTAACAATAAGCACAAAATGGTGTTGATTAACCTTATTGCCGAGCAGACCGCACGCGCGTTCCATTGTACTTTAAATTTCAACTTCATTAAACCCGATTGTCCTTCGCAGAATGCTCAGGTACGTAACGCGGTAGAATACGAGGGCACACCGGCCGGCGCGGCGGCGTCTGTGGCATGCAAAGCAGTCCGACGCTCGGCACGACTGACATTTCTGCCGGATTCTGGTGCGCCGTAACACCCCAGGACTTGAGGTGCACTTGAAAATGGTCGCGTGTATTAATATCCCGATATCGCGCCCTAAACCCGCCGAGATATTCCGAAGTAAATGCGGTTACGCCAATCAATGCGAAACAATGCCTGCATATTAATTCTCGGCAGAGATGCGTCCTTTAAGTATTTTGATGATTCCGCGGAATACGCAAGAAATTTCCGCGTGATACAAAAATATGTTTGCCCCGTTAAAAATAGAATTCGCTGAAAGAATTTTGCATCGGGGCTCTTGTGTACCTGTGAGTCATTATTTCTCGCGTTCGCAGCCCGGCCGTCCTGAAAGCGCCTTTCTATCTAGGACGTTACCATTTATTCCCGTCTCGTTTTAATTAATCTTTCTATTCCCATCTTTTTCAATTAGGATCTATAAGAATTTCTTTTCGCTAGCGGGCTTTACATTAGGAGAGAGAGTGAGTAAAAAGGAAAAAGATATATAGAATTTTTCAACATGCAAGAAAGAAATTTAGAGTCTGAAAGACTCTACTTACACCTTAAAGATCGCAATCTTTCTTTATCTGTCTGTAATCTACGCGATTTATCGCATTATTGACCAACGAGAAGCTCGAGAGTCCTGAAAGCGCTTCCACATAGAATGTCATTTGCAAAGCTTCACATAACTGCTTGAATGAGTCACATGCATTCGATATAAATTCTCAGAATGACTGCGACGTCGGCGTCAGCATCGGCGTCGGCGTCGGTCGCGGGCTGCGACGTCGCCCAGTTGACGCACAGCACTCCGATTTGTCAACAGGAAATAAAGTTGATTGTTTCGCCCCCTCCGGAGGGGAGTGAAAAATGCGGCGATCTCCACTCTCGACTCCGGGGTATTCGATGTCGGTTAATTCGCATCTTTTTCGACAAAGCACGCAGTAGGCGTCGTCGCGACCCGCGCCGTCTCGAAGAGCCGACCGCGACGCCTTGCGGCTCACAGTTGCGTGGTAGACGGCCTTAATGGCCGCGGCACAAGAATATTTTATGGTGTGCACTTTCAGACTGTCGCCGGATTTAGGATGAAGGTCATCGCGCGGACGCTCTTTGAGCGGATCTGGCGGTTTCGCCATTCGCATCGTCCGTTGCCATGACGATCGATCTTCGTCGATCGTGAATCTCTGGACAAGCGTCCAGATTTGATCGCTGAATTTATATTATATTATGATGCCAGCGACGAGAAACAATGCGTAAAATTTTTCATACGATTGATTTGATATTCACGTTTGATAGAATTTTAAATAAAGACTTTAAATGAGAGAGGTAACATTTGGAAAGAAACCGTGCAGCGAAATACGTTTCTCCTAATAGTTGATTACAGCATGCTTGCTAGTAGCTCTACATATATATGTATATGTATAAGCTGAATAGTCATTTGCGTTAATTTGCACCGAATGCGAGCGACAAATATAAATGCCAAGGC
Source organism: Tetramorium alpestre (assembly GCA_021460005.1). Taxonomy (NCBI): domain Eukaryota; kingdom Metazoa; phylum Arthropoda; class Insecta; order Hymenoptera; family Formicidae; genus Tetramorium; species Tetramorium alpestre. The sequence goes on along the minus strand of JAJVSH010000008.1, from coordinate 342,405 downwards.
GCTCCCGGATTTATTGTTAACGAGAGAAGCGTCCATCTTGTATAGACTTACGGCGAATGCGGTTAAATTTAGACACCCCGGGAATACATTAGGTATTTTAATGAACTATTGAAGTCTCGGTAAATTTAACGAAGCTACTGCGCGACCATTACTATTATTAGGAATGAAATACACATCTAATTTCGCTCACAAGTCAAATCCAAGAGTGCACTTTGAGTTCATCATTGTCTGTCGAGAATGACGAAGTGTACTTCGCAAAAGGTCGTTTGTCTTAAAGGCATGTATCTCTGGCATCTGTTGCAGATCGAAGCTTTTTAGTGGCGAACGCGCAGCAGGGACTATGCCACATTATCTATTGTTCGGACGGTTTCTGCCGGCTGACGGGCTACTCAAGAGCCGAGGTGATGCAGCGACCGGCGGTCTGCGACTTCCTGCATGGACCAATGACATCACCGCACGCGGTTGCGGCCCTGCGCGACGCCCTTGCTGCTGGCGTCGAAAAGCACTTCGAGATCCTTTACTACAGGAAGGACGGTGAGTGTTATCTATTGATTGCTCGCCAATATCTTTTTTCCGGTTATAATTTACATTGTGCGCCAAACATACAACGGCAAAAAAAAATTAAAAATTTTAAATATTATGTCATAGAACAGCAACAACGCGGTTTCAAAAGCAAATAAAGTAAAGTAAGCGCAAGTAAAATAAAGTTATACAATAAAGTTTTGCGTAAAGTTTTGCGGTATATTGTGTGAAAGAAATAGGATAAGCAATACAGTCTATTACATGTAACAAAATATAATAGATATACAGATAAAAATTCTTGGAGCGTTTTTCAACTCTTCAATTGTTTTGTCTTGACTTAGATACGTGTCGTGCGTATGGTATAAGGTCAAAGTGATATTGTTCTAGCACGTGTCTTGCACGTACGTAGAAGAAGACGTGTGAGAAGTGAGCGTTCTTTTAAATTCACATCTTAGTTCCAGAGACAAAAGGAATCGTTTCTGCGAATACGAAACTACGAATATTTTCAATTTGTTGTCGTCTTAAGAAAACTTTTAATAACGCAGGAAACATTTTTCCCGTCTACCGAATAACATCGCGAAAACGTCTTGCCATTTCTGTCGTAACAGCCGAGATAAACATCTGCACGAAATGTCGCGCTAACTTTACGGTTATTGCCGGCGGAAATAAATCAATATAACGCGTTGTCGTACGTAAAGATTTATCGGCCGCTAGCAAGAAAGTCGCAAACGTAGTAGGCATCTTTCATCCCGCCATCTTCCGTCCTGAATCCTTCTTCTAAAATAGATATTAGAGATTTATACAGGGATGAAGATAAGATTGAATTAAGCGCAAATTACATGATTAACGAGTTTAATAAAGCCAAATTCGAGCCACAAATTAAATTTAGTAAAACAATATATTCTTTATTTCACAATTGATATACATCTTTATGCGGAGATCTCCATCATTTCCATGCTGCACTTCTTAATTTTATACCAATTTCTTTGGTTATATCGAATCCAAGTATTCGTCTGGAGATTGCTCGGAGAAAATTAGCGACCAAGTTTTTTGAGATGCAAGACCGATGTAACAAGAGGTCCGCTATTTGGAGCAAGAAGATTGAATTTGTTCGCTGCCCAGTGGTTACTTCTCGAACTCGATTTTGCCGTAGCGTCTGACCTTAGCCGCGGTGAAATCAATAGTCACCACTGTATAATTTATCATAGTCATAGTGCAGAACCTCCTACCTGGGTGGCTCATATAGATTTAATAGTTAGTTTAACTTTGCGGGTTTTGAATAACGCTTTCTCTTATAAAAAATAATAAATGCGTATACTGCGCAGTCTATAAAGCCTAAACTAATACTGACAGCTTTCATCGTGAAAAAATATATACAGGACATGATTAGTAAATATAGCAATTCTTATAAATAGTACAATTATACGTAATCGTCAGCACGTAGCTAACAAAGCACGTAATCACTGCTGTTATTCGAGTTAAATGCTACAACGACGCAACTTGTACAAATATAGTCTCATACTGTTTTCACATCCTTTCGTATTCCTCAGCGTCAGTGCTGATGCTGCAGTAGAACAAAAAGTTCATCTTTTTTGCCGCTTCTCTCGTGCATAAGATGGACACTTTGCTCCATTGCAAGACACGTTAATTAAGGGGTTTAATTAAACTTTGTTACGTAAGAGTATGTCAATGAAGTGAAAAGTGACGAGAGACTACTACTAAGAATCCGTGGCTACTTTTTGTAGTAAAACATCGCGAATGTTAGCATAGGAGATTCGTGGATGGTTATGTACGCTACAGCGATTCCACCCTTTGTTGAAATAACAAACTAACGCTCTTCTCGGAGTGGCGCGCATCACGTAATGTTGACGGCCGAAGGAAAGCACACGATAATCTGTTAGGAACTATTACAGAAGTAAGCTGAAGCAAACACCATCGATGTTGACAATTTTCTAATTCACGAATAATTCAATGTCATAAAATTTCGATTCACACTATTTAAAATTTTCGTTATTTACATTATTTTCTATGTTACGTACGTTAAGACAAATAAGACAAATTGTGCTTTTCCGTTACTTTTTTTTCTCGAGATTCTTTCACGATTAGATAAAGTCAGTTGCATAGTGGTTAGATTGATTGTTGTTGAGTTACTGTTGCTTGTTGCATCGACCGTTTCGCATTGGCTCACCGGAGAGAATCGATTTATGAAATATAGAAAGCGCGTGTCTTCGTGAGAGTTAACGCAACGGGAGCTTTCTAACGCGCGGCCTTGCACGAGGCCTCTACCTATGTTGGTATAGTTACCAGAGCATGGAAAATTAATCAATGGACTGCCAAGTTTCGAACTAAGATTGTGACGTGCATTAGATAGAGCTGCAATTTGCTAATTATGCGAAACTTTCAACAATCGAAATATAACGTTGACAATTACGAAATATAAAGCGTTGAAAAATCGGTATGGTAATTTTAAGAGAAAAATAATTTAAAGAAATATAATCAATTAAAATATTAACGAGTCTCGTACGCTGAATGCTTAACATAAAACTTTATTATTAAAAATAAGAGTAATAAATGAAGAAATTGCCATAATATCGCAATATCATTGCATTTTTTCTAATAATAATAAAAGAATAATGATATAGATATACGCGAACAGATGCCACTGCAACAAATCTGTGACGAAAATATGTAATTGGTAGCTGTCGGCTGACTTGCTTTTACGTGAATAACGTTACAAGCTCAGGAGAAAAAATTATAATCTAAACTGAAAGGACGATTAATGGACTGGCTGTGTGAAAATTGCAGCTAGATAAGAGTGAGCGTATATCAATTATTAATTATCCTGTCACAGATATGATAACGCTCGTTCATTAACGCTAACCCTTTCGCGTTTAATGGAGCGAACTTGTCAGGGATGAAGAGACACTCTCGACAAATCGATTTCGCTTTAATAAGAGAACTTACTGATAGACAAGTATCGATTGTAGAATTAGCTTATAGCTCCTGAAAACTGTATTTGTCAATTTAATATATTATGTTTTTTTATATCTTCTCGCGAAGATATCAAAATTTTAATCGCTTATAATATGAAAATTACTCCATTTTCTCGAAATTTTTCTTAAAAAAGAATTAACTACGAACTGACTGAAGATTTTGTTACAATCTGTCCCATCTGTTCGAACTATATGGTATACATATGTATATATAAAAAGAAAAAGACAAATTTAGAAATGATTTACACACATAATTATTTTAATTATTATATTATTATTAAATATTTATATTATTAACTAAATTATTAAATAATATATTAATTATTAAAAATACTTTACACATACATAATTTATAAGCACATTTAAAAATAAATTGAATCGAGTTTTATGCACATCGTGAAAGCTCGATATTTATACATTCTTACGCACGGTTTAATAAAGCTTCTTTATCATATCTCTTCGCCGCCGATCTATCTTCATTTCGCTTACTCTCCTCTGTTCGCTTTTTCTCTTCTGCGATGGCCATTTCGCGAACGTCTCCTTCAGAAAAGCTCTCCCACGTAGTTACGCAACGCGGTCGCGAGGACAGTGTTTTGAGACGTCCAAGAATAGCTTCGGTGCTCGTATTCCAACCCCTTCTCTCGTTTCTAAAACACCTGCCCTCTCCTTCCGTTATACCCCTTTTTCACTTGTCTCTTTCTCTCTCTCTCTCTCTCACACACATGCACGACGTCGTTTAGTCAATGACATCACGGAACAGCACACGAACTCACCCCTTCCACCAGTATTTGGACCACCGGTGGCGTCTACCACGTGTGACGTCATAGCACCCACCGCTCCCATCTGTTCTCTCCTCCCACTCTACGCCATCAGCAGTGGCGATGGCTGCAAGCTCGGTACGGGCCACAAAGCTCTCTGTGGCGTCACAGGACAACGACCCGGCGACTGGCGTTCGCGCCATGGCCGGTCGATCGGCTCTTGTCGGACCGAGGCCGCAAACTCACGGCACGATTTCGAAAGCACCGCCGTAAGCTCGCCGGGGAAAACGGCCGGCAAGCACGGCAACGCCTGAGATGCGAGCTTGCAGTCTCCGCGGTGGCAGCATGCCGAGCTTTTGCGTGTGCGTTTGATCGCGAGAGAAAGGGATCTTCGTCACGGCGCGACGTTGGCGAACGAGCGCTCTTTTGGCGCTCTAGCAATCCTGTTGATCGAGCTTGCAGCTTTCGGTGTGTCGACAGAAAAATATGCGCAGTTTTGCATAAAATGGTGGATTTGAGATGCTAGAACGAAGCCGTAATCGAACGCTACACCATATAAAATTGCTGTGATCGAGTTTCTATAGTTATGAATTTTAATTACGAAACAAATGCGGAATCCATTAGATTATGTAAGATACAAATTACAATGGTGAAGAAATTGTCCTAGTTGTCATTGGTGCAAAATAGCGTACAAGTGACATATTTTTCACAACTTTTCTTTCACTGATATAATTTGCAGTTTTTATAGAAAACAGTGTTTATGACGATAATGATCAGTTATCTAAAATAAGAATAGTGAGATTTTATTTATATTGTATTGTACAGTTTTAGTTCTTCTTTATCATACGAAATTTTGCAGACGATTCAGTAGAGAATTACTTTTCGCTCTCTAAATTTCAACATCATTTCGAAAAATCATATTTTGCCAAGAAGCGCCAATATTATTGATTATACGAATATGTAATTTCATGGATATTGCCGTTATCTGTCTTGTTTGGTGAATAAATTCCATTTCGCGAACTGTATTAGCGAACATTCTGATATTAACGTCATCGTTGGATAAAATTCGTGCGTCAAATGCCGATCTGTAATGTAAATTGTAAAATTTTAACGGTCCGTCTTTTTGTAACTATCTAATATATGCTGTCTGAGCCATTGCTGACTTTACTACTGCACCCGTAATCTGTCGATGTTTAATCAACCTATTGGCAACTGGAGACCTATTGTGATTGATGAAACTGTAATTTTATGATAAAAGAAATTAAATAACTCCTATTTAAAGCAAAATAAAGCTTGTTAATAATTGGGCCACACACATCTTTGTATGCAACTGTCGCGATCGATAAAAATTCTTCCACAGTGCGGATATTATCTGTATGTTGAATGATATTACCTATATGTGTTGAATTTTCACGTACGTCGCATAATCGCAATTTCTGCATCTCGAGAGAACAACGCGATGCGAATAGCACGGGATCCACTTGTGAATCTTTTATATCACGACGAAGAGAGAGAGAGAAAGAGAGAGCCGTAAGCTCGATCGCGTCCCCAACAAGAGACTCATTCGTCCTCGGACCGCTATAGAGATTCCGCCGCGAAATCGATTTTCGACCTGTTCATGCGAGACTTGGCTGAATTCCGCCGGGAATTGGCGCAAATAAGGGCGAGAGATGAGCTGCGACGCGGAGAATCCGGAAGAAGAACAAGAAGTGATCCCCGCGAAATTGTAGGTTTAATTTACTTACTTTTATAATTAACCTTTATAATCTCCCTGTCAATATCCTAGAATTACCATTTTCATCACGTTTTCTCGCGCCAGCTATTACTCTGTGAAAGTAAAATTAGATTTTTCTTGCGCGAATTTCACTTAGCGAATTCTAACGACACGATCCGGAGGAGTAACCTTGCTATTTAATCTCCGTGTTCCTTCTCGATCAGATCAGATTATTTAAACCAATGTAATTCCTTCGAGCAGTCTACGTGCGATTATAACGATTAGCATGAAAACGCATGGGGAATAGTCAAAATAAATCATTTACATTCTCTCTCGCTAATTTTGTAAGCCAATTCTAATTATATTTGGCTTTCTGACATTCTAGTTTTTCTTAACACTCACAGACTTTCTGTATTTGTACGTCAATGTTTTTAGTGAGAAGGTCAAGACTACTTCTCTTTAACGTATATTTTTAACGTTTAGAGAAACGTAATTAATATTCTACATCGAGCGTCTCGAAAATATCGCGGCTCGACCTCGACAGAAAATCCCAGTTTCTCAGACCTCGTCATTCGCGGGATTCTCGAGAATACACGTGTTAGAATAAATTTTTCTTGAAATTGAGTTTCTACGTCGTCCTCGTGATTTATAGAATCTTTTTGACGAAAGCTTTCGAGGAAGCGAGTTTCATCGAAATCTGCGCGATTTCTAAATTGACAAAATTCCAACGTCATTTCTTAAACTTTTTACAGAGTATCGAAAGAGAGCCTTAAAATTCCATTGATAATTGTTTCTTCTTCAATACTGAATCGACTATCTGAAAAATTCGACGTGCGTTTCTTTTTAATTCGGATCGATCAGAAAGGCGCGTGAAAAATAATTAGCATTTCTACACAGTTAGCAATAAAAAATGGTAATAAACTTTAAAGCTTTTTAATTTGACGAATAATATTTCCATTTAGTTTTTTTATTATATTCCACTTGAAGCAAAAGTACAATTTTATTATCTCATCGCGCTAGATAATGTTCTCTGAAAATACATCAATATCACATTCAACATTGTTGCAGGAAATTCCTCACTCCATTGATACATGAGATACAATAATGTCTCATATATTTTTCATCGTACATTAATAATCGATCGAAGATAATACATATATATATGAAATGTATTTAAAATATTAAAAGTCTCATTTAATATTATCTGACTTGTAACATTATATCCGATCGGGAATCGAGCATCCGATAATGTTTGAATATTTCATGAACAGCTGCTAAAGCTAGCCAGGAAAATATCGAACTCCCATTTTCTACTGTGTCATCTTCATCAGTCCCAAAATGTTGCATCCCTCTATCGCGCTTTAACTTCATTGTTCATAAATGAGAAGTCAGTGTTTTTCGCTGGGCACTGCTAGTTCGTGTCTAAAAAGAAACCCGTTCACGTTGACAATCGCCTAAAGATGTTATTTCTGAGGTGACCGGACGCCTACCTTTCATTTGAGCGAAAGGAGGCCAGGCGCGCGCGCGCGCCTCCAAAAGCACTGGCGAAATTAGTCTTACCAATAACATCGTCTCTTACTTCCAAAATACTCTTGCAAGTAGCTGACGACGCTGCCAACAGGGGTAATTCTCCTTAAGGTCGAAGGTAACGAGAAAATAGAGAACTTGAATGGCGAACCGTACTCCTGCCTCGCAGAAATCGGTTCGTCAACAAGAGACGGAAGTTTAATACGATATTTGTTTGCCCAGTTGATGATTTAACTCTAGTTCGATCCTCGAGAGTACGACTCGCATTAATAATTTTATAGAGCAAACAAATGATCGAATATCGTCCTTTATTTACTTGCAAATGGACTTTATCTTTGCTCACCACTACAAGATACTGGAAATTGTCAGTAAATAAAATTTCTATAGACATGATTATACACGTATATATATATTTATAAATATTCTTTCTTGAATATATGAACTAGAGAAATTGCTCAATTATTAACACATCCGGACCCAATCACAAGTATATCGGAGTCAATGACCGCATTCCGTCGTTTACAATGCTATTCTATTACACCAATGCATTCTGTATGAGCATTTCGGTGTGAATGCAGGTCAAGCGGAATCATACTGAACATTCGCATTATATCCGACCTCTAAGGCTTGTGTTCCAAAATTATTACATTCCTTGGTTATGATTAGATCGCCTAAGTTCTAACCCTGGCCGCAGGTAGACGGAAATATCTACACGGTGAAATGCGCGAGAGGTTCGTAATTATAGCGTGTAATTAGAATCGATTAACGAAAGACAGAGAGAGAGAGAGAGAGAGAGAGAGAGAGAGAGAGAGAGACCAGGACTACAGGACAGAATTTCTATCCTATACTGGATAATCCTGGTAGGGTCACTCGTCTTGCGGCCATTTTTGGCAAGTGTATTCGATCTCGCGCGAAAGCACAGTTTGAAAAGAGAACACGAGGAAGAGAGTAAAAGTTGAAATGAGAAGGAAATAGCGGATAAAAAGGGGGAGAGAAATAGGGGAGGAGAGAAGTAAAGCAAGAGAGACGTGCCTCAGAGGGGGTAGAATCGAGAAAGAGGGAAAGAGACCACGTGTTATTTCTGTGCATCGCTTGGCCTGCACCGCACGATGCCACGTCACAAGGGCATTGCACTCCCAGTGACGTCACGGTGGCAACAGCGTCATCGACCAATTGGAGGTAGCTATTAACCTATTAACCACTCGTTTGTACTGCGGTATTATGACCCGACTGACTATTCACCAACCGGCACCGTTGTCACGAGACGCATGATAATTATCAGCCGGAACTTTCCCTTTTTTTTTGCCCATTCGATAGAAAAAGTTGCTGTCATTCGTAATACAAAATATAACGTTACAATACATTACATAGATAAGCACTCAGAGAAAGATTAAAATATTAATTATAAAAGGTTTATGCAATTTGTTATTCGTGAAATCGCCAACAAAAGAAAATTTGTTTTAAGCTCATCTGTAATTTAAAACATGAATAAATTTAATAAAACTGAGCCTTTTAAAATTCATAGTTGTTTTTTGTGAAATTACAAGTTTATGATGAAATTGATTACAAGATATAATTAAACGGCGTGAGAGATAAGCATCGTATTATCGTTACGGTTAAGGAAGGGTCGTTGAAGAATCAAGGATCACCTGTTCAGTGATTTGGGCGGTCGCAAGGTCAGCGTGCGAGCCCGAGGAACGGCTCGGATCAGGAAGGGCCATGTGTAAATTAGTCTCGTGGATTAAGCGTGGACTCGGATTTATTTTTAGAGCGCGGTAGCGTTCCGATAGAGAGGGGATCGGGGATGCTTATTTATAGCGGCCGCGGTCGGTTTTGCCGTGTTGCAAATTTAGAAACTCATTTCGCTATCTTCGCCTCTCTGCGTATTATCAAATTCCGGCTGTTTCTTCCTACACCGCGCGCACCAGGACCGGCCAGGAACGCCGGAGATACGTTTGGCCGTCGGCCAGGACTATTGTTCCGCAGGCTTGCCTATTTTACGCGCTCGCTGATAACCATAAATATCCGTCTCTCCACGCGCTCCTTTGTCACGGCTTGTGTATATTTCCTTCTTCTCGCTCAATAGCTACTTCCTGGATAGACAGTTAATTCAAGGCATACCAGGGCTTTTTTTACGAAATCCGTTTACGTTGTTTCTTAATATTGCAAATGAAAGGTTGGGCCTAGTAATTAATTTAAAATTTCATTTTAATAAAATTTTAAATTAATTATTAGGCCTATAGAACAAATTGAATGTGATGTAAAGAGTTTCGAAGAATAACCACGAAGTTAAGAATATAAAAGTTTTATTTTATTACACTGAACGCAATATAGGGAAATAACCATCAACACATAATTGTTGTAATCAATCTCTCGATCGATGAAAGACGTAATAATTTTAGTAGCTTATAGCCGAGTCGAGTCGAAGGGGAGTCTCCTTTATTAGTAATACTCGGCGTCATAAAACGACAATGCCGTCTACCGCAATGAGAATGCCGATGGAAACGGTGTTTCTAAGTATCAACGGGAGTTTATTACTGTCTACATGAGGTGCTCTCGAAATAGGTGCAGACTACTGGACTCTTCTCTTTCTGCACGAGGCCCGTGGACATCGCAAAACTGTTACAGTGATGCGCGCGCGTACCGTCACTCTAATATTAGCCGAAAAGCGCCGTGTGCTTCTCTAGGGCGTGCTGTAAATTACCGGCGGCGCGGCCGCGTGAATTAGTCGGCGTTCACGGAAATAAATCGATGCGCATCGCGACAGCTCGACGCTACGCGAGAAATTTGCTCGCCTCTTTGAGATAATGCGCCGCGCCGCGCCGCGCCGCAACGTTTCACGCTACCACCGAGCCGGCTATTTCAAACAGCATGAAACGCGAACGCGCGACGTTACCATAAATCAATCTGCAATTTCCTTGCCGCGAAGAAGAGAAAACGGCCCGAAATAATCCCTCAGTGGCGATGTTGCTCTGTAAAATTCTGTGTCTCCTTTAACGAAAATTCTTCCTTCGCGTGTGCCCTTCTCCCTCTGCCTGAATGGAAGGACGCATCTGTGTTTTCCCACGTAATTTCGATTGCAGACAACTTTGTTGATTGAACGCGTAATTCTTTTTTCACCGGCAGATTCAATGAGCGAAAGTTTGAAAATTATTTCGCAGCCAATCGATCCCCCTTGCCGATCAATGGGCGACGTTATATCGGGTGGATTAACGGCTTTTCGAGGAACGACTCTTAGAGACGGAAACCCCTTTATCTTTTTGCCATTCGATATCACTCTCATCCCCTTTCTTCACCGACGATACTGAATAGGTCGTGGGTGCGTTCACCCTCGACGGCGCGGCGCATCGTCCCTCCTTACACAACTTCCTCACCGTATTCTCTAAATTGCTCAACTGTCGTCGGCGGGTTTTCCTTTTTGTCGGCCTGAAAGTTGTACCACAAGGGCTTAACGAGACGATCACTCGAGCGGAACAAAGCGAGTGTTCTTCGATGTTCATCATCCCATGTAGAACGTAGAACGCACGTGATCTCAGAAATTGCGCCTCCGGACTTTCATCCGACAACGAGAAACTCCCTTTCTTCGTTCTCTCTGTGGATTGTCTCCGCGGATATCTCGACGAAAACTCCCTCAAAATCCACGCTTACATCCGCGTCTTTGTTCCCTCGGTTTTCCTTATCCTCCTATCGACTGCTCCTCTCGCACTCTTCTCTCTCATTTATATCGGTTCGAGATTTCCTCTAAAACTTTATGCGTTATCTCTATTTAAGTTCCAACGATATATGTATAATAAATATGTTGGTAATCGTTACAATCGGATCAAAGAAAAATTTTAATAAAAATGTAAAATGTAAATACACATTCTTTCTTTCTCAAGATTTACATCACCGTTTATCTTGTTTTAATGTTCTATTAACTAGGAGAAGGAAAGGCTGTGTGAGAGCTTTTCATGAGGGAGATTGATGCGTAATGAACTTTACTCGCTATTTTGCCAACGATTATATTGTACAACCATCCGCAATTTCCTCTCACATTCGACACGACACGTCGTGCCGGAACACGCATTAATCCGTCAATGGCAATTTGCTACGGATGGCTTTTACGATCGCCCCGAGAATTATGTCACGTCATATATTAATCCCGTCGAATTTACGATAGTGACCGATAATGCATATTTCATATTTAAGCGAATACATACAGCTAGATCTCTAAAATGCATGTTTCAGCGTTATAATACAGTCTTATACCTGTATCTAAACTTATAATTTTCATAAACGTAATTATATTTTCGAGAAGATTTAAAATTTACCGTATACTTTTGTAAATTTATTTATTACATTTATATTATTTACAATTTATGCAGTATATTCAGTAAATCAGTAGCGAATTTTTTCTCATCGTTTTTTCACGTCGTGAGATTTGTTCTAGCTTCAAACAATAAGTTATCTTGGAGCGTGAAATTTTTCGGAGTCTGGATGCAATGTACAGAAAAATTCGCGCACTCCGTTTCACAAAAATTTACTCCGCATACGGGACGCGCGCCCGTAACAAAACGGCCACCTTTACTACCGGTTTTACGAGCGCGCGTGTTTTCAAAATACCGTCCTCATAAAATGAACTGCTGCAGTATCTTTGGTTATAGTGTTTCTTTTTTTTCTTCTATCGCACGTTTGGATCTTTAATGCTCGCCGTATTGACCATTCGGGCCGGAACCACACGCGGAAATAGAACGTCCGCTTTTAGCCTTATCAGACGCGCCGAAGTGGGAAACGCTGTCCTCCAGTGATATCGTTTAACCTTTTCGGTGGCGTCATCCGACTAAAAAACTTTGCACTTTCCAGCACATCAACTCTTACTCTACTCTCGTATTTTCTCCTAACAAGAAAAACGTAATCCGCACAAGAGTGATCTTTGGCAAAACAAAAGATTTCGAGAAACAATATTCGGAATTAAATTTCAAGCAAAATGACAATAGTAAACGCTCCCTTAGCGAAATAACGATGTAAATCCGATGTAAATTTTTTTTCGTTCACAAAAATTGAATCATCCAGAGCCCCCGATCGTTCACACAAGAATAAAACCGCTCTTCTAGTATTGTTCGTGCACGAAATAAAAACAGAATACACTGTTGTCGAACGGCGGCGCCTTTGTTATTTCTACGTTAATAAACATGAAATAACAATATTACAAACTGACAAGGGTAATCCTTTGTTGATTGGCTCCTATGTCTTCTAATCAAATGCGCATGATTTTTGTTGATATCTATTTTTTAATAAAACAGAATCTCCTAATAACCATTAGAAAGTAAGGAAAAATAACAAGTTTGAAATTAAGAAATAATTAAATTTAAGTTAAAATGTTTAATTTTACATTTAGATAATTATTCAGTATGTAAAACGAAAATATAAATTTTTAATATTAAATTACAGACAGAACGACGCAAAGAAAGGGAAAGAAATGGCTTGATCCAGTTTTATTTTTAAGTTTCATTTGTTTTTGCATTTTCTTTCCTAAGAATGTAAAATCGTTATCCCTAGAGAGAAAGAAGATATATCGGAGTAGCACGTGCTTCTTCTTGCTTCGTGCTTGGAATCCGCGAACGAGTCGCGCGCATTCGTAAACGGTATGCTTACATTTCAATCTGACTTAAAAAACTAACTATGCGTGACCAGTTATGACGTGCGTGATTTCATACAGAGACAAAGAGCAAACCGAGTAAGAAAGAAACGCCAACAGATCGATAGGATAACTTATCGTGACATTGCGGAAGAAATCACACGTATCATTGTCGCTTAAGCGTTAACAATAAGTAAGGTGTAAACTGCGAAATTAACGGCACGGGGCTTGCGAGGAAACGTCTGTCAGGAATGTCTTATTGTTAGCTAATTTAGTTAGGGAGACATCCAGACTGGATTATTAAAGTAACCCGAGAAAAAATATGAAAGTAACCCGAGAAAAAGATGTGTCCTTGGAAAATAATTGTATTTTATTAAGACTATATTACATAATGTATTCTACACTGTTAAACCCAGTGTGTCAATTTATACTCAATTTGAGTCATTTTTAATTATTCCATAGGTCTCCACTGCTCCTACTCAATATTTCATTAATTTTGATTAAAAGGAAGATAAAATTTTGACCAACATAGTTAAATTAGAAGTTAAATTAGATAAATTAACAACATCGTGAGTAAGGTTACACAATATATCGCTAATTTTATCTCTCTGTTTTAGTCAAATTAACCGAATATTGAGTAGGTGCAGTGGCAATCCATAGGAGTTTTCAATGTAAGGTACACGATGTTTTCATCCTTCCGCCAAAGTTTAAAAATAATTTTGGTTCTCTTCACGTTGCGTAAGATGAAATATAATGGTATGCGACGAGTAAAAATATGTTGGCACATCAGCCTTGGCCATGACATCGATCAAGAAACGATCGTTTGATCATGGCGAGAAATGTGCATTCTATTGTGGTACCACAAAGTCAAACTGAGAGACGCCTTGTGTAATCTAATAGGACATGTGGATCTTATCAGAGATGTTGACGCTGCAGCCTGCACGTGGAATGACGTTCGTTATGGAATATCCAGGTGGCAATCTTGGCTCGGTTTCTGGCTGAGCGTATTTTCACGCGGAACATACTTTTCTTTCGTCAATATCTCCTGAATCTCGTCCAAGGTGCCGCGACACGTAAACATTGTCGTTAATTAGTTCATGAACTACTCTGAATAAATCTCGTTAACGCCTTATTCGTGAAATTATTCTTCTTCCGTACAAGAAGACTGCTCCGACTTCTCTAACTGAAATTGAACTCCTAAGAAATACTTACACTCTTCTGATAATTTATCCGTCTAATTCTCGACGATTATCTACAGCTGCGTTGACTTGTACAATTGGTCAAGGTGAGCCTGCTTCGTGGAAACGCTGACGGAAAATGGAAATGATAAAATTTCAGCCTTCGTGATAATTTTTCGATTTAATTACGCAGCAGGAAACCAAGTTGACGCTTGTAGGAAGTCGGTATCGCGTGTTTATATTCCTCGTGGCTAATGTCAAAGATAAAATATACGATTTTTTTTCTCTTTTTTTACGAGCCTACCACGAGCAGTATTTGCAACATAAGCAGGCTGCGCGAAACACCGCGTTGCATCTACATATTGACACGATCTGATGCAACTAAGTTGTTACGACGGGCTTATATCGGGCGACTTAACACTTTTATGTCACTGTAGCGACAATCTAGGCTTTACGAGGATATTAGCGTTGGTAGAACGGGACAACTATTTGGGCGCGATCCAGCGACTTTTTATGGCAGGTTTCGTAACTCTACCATCGGCTCTTTTGTCTTGCCGCGCGTCTATTCGCAAATGAAATATCGCCGCCGATGCGCGGCTTGCACATCGCTGTCTAAGAGACATCCAGTAAATGTCAATCTGAAATATTTATTGTGCCGCACAGACGCATGCCGTGTGAATAGGTTGCGGCATTTTGTACATGTCCCCGCATGAATTTCCCCGGTGGCTTGTACTTTTGATTCGTTGCTCAATATTTCCGAATTTTACGGCTGCATCGTGATAGTCCTTGACACGCATCAAAATGCTATCGACGTGATTTCGATGTGCCGTCGGGAACTTGAGTTCTCGAGTGCGGATGGAACTTGCCTATATAACTCTCAAATGACTAGTCTACTGAGATGCTGATATCGGGAGAACATATACCCAGATACGGGAACGCATATAGAAAAATTTTAGCATTATTTTAGTTTTAAAATATAATGTATAATGCGTATATTGTGTAATAACTCTAAATCTAATTTTTTAAAGTATCAATTTTAAATTTCATTATTGCAATATATAGCAATCTTTAAAAAATTGATGCCTAGAATAAATTTTTATATAGGTAATTAATTGTAATAATAGAGAAAATCATCTTAGCACACGTTATACTGAACACATTTCAGAAATTAATTTTGTATTTATTATTGTAAAAACTGTCACAGCATAAAATTGTATAATTATTATTAAAGTAATTTTTTTTATTTTTTTTTATTTTTCAAGTAATTTTTCTTCACAATTTTCTCAATATTTACAACTTATAATTTAAATTGAAATTCTTTTTTAGCAAAAGATATTTTTGCAGAATCATCTTATGACACGTGCAAAATGTTGTGAATAGAAAAAAGAAATAATTATGCATTTATTACAAAAGTTTCCTATCTGGATAGAAAAAAATTTATTAAAAATACTATCTCTTGAATGTGATCCTTACATTTTTTAAATTTTGACGATACGTGAGTATTTAAGATCTTCAAATCAGCTGAGAACCTTTGTACTTGCGGATTATTTTACAAGTAAATTGAGCTTTGTGCAGCGGATCGCTCGAGACTTCACTCGTATATATACATTTATGATGAGAGCTCGAAGGACGCGCGTCAGATACGGGTATCTGACTTGCTAATTTCCTGTTTTAGGAACCAAGTTCCTCTGCAGCGAGGTGATAGCGCTAATAAGGAGCGAGGTGGACGACATTTGCCTGCAAATCATAAACTTCGAGGATCTGAGCTCACAGCCGCCACCGCAGCCCGCGATCCCGCCGCCGAGTCAAGCCAACAACAGGCTCGCGACACGCTGTATGTTCCAATTTTATTCGTTCTACTTTGACTCGTCTCAATGCACGCGCGTGCTTGAATTTTCACACGACCGTTTACCGTAAAATTCGCTTAAAATGCAATGGACTTCGAAATTCGATAGCATGCTCGATATTTGACGAAAGTTTCGCTACACACATTCCATCGCTCCTAATATATATA
>JAJVSH010000008.1:224506-325997 GCA_021460005.1 Tetramorium alpestre | reverse complement strand
ATATATATAAACATATGAATAATAGACGAATCCAAGAGTGACCAAGGAATACAAATGTTAGATTTTAGAAAAGAGAGTTAAAGAAAGCCGTCGAAATTTTATTTCTCGAGTCAGCTGCCGTCACAGCATACGTCTCGATTAGACCGATTCGAAAAATCCCGACCGTACTTATTGTGCGGTTCAAAGCGGTATCTCTCCCGGCCTAACGTTTACACACGATATCCTGCCAAGACATTTCGTGCCTCCCACACATATAACTTCTTGCGGCTTTTAAACGCGGCTATCATTATTTCCTGCTGCACCGTCCGTTATAAGACATCGTCGCGCTGACATTCGGGGCCGCCTCGTTCACAAGTGGGACGTTGTGTGGCACACGTAGGCTACTCCTCATTGTGACGATCATTATTACGATCATAGATTCAGGTCAGGTGTATCCGCATAATGAGCCGCGTTACAATCCCGCAGAAATTCGGACGCGAGTTCTTTCGTGTGCGCAATCACATCGCGTATACGCTGTTATTGTCATTCCTGCATATACGATGTACGTTTCTTTCCTTTTATTTTTTATTTTTGTATCTTTTTTCAAAACATATATAGATTATCTTTACTTGCACATGTTAACGCACGTGTAATATTTTTTATGTGAACGCAACACGTTTCTATAATAAAATAAACTTTGATTTTGCCATCACTGCGGCGGCGGCATATAAATACATAAAAAAAGCTTGCGCTTACTACTTTTCTGTGTAATATCTTCTGAAATCTCTACTGATAACATTTCCACTTTTTCATGTCGACTTATTTATTAATGCAATCCGCTAGCACACGTAAGTTTCGCAAAGGCTTTCTGCCGTTTTGCCGGACGGGGATTTCAAAGAACATACGCATATTATACGCATATGCATATATGCGTACGAGGGACGGGACACGTGGTCGCGTTTTATATCTGGAGTGCTCGCGAAACTATTTTTAGAGTGACGCTGCAGAGTGCTGGACGTGTGTGGCGCGCCTAACGGTTAACCCTGACCCGATAATAAATGTTATGCCCTCGAATAGGTAGCTATAGGTACCTTACCTCCTGGTTGATAATCCGCCCCCTAAGCAGCTCAGCTGATGGTTAGAAACTTGTAACAGAAATCGATCGTAGCGGCAAGTCGCATAGTGTTAAGAGCGTGCTCGAGGAAATGCCTTTTCACGCATAAAAAAGTCAATGAACGATTTCCTCTTTTATTCTCACTCAGTCTTAAGCATTATTACGCCTTTTTTTCAATTAAAAAAAGTTGCTCATTAAACAAATTGCGACGATACACGTATGATTCATGAAGAGAATTATGAATGGAAAGAAATATAATTTTACACAAATTTTATTTAATATGAAAAAATTTTTAATACGTTTTGATTTGTAATATATTTGATAAATGAGAAGTAATTCAAGTTTAACGTGTATAATTAATTGTGGATATAAGATAAGAGGAACAAGCCATTGCTACACACAAAAATTGAGTACAATCTTTGTTCTTTACTTCAATTTTACTCAAGACACCAATAACTGAATGCGTAGGAATTCTGAAAAGCCGATGTAATCCGCAATCGATAGTTCATATAGAGTTTGAGATTGTCTCTTCAGCTTAGGCTATTCAGCCTTAGCCTCATCAAAATGCAATCAATAACGGATATTTGATGGAGTAATCCATCATCTAAATAAATCGGTCTAGTGTCGTCGTGATTATTGCAATTAATAATCATTAAATAATTATCAAGTATAATTATATCTCGGTACACTGTAACTTGTTTACGTAATTAAGATGTCCCTTTAGAATTTAAAAACTTGCATAAAGTTATTAATTGTGCAATTACCTACTTTTGAAGTCTTTATTTCAGATTATTTACTTTGCGATTTGTCATTTTTCAATTTGTGATCTCATATTTGTTTCCATCCATTTTCCTCTTATTATCGAGTCAGCGTGATATTGGCTCAAGTCGATATCACGTAGGAAAACAACTCGGAAACAGTCCAATCAATCCGCATCTTAATGGCACATTATTCCGGCGGACATTCGCGGAGAACGGTACTTCCCGTTTTATAACAATCGATAAATGCATATAGCGCACACTCGAGAAGATTGCGGCCGTCGTATCTGATCGTCGACGCTCTTCCTCAAACTTCTCTTTATCCACTCATTTTTCTTTGACTGTGCCGACATGAGCGACTGCAGCTGTAACTTTGTCACCCGAGCTCGCCGCCGAGAACGAATATGATTACATTAGAGGTTCTTTGTCGTGTTTTCGTGGCGCTTTAATCACGCGCATTTGCATATTGAAATTAAATGTAACGAGCAAATAATGCGCGCATTTTCGCCGATAATCGCGTTTTTCAATGCTCTTTGATGTAAATAACACGCGCCAGACACGTCATATTCTGATTGATAAATGATGAATATTAATTAATAAATCATGGATAATTAATTTCTCGCGGGTTAGCTTTTTAAAGATTTTTAAATCTAGATACGAGGAAGCATGTAAAAAATGATTCACGCTTCTTGTTTCGAGCAATTCCGGAAATTCCTAAAATTGAATGCGATCGGTATGTACGCGTCATTTTTCAGTTGATGAATTTTGGCGGCGTTCGACGAATTTTGAAGGCGTAGGTTCCAGACATAATATTTTAACGAAAGTTCAACGGCCACGGCTGGCGCGAAATCAAGCAGCCTAGAGCAGAAATGGGGATTGCACATTCTGTCATCTGTGTGCCAGACGTCGCGCGGGCGATGTCGAACGGCGAATTAAAAGTACGACGTTGACTGACTTATCTTTGTGAAGTATCCTTGCCGAGCGGCGTGGCAAATGGATTTTCCAGTACTCGACAAGTGACAAGTTCGATGGGCCGAGCGCGACGCGGCGAAGTCCGACCAAGTTAAATCCATCGTTAACTTTCAATGACGCGCGTGTCATTAATATTTCGATGGGGCAATTATCGTTGAGATTAAATATTAAATATGTAAATTACAATCGTTGTTATTTTAAAAAATTTATAAAACGTCTATGTAATTTAAAATTATATTGTTTCGTTAAAGAGAGAAGTAGCGATCGTTACGAACAAAGATCTCATTTATTGAATTAAAATATATGGATCAGAATCAAGTAATACATATATTTTTTTATCGCGAATTGTTTAACAGCTTTAATGCGAGCTTACGTTGTTTAACTTGAACTTAAGCATGTGCACATGTGCCCATGTTGTTTCGTGAGACCTGTTGTGCCAGGTATTATACAGCACTTGCGTTCTCCACACGTCCTGCACGTTTATCCTACACATGTTTTGCGTACATTAGCCAAGCGTCGAGCATGTAGATAATAAAAAAAACCTAGCTGGTCGTCGCATATCGACCGTGGTAGATATGCTGTAGTAATTGCTGGCTCTTGCGGCGGTAATTTATGCAAAAGCGCTGCACTCTTTACACGCGCCGTCGCGTTCTAACACCAACTACTAACAGTACTAATGAGACTCAATGACGTTGACTTGAGCAGTCGATAGGGCAAGGGCGTCCTTCCGGGCTGGCCTATCGAGAACCGGTGTCGTTGGTCCGCCGAGGGTCCGGAATCGACCGCGCACAACGTCTAATTTGCCTCACCGACTTGCTGACGGGACCATCCTCGACGAGGACGCTTCTGAGAACTGGTGAGTCACACTTTTGTCAATACTGAAAACGTCTTGAAGCGCGAATTTTGTTTTGCCTTCAATGCGATTCACTTTTTATAATACGATAAAATTATCTTCCCAACTATTTAGTATTTACAGAACATCAATTTTTAACATCCTATACACATAGTTAGTATTAAAATAATAAAAAATGAAACTTTTCTTCTTCTTTATTACACGTTAACGATATTCTTTGCAATTTCAATTTGCTTTGCAAAAATTTATTTTATATTTAGCTAGTTAATAATTAGAAATAAATCGTTCTTTTAGATAAAACACGCTTATATCTCAACGATTAATCATATTTACCGTAATAAGTGGAAAGCGATAATATGGAATAGGATGCGTGATCACACTTAGAATTTCTCAAGTAGCATTATTCCCATCTGCCAGCGTGTGTAGGGAATAACTAGCCGTGTTACGGAACGTGTACCATCTAGGAATTCAGAATCTGATTAAACAGCACTACATGGCAATCAGAATAACGAAGCGGAGCTCTCTCTCTCCCTCTTGCCTTCCTAATGATATTGCGCTGTATCGCGATGCGTCAGTGGTATCGCGACGATGACTCGGGCAATCAGCGGGGCCTGCGGATGGCCTTTTCGGTCGCTCGTTACCCAATCGATTACCGCGCAAAGTAACCGGAGAGACATTAACATTACGAGCAACGACTAACCTACATACTCAGTGCCAATTATTTTAAAACTTTAGTCACGGCTCGGAACTATAACAAGATTGAGGCGTCAAGCGCCAGTCTCCCTTCATGTTTTCTTCGTTTGTATTCCCAACGTTCGCATCTTTAAACGAATTCGATTATCGAATTATCTCAATCGCAGGATGTCCCGGGTATCTCATGCCTTCTTTTTTTTTTAAGGGGCACTTTAAGCAGTACTTTGAAATTTATTTTAACTGTTCGGCAACTCGAGTTGCCGTTGTGCGTTCTCGCGTTGCGAGTGTTCGTACTGTCCAAATTTTTGGTGGAACATTTTTCGTGACAAGATCAGCTTTTGATTATAACTTTGTTGAAACGCTCTCGAGTAAACAGCCATGTTCAGTAGAGAAATGTCAGACTGACGGGAAGATCGACAAACAACTATCGAGCCGTCGCCGTCAGTCGGCTGCAGTTTGAATCTCCCGTTCGATGTGCTTTTTGTGTCGTATTTATAGCTGCGTTTCTGCTGAAGAAATCAATGCTGAAGAACTCAATGCTGAAAAACTGCTGAAATCAATCTTGAGTTATAATATGTGATTTAATAGATAAATCTTAAGAATCAATTTGATATTTGTTACGTCATATTTGCAATTACGATTCAGTTGAGGATGAAATTTGTTAAGATACTGCCTTTTTATTTCTTACGATTTAATAATCGATTCTTGTGATAAGCTGTATATATGTATGTACCATATGTATTGTGTATATGTTACTCCTTTTTTTTAATTTCTTTTCTAAATTCTTTTCTAAATAACAATTTTCTCTAGAGAAATGAAAACAGAATTATTTTATTTATAGGAGAAACTTAATTAAAAATTTGAGAATAGATTTTTAATGCATTAAAAAGTATAAAATACTGTCTCTTGTTTCTATAGTTTTATGTAAATTTGGATAATAATATTTTTCTCTCACATATTGATTTAATATAGCTTTTATGTTCGTAAAATCAATCTTTTTTAAATTTGATGTTAAAATGTCACCGACAGATGTATCAGCGATATCAAATTTAATATTTATTTCGGGAAATTTATTGTTTCAAGAAGAAAATATTTATGGAAATTACTTTATTATTATTCTTCTTATTTGTATAATTTATATCTATATCTTATGTCTGAAAAACATTAAAATTGTAATTTATTATAAACGTATTTTATCTCTTGAATAATTTATTATTTGGAAATAATAAATCAATTTACATAAAGTTTTTCGAATAAAATAAAGATAAATTTTATTCTCCAAATAAATTTAATCATCTTTATTAAATTAAATAATTAATGAATCATTTAAATTAAAAGAAAGTTGAATAATTTGTCCAAGAATTAAAATCTATTATCAATAATATATAATTAAACAAATTCTTTAATTAAATTGAAGCAAATTCTTTCGTTAAAATTTAAATTTAAATAACAGTAATTCTATTCGGAAATGCTCTCTCAATTAATTAATTAGTCGAATGAAACTAATTGTTATCTTAGGTACTAATGAACTCAAGTGTTTTTGTTAAAATTAATTTAAACTGTAAGATAAAATATTTAATGTACATTTATAATACGTTGATATTTTTTAATATGTGAAATATTTTGTTCCTTTGATATTTCTTTATGTTGTGTTCACAGCAAATATACACTGAGCGCTGTGCGTGTAATCAAATTGGCAGGTAGTGACGAGGGTATCTCATTCCGTGTTCATATTACTCCTTACTTATTACTTAATTGTATTGATAATTAGTTTGAAACAGAATAAATTTAAAATTGCGAGAATTAACTAATCGCGCAAGTTAACAGTAATTAATTGTAGGAAATAATCCAACGCGTCGCGTTTAATTAACCCTGGGAGTGTAGTATTTTATTCTGGTAATTAGTAGAAGGGAACGTAATTAACCATATTTATATATATTAATCTTAAAGTATTAAACATTGCTATGTATTTAAAGCTATTTACTGTATTTTTAATTTATCGACAAAACCAGGTGATATCGCATTTCAAAGCTATCTTTTACGGAAGTTTTGTTCGAGAAAGAGAGACATACATATCCCGTACCTCTGGAAAAATATCTCGTGTCAAAAGATCGGAATTGATATCGCGCTGCAGCCGTTGGCATTTCCCGATCCGAGTTCACCCGAATACACGGGTGCAGTATCTGGTGGCCAGCAATGCGAAATCTATCTACGATCGCGAACACGCTCGAGTAAACAACCGGGTGTTGCGGAAACGACGACAGCGCGCGCGCGCGCGCGATGCAATGAAGGAATACGTAAACAGCGATCGTCCTCCCTGTCATCGGAGATCGATTCCGTTTGTTCGACTTACTCTTCGTTAAAGTTACGAGTCCGATAAAAAAAATTTGCGTCGATTACCATTGCCAATTTACGAGCGTCAAGATGCTCGTTAAGAACGAAATTTCGAAAAACAAATCTACCTTGGCGAATTCTTTTTATTCTCCAAGCATGATGCCGCGCTTTCCCGAGCTTATTTCCGTGTTCTGGGAGCGGCCGATCGATCGATATATATTCCTCGCCGGGAGCAATTTCGGCCATGGCGATTGTACCATATACATTTCAGAATACGAATACAATAAATAGAAAATCTTAAGAATCCTAATGGTGCTACTTTCTCGAATTGCTTTTATCGCATGGCGTTGATTATTCTACATCTTTGATTATTTCTTAACACTTGAAATTTATAATTATAGTTTTAATTAAAAACTTTATTTTTTTTTTATAAATATGCATAAAAAATAAGCTTAAAGGATAGAGGCAAAAACCAATTCACATTACACTGACAATAAGAGAAAAATATAGTTACTTTTGGCCTCAACCATAATTTTATATTTCTAACACGAAATGTGATTAACTTAACTATATGCACCATTAATCATAATTAAATCATAATAAAAACGTTAACCATAATTAAAAATATTACAAAATCGTTAAAAATATTACAAAATCGTTAAAAATATTCGAAAATTGTGTTTAAGGCCAAAAGCAACTATATTTTCCTCTCAGTGTATGATTCTTTACATTCGTTCGTCAAAATGAGATCGAAATAGTTTATTATCAGCTATTTTTAGACGGAAAAAAATATAGGGCAGTATCGGCCAACATTAATTATATATATGGGAAAGGTCTCATGATATGTATTGGCCCGATAAGGCCGAGGAATTTAATTTCATCCTCCATTTGTCTTCCAATGATAACTACGAAATTTCCCACATTGCTGGATTTAACTCGCTCTATAAGTTTCGTGTATATTGCAGCTTCTGCCGTAGTAAAAAGACGGAAAAATATGTTTTCGCCAGAAAATTTTCAATAAAAGACACCTGAGGTGAAAGAACACATCTTCCCTCAAAGCCGTTTATGCTCGGAGACAAATGTGATTTGTGTCTGAAAATACAACTATAGGCGAAAACATATAACGTAAATAGATCGAAACTAGATATGTATACCCTATTTCTCATTACAAATTAGTAAAGATGACTTTGCTTAGTTCTCCTGCTTGCCTTTGATGAATAATATAAGTCACCGCGAATGCAATTCAGCAGAGAAATCAAATTTATTCCAGGCTCGCCGCAGTTTCCACGAGTTTTAATAAAGGATGTTGGAAACGTCCGCTATAATCTGTTTAGAATATTATATTAATATTACTTCGTTAAACTGGATTTAAACAAAATAAACGATTGCAAATACACGCGAATGAATAATTCGCGACACTGTTCGCATTCATTAAAACAAGTTTTTCATTCTTGTTTGTTCGCATTTATTCGCTGGATCCAAATCCGGTTTTATCGATGCAAAATATACTATTTGGAAAATTTTTTAAATGAAAAAAATTTATTAACTTTTTAAAACGCAGATAGAATATTTCATTTAACAATTCAATCCAAATTTGTTATAATATTTACAAATTAACTCTCACCGATCCGCTGTGCCTTATGTCGTAGATCGTTAGTTTTCGTGGCGTCTCGACCTTCGGACTTTGCACTTGTGATTGTCATAGGGATACATATGTTTAAGAACTGTCGGAGGGCAGTAGTGGCAGTTCGGCTTCAGGGTTGCAAGCTCGTGCACGGCACGCAACGCGACTTAGACGCGGTATAAACCACGCTGAGGACCGAGAAGCACGAAAAACGACAGAGAATAATGCGATCGCGCTTGACGACCTTGAGGCAGACAGAAACGAACAGAGAGACAGGGTCGCGTCAGGTGCAGGGCGCAGGGTGCAGGGCGGGGTCCCGTCTTCAAGGTGAACCTGCCACGTCGTCGCTGAACGAGCGTTGCACGCGACGACGTGTTAGAATCGAAAAGTCAGTTCTAATCGAGTCGCGAACACAATGCGCAACGAAGATAAATGCCGTGGAAAATGCGAGCTTATCGAGCTTGTGCATGATCGCGATCTTGCGACCACAAATTCAAAATAAACTGAAACTGAGCAATTTGCCGTCGACGTTGTAGTATCAGTGTGATAATATCCATATTCAAATTACGTTTTTTTTTCATTGTAATATCACAAGAAATAAATTAAAAGCGCGTGATTGACTATTTATGTGGTGTGATATTAGAACGATATGCGTATATTTCCATTACGTAACGTTGCAAAGTCGAACGCTATAAATGCAAATTAATACGAACACCTTGCAACGTACTACGATGTAAACGCTCCAAATTACATTCCGATTTGAATTATCTTATCGATTTTATCAATCATAAATTAATTTTCTATAAAAAAATAGCTACTGAAGAAATAGCAAAATTGATTTTGTGGTGGTTTTTACACATCATAGTAAATGATCTAAGGGCCGTCGAATAAGCTTTTTCATAATGCGTTACGTTATCTTAAGTAATGATCTTAAGGTTAAATTCGTATGTAATGTTAAACTTCAGTCAACGCAGACATCCGTAACGTAAAGAAGACCTTTCTTTCAAGAAAGACCTTTCTTCCTTACGTTACGGATTTCTTTGTGCGTTGATATAAGTTTATTTTTAAGTTAACGTAACGTATTACGGACATTCTTTTACGGAGACCTTTGGCCTAATATAAACAAAGTGGGAATAAGAAAATTTATCGAAATAAAAATTCAATCTCGGAAGAGTTAATACATTTGCACGACAGGCTTTTATATTCAAGCGGTTTGAGGGAACAAACGTAACAGATGTGACGAGAGATCTCACAGCAGTGAAAAATGATAACCAAATGGTAAATCGTTGCGACGAAGAAGTTTTCCTCTCCTTCAAAAAGTTTGCGGCGGGAGCATCTCGCGAGCGATGGGAAAGCTCTGTTTTTCGCGTTACAAAACCGTGACGTTTCATTGCTGAGCAATCCGAAAGCTCCATTAAAGCGACGGTGACGGTGACAAAGAGGAATATCCCTTCGGTTTCGCTGCGCATTTCAAGGCGAGTTACGGCAGCACGCAATGCTACGACAGTTAAAGTTAGGGGGCCGTTTCTATGATCGCTGTAAGGCCATGTGGAACAGAATAGAAACGAGTTTCCGCTTTTTGTGCCCGCGTCGCAGTTTTGTATGTTCACTCGAGTCCCTGTGCGTGTCGCTTTCTTTATCCACGATAGACCTCAGATAACTTTCATCGCACGCTAAAGCTGGATTAATTTTGATTGCTGCGACAAGGATAACAAAGTGCACTTAGATTTGCCCCGAGAAGAAATTGACAGCATGGAGAATAAAAAGATACATTGGCTTTCCTATCCTTTATTAAAGATAATATTAAAAATCGCTTGTTACTGTTACGTAATTTTGTATCAGAATTTTTTGAATGCTTAATGAATGAAGTCGAGCATGGGATTGAATGAATGAACGCGTTCGTTTGCGCTGAAAGATCTTATCTCACGTAAAAGAGTGTGCGTGACCATGAAGTGACTCAAGGAGCACGTTAAGGTACATGGAATGTAGATATGGAGAAATGCACTTTATCTACTTCTAGGTGGATGATACGAGTCCGGAAGTAACGGCTGGTAGTACTGGGTCAATGCACGTTTTAAGAGCAATCCTCGTTAGCACGCAATGCCACGATATAACGAGGGAAATAAATGAGAGTAGTTACGAAGCTGCTATCGAAACAGTTCGACAAATGTTCTAATTTATTTATTTATAACCCGAGATTCAAATAGAATTTTAGAGTTTTAGAGCTTGAATGGATGTTTTATAATTCAAAGATATATCCACTCCTTCGTCATACGATGCTCGATATCAATATTTTGACTTTAAAATCACGGTTATTAACTTCGCGTGTCGAAACGTTATTTTAAGAGGCGTAATCTGTTTGAAAGAGAGAGAAAGTATGAAAGAGGTACTACTTTTCAGAATGCAATTGTAAGCTGATAGCGCGACAAAGTTTTCCGGCGCACAAAGCATGAATATAAAGCGCGGTTTGATAATACCAACTTTGAGTAAGCTAATTTTCAGCCTTCATCTATCCGGGTACAAAGCGAGCCGGATAATCCTCCTTCCTGCAACTCAGGGCGTCATTTTGTTCCTGGAAGTTTGCGACTAGAAGGGATTTAACATGGTCCCAGTCCCATCGACCCGTGTTAAGATTCATTTCGTAGTTTTCCAGTTTAGGCAGACGAGAAATTAGCTCGTGGACGTAGTCACGAGTCCGAGAGAATTCCACCAATCCAAAAATCGATCGATCGAAGATATTATTCGGACACGACGTCGAAACTTTCAAGTTATATCCTGCGAGACCACGAGGATTTCGAAGCTCAACTCAACGATGACGTTGACAAATGTATCAGGTTTGCTGCTATCTTCCGCGATAATTATGAGGTTACACTTCCGCTTGTTTTCCCGGGCATGATCGCGCATGATCACCATGAGTGATTTACAGCAGCCATTAAGCCCGATTCTATCCGGGGCGACACTTTGCACAACGTCCGGCATAGTTTCAGAGCTGTTGTTTCCGGAGCCGTAGGGTCAACATCAAGGTGACCTGTCGGTGCTTAACAACACCTTATTGTCTGCATTGGCTCTTATTGATAGCAAGTTTCTTCGAAAATTTCATTTCTAAATCCTTACGCGCGCGTCTATGGCGAAATATTATGGTAAATTCATTTTTTATCTACTAAAACGGCCGTTGCCGGTTGATGCAATTTTCTTATAGTAATTCAAAAAAGTTATCTCATTCATGGCAGACCTGAAGCAGCATTACGGGATTACGTTGACAGTGAGAAATGTACTTGCTCGCAAGGTATGTCTCGCCGCCAGCGAGATAGCGGATGCGTGCAAAGATCGGAAGGGCGGCAATACTGCACTCCGGGCAGTGAATTTCAAGGCGACGAAGCGTATTTCAGGGTGAAACCGCGGCTGGCACGCAACTGCCATGACGTGTGCAAAGCTTCAGGCACGAGAGTCGAATGACAATGGGATTTCTCGATGACCATTACTAGTCAAAACGCCCGCGCCGCAGGAAATGAAAAAAAAAGTGACGAGCAAACAACACAAGAGTGAGTTAGTAAGCGTGAACACTGTCAAGAATGGTAACAATTTGTCACGTGTTTTATTAGTTTATTAGTTTAATACGCCTGTCACTCAAGCGTATTAAACGCCATGTACCGTTATTTATACATACATCTTAATACAAGAAATATGAAAGTCTCCATTCTGTTTCATTACGTGAAAACTTTAATATAAATACAAGCTATTCGTCATTTTGAAATTAATTGAACAATTGTGTAATGTTTCTTTAAGAAAACTAATTAATCTAGTTATTTATTGCACTTCGCATGTTACTATTACGTAGCTGAATTACATTTATGCAACGTTTTATTAAGTCGAAGATGTATGTTGCGCAAATAGCCACATTCCTCGTAAATCTAATTAGTATAAAATGACGATATATTACATTGCAGAGCTGAATTCGCAAAAAGGAAATTGCATGCTAAGTTAAGATTTAAGATATCTGTAGAATTACCGCAAAAATTTCTCCAAATTAGAGGTCGCCGACGATTTTTGGCCGAGTGAAATATACTAATTCAACGACGAAATATGATGTTATGCACGCTCCCAGAGACCTTCGCGTGAGAACACGCATTCGTTGATTACATGGATGAAGCAAGTTGGCTCTAAAGTTAATTAAGAATCATAAAAAAAGACTGCTTTCGGGGTCACACCGATTTGCGGTATAATAATCATGAATATCGTGAGACAATTACACGAAAAAGCTAAACAACTACAATTAATCATAACAAAATAAAATCAGGCGAGAGGTCTGTTCGTGGAAAAACCGATGTGCCTGATGAAACGGCACGATAACGTAATGATATGTAGGTTAAACCTTCGGAAGAATTAGAAACTCGCATTTCTCTGTATTGCAATCTAAATATTGCATAATTCTATTAAAACAGCAGTATACGCGTGCAATTACCAAACGTCACGGCTGAAAACGTATTTTCAAATCACGATGGGTGACTATAACATTGTGAATCTGATTTAAACAATGAACATGCGAATATAATTTTCCGCTCCAATTTCTCGTATACATTCAGCGATAGCATGCACGAGTATGAGGGCGGCGAGAGAGCGTGGAGAAACTGTATGATAGATAGATTTGTTATAACGCAATATATTCGCATACTACCGTTTAATTGGAATTTGCGTATTTGCAGTCAATCGACTAAAGAAATTAATCAAGTCGTCATGAAAGCTCTGTCTCGGGATGTTTCACTTGTCGCTTTGATTGAACAAAGTATTAGCATTTTTTCACGCCAAGTTCTCTCTCATACGAATGCGCGTAATATTGCAACGAGAGAAATTTCCTTCAAACGATCCGTCTCTCTTTGAAAGAGAGCCCAACTAGAAAAAGTACATTAGTCCGCGTTTTCATTACAAAGTGCTAGAAAGGTCAATAAATTGGAATAATGTCGATGTGGTTTTATCATATAGACAAGTATACATATAGACGAAGTATCAAGCTTCCGTAATTGCGCGGTTATCTCGTTCAAAAACAAATTATCGTCACTGCAGACGCGCCGTTTCCGCTGAAAATGTCAGCGGCGCGCTAACGACACACCGGCGCGGAAATTATTGACATGCGAACGAATAAATGCATTCTGATATTTTTCTGCCCGAGAGAATCGCACAAATGGCTTTTTCGTCTGGCTGCCGAGTGTATCAAATTACGAAAGAAATTACGGGTTTGATTAATTTGAATTGAATTGAATATGTTTATTTCCATTTAAAAACAGACAAAGATACCGAGAAACACAATTAAGACAGGGAAATTTAGACACATGTATCCTGCATGTTTGAAGATGTAATGCCAAGTATTCTTTTATGCGTCTTTATGCGAAAACCAACCTGAACAGTTAAATTTAATTTTGCATACGGAAAGAAACAGCACTATTACGTGCATCTATTTGTATTACGAAATCACTCTGTCAACACGCCCGCCGGGAATCGATGTCAGGGTTACCTCGATGCTGTAAACGTCGATAAATCCACCGCGCGCGCGAGTCGGCTGATCGCATCCGGCGATAAAGTTTCAGCCCCTTGCGACACGCGGAACGCGAAATACCTGCGATAAATATCGATGCGAGATTCATCGATCTTCCTGGCAGTAACCGACTGT
The DNA here is from genome assembly GCA_021460005.1 of Tetramorium alpestre. Taxonomy (NCBI): domain Eukaryota; kingdom Metazoa; phylum Arthropoda; class Insecta; order Hymenoptera; family Formicidae; genus Tetramorium; species Tetramorium alpestre. Next base: position 312,005 of record JAJVSH010000008.1, on the reverse strand, counting down.
TTTCGTGGCCCACAATTCTATTCGTCGCTATATTCGTCGAATAATTTTGTCTTTGAGAAGCTGATCGATCCTTCGAAACTGTCATTATGCACTTTGAGTAATCGATGCCACTTGATAAACTTTGGTTTCTCTAGCCTGTGTGGAAACCAAAAGTTTTGCATATGAATTTATATTTATATATTTTTCTGATAGTTATTACTGACTCGGGATTATTTATTTTAGGGTCGGTTTTTCCAACTTCTTGATAAACTAACTAATAGTTGAATCATACGTCTGTCTTTGTTTTATTTTCAAATTCGACAAGTTCAAACGTATGATTTTAACTATTAGTTAACTTACCAAGAAGTTGAAAAAACCGGCACTTGATTTCTGAAGTAAAAGGTCGTTTTACTGGATTGTCTGATAAAAATCTGCAACTTTGCAGTTTCAAAATTATAGAGACACGAGTATTCGTCACGCAATATATCGTATCTTCATTTGCTTGAATGATGAACTTGACCCGTTCGCGTAGCAACTTCGCTCATGCATATAAATCGCGGAGTCTGGGGGGCGGGAGGATGGTAAACGGCGAACATTTCCGAACGAGAGCTCGCGAAAAGAGTTGGACAAAGGAAAGTCTCTCTCTCTCTTTGTGTATCGATGAGTTGTTTGTTGCCTTATGAGAGTTTCGTGCCCCGCCAACGATTCGCCACTATTGAACACCATTGGACATTTTCCAAAACGGATACCATCCATTCCATCCACGTTCTCGTCCTTAGCATTATAGTAGGTATAGTCCTGCCTGAAGAGATCGGTGGACATCTCGCCATTACAAGATTTTTGCAGATTCAGCCTGAATTTGCAAAGTCTTTGGCGAGCTAGAAACTGTCGACCGTGTAAACTGTTCAGCAAATTAAATGGCCTTCTCCTCAACTCTTCCGCGTTTGTTATCCTCCCTATTGGAGTTTTTACGTCCAATTAGCAGACTGGCGGCGCGGACCAATTTTATCGAGCGCCGGCTAATCTCGTGTTAAATCCTCAGCACATTGGGCGCGGAATTAATTAATTAAATCCGAATGACGGTAATTAAGCGCCGCGCTCGCGACGTCTCGCAAAACTGCGCGGGCAAACCGCATCGTGGATAAACACGTCAAGTGAAGCTGTTAAGAGAACCGCGACGCCCCGTCATTCTACGACTTTACTCTAATTACGTCATTTAGAGTCTCGTACCATCGTTATTTCTAATGTAAATTTCGTATGTGTATCTAACTTGTTACGTATGCAAATGTTCGCATACCGGCTGTAATTTTATCTAATCGGGCTTCTCAGATTTTTCGCTAATTAAAACTGCACTCGAGAACGCTAACAGATCACAGCGAGCCTTTTGATACTTTGGAAAATTTATATCTACATTCACATCTAACAATAGAAGAAGCAGTTAATATAATGAAGCGACCAACTGGATAGTTGCGGACGCGCACGAATGGCTCGCGGGCATCGCATAGAAGGCCGTTACATTATGCGGCGCACGGTATCTGTAATTGGCTGTTTGTACATTATACATTCGCTTAACCAAACGTGCTACCGTAACGTTTTTGTTCCCCGTACGTAATTCCCTTCCGATCGAATCTAATCGCGTTACAAATGCGCCGACTGCGACGTGAAAGCGATATACAAAGGACGATGCGGCCGTCTGTCCGCGGACGCTATAACGGACAGTACGGATACACGGCGGTAAAGGATGATTGTTTAACGAAACAACACCGAAACAACGGCGTGGCGGCGGCGGCGGCGGCTGCTGCTGCGTCATCGACGGCGGTCGTAGTTAACGCGACGCACGCACGTATCGTACGCGTGAGCACGCGTCGCACCGCGGGTTGAGGTTGTTTATCGATTGGCGAGTCTGACCTAACACTGACACACTTCACTCGCGAGGTCTGACCTCCGTTCCGTATCGCGGTATCGACCACCCCCATAGCCTTAGGATTTATACAATAAATTTCTCTCCGCTCCGTTCGCCGCGCGGCCATTTGCGGGCTCGAGCTACGCGCGCAAACCATCTTCCGGATTAACGTCACTTCCCCCCCTGTCGTAAGGGGAGAGAGGGTTATTAGATACGGTCGGCCATTGCCAGCCACAATTTCCTGGCCCGGCTAATGGAAGGCACCTGTTTCGCTTTTTTTTCATCACTCGTGCCAGTGGTTTGCGTTGCGGAAATAAATATTGCATCGCGGATTTTCTCGTAATAGCTATTGTTTATCTGTATAATCGTTCTCGTTGCTTGATTTATCCATGAAACTAGGGATAACTCCAGTCCCATTGAGTATCAAAATTCATGAACAACTTGCTATTAATGAGGTCTTCCGTAATTCTGATAAAATGTTAATGCTTCTCAAAAGGGATGAAATTTGTTCGCTTAATCTCCCTCTCTGTAGCAAATCTTAGCAAATAGCGAGAAAACAGTCCCTTTAGTCGTTTTAGTTTTAAAAGTGTAAAGTAATTTCGGAGCCAACGGAGAAATTCATAAATGTTTGGCGATTAAAATAGTACGGTAAATATGATTGATCACAATGTGCAGCGCTCTGACGAATTTTGATTGATTAATCAAACTTGTGTGATGTGTTAAGCCCGTTAACATGTGGCTCGCCCACAATGATGGAATCTTGGGGCCCTGGGAGGACCGGCACACCCCCGCCGGGTCTACCACTGCCGCCGTCGGGCGGCAGCAACAACAACGGTGGCGCAACAACGTCGACAACTACTCCGAACATTATACCGCAGCCCGGCATCACCGCTCCCATCGCGAGTCCCGAGGGAGTGAGCGACGTAAGTAGAAAAAAAAGTGCATCCAGCACAGCGTGAGCAATTCGCTATGCGAGCACGCGATCCGCCGCCCGTGGCGATCAGTTAACCGGCAGTAATTAAGCGGCGTCATTAGTAATGCATACGTATGAACGAGGCTGCAATAGACAGAGCTTATTTAATTTTCACACGCGAATAGAGGGCGAAAAAATTTACTACGCGGAAAGCAGACTATAAATTTTCAGGTCATTAATCAGGCAGATTGCAATAGAAGGAAAATATAATTATCTTGTCTGATGGGATTTCGCAGTGTACGCTCTGCACGGGAACGTTGACAACGCGAGAGACGCAGGACCTTCGCGAAACGTTAACAAATAGTATCTCCGCCGGAAAGAGGCTCGGGCGAAATCGTCCGCCGAGTTTTGATGAAACACCCATTTTAATCGCGTTTTCCAAACGCGTATGTCCGTAATGAGCGCTAAACGCGCGTTTAGCATGCACGTGACGGCGATAGCCCGAAATTCCGGGACAAAGTTTCGCCGTCGGCCGCGATACGCGACTGACACGTAGGTAGCTGCGGAACGAGCAAAGGTTATCGCACGAGCCTCGTGTACGAGTTAATAGCGCATGCATGAGCCGCTACCGTACAATCCGAACACATGTTGGAGCTCTCGTACACACGCGGGATGTGCAAGAGCGAAACTATCTCTCGCACCTTCCTATCTAGCCCTTCTGTCCGTTTCAATTTCACCAGCACGCCCGACGGCTGGACGTAATGGACGCCGTGCTATCGAACCGAGCTAATAGGATCAACCGTACGTGCTCGAAACGTTGCCTCGGCGAGATTCCTCGAATTTTAAGGAGAATAGCTACCGCATTGCCGATGAAGAATTGTGGGAAGAATTCTTTTTTCTTCCAGATCCAAGAAAAAAAAAGTAATCTTTAGAAATTCTCGTTGAAATGTCAAGGAGAGAAATTGCGGAAGAAAACGCAGTGATGCATTAATTAATTTCGTTACATCGCAAGTCTTTCGTAAATTATAGATGACTACTTATCCATTTCTGTCTAATAACACTGTCTGACAAAATTTGATTTTTTTTGTCGCAACACAAATGACTTTTAGCTTTAAAATGCATTTTGTTTTTTGTTTCGGTATAATTTTTCAAAAATACGTTGAAAATAACTATTCACATTCATGTTATAAAAATGGTGTTGGACAGTTTAATTATTAGTGTATGAATCACTTTAATTATAAATATAAAATTTTAAAAATATGAAAAAACTAATCAATCAATACAATCGCATCGTGCTTTCAGGTCTCGCAAAAATCGGGACTCTGGGAGGGCGGGAACTCGTCTTCGGGGGGTGTCGCGGAGGGCCCTTCACGGAGTGTCTCTCACGCGGCGAGTCTGGATGCTATCTCGAAACGAGCCGTAAAACCGGAAACGGCGAGAGCTCCTTGTCGCAGTCTCACCTGCAGCGTTTGTAAGTACACGATAACCTTCACTATATACATTAATTTCCATTTCATTCTTCGTGTCGCGAATCGCCTGATCTGGCATTAGCGCTTTCTGTGGATCAGTATTGTTTTACGATATATATATGTACGTTCCCCTAGTTGCGTTATGTTTCAATCCTAGCTGACGGAAAAATTTACTTTTCTAAAGGCCACGGCAGAAAGGCCACTGATAGAAAACCTTCGGATTTTATTGATCACTTTGTGAGCAATTAAAATGAATAGCGTAGCTATCCCTGACAAGTTAAAGGAATATCGCAGTTATTCTTGATTATTTGAAAGCTAATATGATTGAATAGCGTTTACTTTATCGTTCCACCGTTCACGGTCTGCAAAGATTTTATTTGATATCTAACAGAGAAATGATAACAAATTGAAAAAATTGAGAAATATTTCAATGTCGTGATTGCAATTTGGTTGGAAAAGTTTCATTCGCATTTATAATTATAATATATGATGTGCACGCATGACCATATATATATATATGTATCGCGGTTAAATAATAATTTATACGATAAACGCGTATAATAATAATAATATCGTTGCATGCGATGTTTCATGCCACGGATGTTGACAGATAGTGACCATCTGGCCTTCCGTGCCATACATCGCTAGCAAAGAGCACTCTATAACGTTGCGAACTATACAATATCGATATATGTAGCTCATAGGAGCGCGAGGTCTTGCATGTTTGCAGATAGAAACTGATAGATAAATGTCTTTTCCACTCGCTTTGTCTCTCCCACTTGCATTGATTATAGAGAAAAAAAAGTTATGCGGAAAGATATTTCTCGAGCAGGGAGCGATTTATTTTTAACGAAGAATTTTAAATATACTCTCCTTTATAAGTGTCTACGATTAATTTTTTATATTAAATAAATCTTCAATATTTATCTCACATTAATGTGTCAAAGATGACTTTAACATTAATATATTTCCGCGCGTTCTTGATAAACTTTTACTTTTTCAGCGAATTTTCAACAAAGTCCGGCAAAATGGACTTTGAAAGGGTAGAACAAAGCTTGTAACTAAAAAGATATCTAAAAGTTTTAAGACGCTTTTTGACAGTCATGACTTTATCGTAACAGCCGTTAGTCAATACTCGAAATGCAATAAGCAACCGACAGTTGCTACGTGATCCGGTAGCGTCTTTGCCAAGAGTAGTGAAGTTTATCTAGAGCACGGAAACAATGCGAAAGCGTTCAGTTCACCATCTCCGTCTAAGAGTGTCCGACTGTTCTTAACGTCACCGATAATACATAGACGACGGTTTCTTGAATGTTGGGAAAAAGGAGTATAAGTCATGAGTACAAGTTCTAAGGCGCAGAGACGACAACAAAGGATCGGGGAAAGATGCCAGATCCTGCCAGAGTCCGCGAGTTTATTTTTAGTACAGTTATCGCGCGGAAAGACACCCTCTTTGTGGAGGATGTACGTTCCAAAATAACACTAACATTACGCTGTGGGCGTAAATATGTCTACACTGCCAATCAGCATTAATTAAATTTTATGAAAGTGTAAATAACTTATGTGCAAGTATAAATAGCCTGAACATTTTTTTTCTCTCTCATATGAATTTTAATTAAGAGTTACGTCGCACGCGCGCGCTCGGCTAGTGGCGGAATTATCTTGTAGCTAAATATAGCTAAATATAATAATTATTATATGTAAACTTGTAATGGTAATTTATTACAAGTTACAAATTACATTAAGACAATTATTTGATTTAATTATAATTTTTTATTTGCTTTCATTGGAAAAAAAGAGATGTATTTTATATTAAATATCTAGCGAAAAATAAAGACTGCAACGTCTCTGTGCCACGGAAAATTATACTCTTCTTCCTTAGCAACAAAAAGTTACGATAGCTTTCCCGATTCTTTTTCCCCCTTATTTTATGCATTACATTATCACCTTCGTCAGCTTGATGGCGATCCCCTCTTCTTCTCACGAGCTGTCAATCCAAAGTCAAACCTCAGTAAAACTATTTTAGTAGCGGGCCGAGGGAGCGAACACGTCACCCTCGAGCGACGACCAGCGACAGTCGATAATCTGGCCGAAGGTAAAACAGGAGGGAGCAACTCTGCTCTTTTGGTTTTCCTTTAACCGACCGCGAGTCAACCGGCGAGCTTGCACCCCTTTATTACAACTTACCAAGCGCTTGCAGCTTTCTTGTTATCATGAGCTTTACGAGATCTGACTTCGTACTACTTGTGTCCGATGTGAGCTTTCATAGGCCTGTTTCTACTATTCACCACTTATACTACTGTTACTGTATATTTATACTGTTACTACTACTACTTACTTACTATTTTGACTTACAGCTAATATTTAAATTCCACAGTTTGAAAAAATTTGAAAGAAGTATCATCATTTTATACCTATGCCGTATGATTATCGGACGAGCACTAGCCTCGCTCGATCAGCCATTATATACTCGCAAATCTGACGACGTCCATATGTACGTCTAGATGTCTTCAATTGTACTTTACATGAAGCAATCTGGTTTCTCGATAATACTGCAACTTGCACAATTTAATTTCACTTCGGTAATCAAGGAAAACCTATCTCACAAACAATCTGTGTTTTTAACCCCTTCACTGTGTCTGAGCTGAACTGGGCCAAAAAAGAGTCGTGCTACCAATGTGTTATGGCCGAACTCAGCCATGTAGAAAAGAAGGGATTACGCTTTTTCGATTTTTACAAAAGTGAGTACTCTCTAAGGTCCTTAAGGTCTCTGAATTCAAATCTGATATCAGAATTTAAAAATTTAAAATAGCGGAAAAAATATTTGAAAATTGTTGGATTTTTATAAGAATTAACATTTGAGTAATTAATTATGAATTTAGTCGAAGAAATATAAATACTAATACATTTTAAAAACATTAATAAAAAAAAAGACACATAATACCGCTCTCTACCGAAAAATTTCTAGTCTTTGATCCACCGTATTGGATCCATCATATTGAATCCGCAATTTTGAATTTGGAAATTCTGATGTCATGTTTGAATTTAGTGACTCCAAAAACCTATAAAATAATAAAATTGTCAAGAGAATCTAAAAACTTTTTTTTACACATAAAGTCTATTTTAGCTACACTGCGAAGGGGTTAAAAAAGAAACCTCACTTCAAGTCAATAAGTATAATTTTATGAATTTAAAAAATTTTGGTTTTCCACGCTTTTTCTGAAATGTAATATATTATTTCTTTAAATAAAAGAGCAACAAATGTTTCGTATTCGTTTTGTATCTTAAAAATATCTTTGTTCACGTTATTGATTTCTTCTTATTTTGACTTTCTCTCTTTCAAGCTGAATATAAATCTTTCAAGCGGAAGCAACCGAGTGCGAACACAAATGAACTGCTTCAATGCCGTTTGCACACATCGAAGCAAATTGTTCACTCGTACTTATTCATGCTCGTTTATTTGATCTATATCTCACATCAAGACTCTCTTTGACCGAAAGTAGTAAGAATCAAGGATTTCACTCGAGTACAATTGGCTGATTGAGGATTAAATTTCTATGCTTTTCTTTATATTATAACGAGACAAGAATGATTCACGGCTTCTTTTACTCAAACACCTACGCAAATATCACGGTGCATAATGCATTTGCCATTATGTAAGTACTGATCCAGCCGTGTGGACCGTGTCTAATCGCGGGGTCGACAACAATCGCCATATATCATTGTATAAATCATCAACAAGATGACCCTCCGACCATTATATACATGTATTGCATATAGTATCCGATGTAGCATCTAATTAATGCATCGTCACGCGATATATAACCATGTCTCGTGCGACTTTTACAAACAATAAAACAATCTCTCTTTCACAGGTATGCAGCTTCTAGTGCGGACTAACTAACTTGTTTTACTAACACACTTCTGAATGCTTCTAGAGAGATATAGGCTCGGTTATATATTTATTCATTCGAGCTACTCGTGGACATCGAAGCGATCACCAATACAATCTCCGATTAATATTATTATTTGTAAAATACAGTAAAAAGAGGAATAAAAGAAATAGGAAAAGGAAAAGAAATTTTTTAAATATGTTTTTTATCTATGTATCTTTTACAATTCTTTTTTAATATATTTTACATAATAATGCAATATTTAAACTAATTATAAAACACTGCCATTTTTTAAAACAGAAGAATAATGCGGAATTTATTTGGATGTAGTATGATCGTTTCGTTGTACTATTGTACATAATGTACATTAGATTAGTATGTGTATTGTAAATAAACTTAAAACTTGACCGAAAGAATTATGTCGTTCAAGACACGATTACTATACACACGTGCCTGTATTCGTACTAGATGATTATTACACTATCAGCTTTTCTCATAATTATTAGAGAATATATCGATTAGCGATGTATATAAACGATTGGTTTTCTGACTTAGCTCATTAGAATTATTGGCGTCAATTTAAAAAAATTCATTGAGACTCTAATAGATTTGACTTTGATCGAGCCTGTATTTCGCGCCTATAGATTTTGGATTAACAATAACAACGATATCTCACTTTGCCTTTCGCGTAGCATGATTTGTGAAGTAACTTACATTTGCCATTCGTTTTTTGTAGCAGCAAAACATTCGAAAATCTTTCCTGGCGTCGCTTCTGAAAGCGATTTGCAGAAATGGCGAACGTCCAGGGACAGGAAGTCGCCGTCTCTGAGTCAAATGGGACCGGATTCCATCAAACACAAAGTAAGTTGTTTACTATGCTCAAAAACACGAAGATTACTTATATGTGTAGTTTCCATTTTTCAATTTAAATTACTTTTTTAAATTAATTAAGCATGGAATTATTAAATTAATAAATGTAATAAAAATGAATGAATATATTAATTTTTTAATACTTATTATCTTTAATCAATATTAATACTTTGTTAAAGCGTATTTTATATCATTACAGTTTTCCTTACAAGACAATGGATCTGCGAAATATTTTCAAGGAGCAATGCACACACCAAATATGGGAGAAAAAGTTGCTCAGGTAAGTGAAATATTTATTTATATCGTAATTAATAGACAATATTTGTCTGTTGGATCTGGAAATTGTAAGCGAAACAGATAAAAAAATCTCGAAAGATTGCAATGTTAAAAGAAACGTCTGTATATTTCTATTAATTATCAAATTATGAAATTATGTAGAGAAAAGAATTTATTATTACGCATATAACATAGAACTCATTATATATGATTAAGTATGATTATATAGAAAGTTTGAAATTTCCTCGTAATATCGAGAATCATGATACCATTTTGGGAGATAACAGGAAATTAAAAGCATCACGGCAACGCATTTATCCGACATTAATTGAAATTGGCGTAAAACTGCTTTCCGGAAATGAAAGCGTCAGCCATTCCTTGGTGGGTCAAAGATACCTTCGCCCACTTGGAGCAATCTAGTTTTGTGAATTAAAGATAGGATTCGTCGAGAAGTTAAATCTCATTTGCTGATATCAGCCAAATGAAACGTTCTTTCGTCACGAAATACTCTTACTAAATTAACGAAATTTCTGATGCTCTTGGAATACTTTGGGGCGAGTTTTATATTTTTTCTACAAGAAATAAATTACATAGTTAACGTAATAAATAATTTTATTTAATTGATTTTTGCGTAGTTTATGTTTTGATCAATTAAAAGTTAAAGAATAGTAAATCAATCAAAATAATTACCAGAGTAACAATACTAATAGAAAAAATGTATATATATATATATATATATAATTATTTTTGTAATAATTTTTAAATAATTGTAAATTAAATTACTGTGTCAAAATTTTCTTTCTTTTTTCTCGACGATTGCGGAATTTTCTTATTAAACAGACTTTTGTTATTCCTTACGTATTAAATTAGTTTGTGTTTTTTTTATCGTAGACGATAAATAACGCTTTCTTTTTAAAATAAAATAGTATTCTCTCATATCACATTCAGTACGTTATTGTAGGTAACGAGACGGGCGAGTTTTCAAATATTTAGCAGAACAGCAATGTATAGGGAGAGAGAAAGGAGGTTGTTTGCATACGGGTGTACTTTTAACACACTGCCTTACATTAATACAGCCCTGACTGGCGCCAATCCGACTGCGCCGCAGTCTCGTAGGCGGAAATTTCCCGCAGCGTGGGATTCTCGCAAAATGACGTTTTACGACAGCGAATGCATACGCTGTCAGGATAAAAGGCCTGCGGTTCGAAAAGGATACATGATTAAAAAGACCGTTGGGATCTCTCAAATTAATATTATCGGCGAAGCGAGAAATTGGAAAGCATCTCATCTGATAAATCCGTACATGTCATTCATACTGAAATAATAAAATTGCAATATAAAATTCACTCTGCTTATATTAACGTCAACATGTGAAAAAGAAAATTAAATTGCATTGCGATATGGATATCGTACTCTATATCTGTACCCTTTCGCATATATTGCTATTTCATTATTTTATGTAAAAAACACAAGGCGATATTTTACGCGCGGAAAGCAATTTTTCTAAGCACAGTTTGCGATTGTTTCGCATTGCTTCAACGTTTCCTACATATACCATTTGTCTAGTGACAAATACTTTCAGATCAATCAAGTTTTTCCGAATTTTATGGAAACTGAAAGACACTCTGTATACACGTGTAATTATCACGTCACGAAACCTTACTCTTGCATGCATGAAACAATTAAGATTAGATTAAGAGTTTATTTCCCTCAACGTTGTAACTGTCTCTTGAAACATTGCCGCACTTTGTAATATGCAAATCCAATTTGCTCAACAAAGTCGTGCAAAGCTCATGGGCTTCCAAGAAGTCGTAACATATATATTTATGTGTCGCTTTGACATTGTCGTAACTTGGACCATTACTTCGTATAGTCGCGATATTCCGAACGATACGTTTGAATTATGAAATTCCTATTTCTCCAAGTTGCAGGCGGCATTTCAGCAGGCGTAATCGTCATTTCGCGGCGAAGCTTTAGTGGCAGATGAGCTCTTGTCGCGCGTTCTCAGTTATTTATACAAACCAGAATAGCCACCGAATTTCCGATATATTGATAACCGATACTGCAACATTGCAGAGATTTTTATCATGTACTCAGGTGTTGTTGCAATAATTATATCAACGCCAATAAATCAATTTCCCCCGGCTTGCAGCAGCGCCGACGTTTTTCATTGGGAGGTTTGTTTCAAAGCTGCGCAGGGACTATGTTTTTCTCTATTTTGCGAAAGCGCAATATAATCCGCCAGCTTTGACGTTGTGACAAAGTATTGCTACATTGATTGACATAAATATTCTTAAATTTGTCACAGAAAATTGTTTTGAAATTTTAATGCAATATTTAAAATATTTATTTTAATGTTTCAATTAATTTATCCAGAACCACTGGAAAAACTCGATATAGCTATGTTTATACCATTTTCGTCGCATATGTCGCAATGCGTAAAAACGCGCGAGATTTATTGCCGAAAATAGTATCATGAGAGCTTGTTTAAGCGAGCGAGCATCGAGCTTTCGTAATGTTCTGAGAAATTGCAGTCTCGAAGAAGGAAGCAACTGTAACGGAGCGTAGGGCAGCCGCCAGTAAGAGGATAATTAATAGCATGTAAACATCGAATAGCCGACATTCCGCGCTTATTTCGTGGAAGATTCTCGATATTTTTTATGATTGGGCAACGAGTCTCGATACTTTTTAATTTAATTTAGCTAGGGTTGCGACTTGAAGAGAAATTACAATCGGAAAGCGAGAAGCCACAATTAGCGCGAGAATGATAAATTAATAACGATAATTAATGGCTCGTGCAAGACATATCGAGGCGGCACATGACATCTCTGCAATAAATTATGTCCTATAAATTTAAAATGAATTAACGTATCGTAACCATGAAATAGTAGTAGAATAAACTACATATTCGAATATTCGAATAATTGATTATTTAATTAATTATTTATTTAAACGCCTATAATACCAATTAATTTTCTTTTTGCGAAATTCAAGTCTCAATTAAACGAGAAGCAAGAACGTCTTTTCTAAGACAATCGATTTTCAAAAACAATGGACTCGCTGTTTTGACACAATCTCCTATCAATCAGTTTTTTTCTTGTAAAACTAACTCTTTTAGTAAAATAATATTCTCAATATGACTAGACTGAGAGAAAAATATAATTACTTTTGGACACAACCACAATTTTATAATATTTCTAATGATAATTATGGTTAACGTAATGATGCATATAGTTAAGCTATGTCCATTTCTACCAGTGCAGATTAACTTTAATCTCGTTTTAACTTACTTTCTATCTTTTTTAGTCCTAAGAATTAGAAAAAGATGAAAAATAAGTTAAACCGAGATTAAAGTTAATCTGCATTGGTAGAAATGGACATTAATCATATTTATTGTTAGAATTATTAGAAAATTATGGTTGGATCCAAAAGTAACTATATTTTTCTCTCAGTTGGAATTCATCGAGATTCTCAGTAGCGAGGCTTTCAAGAATCATGACTATTCGACAAATTCGGGTCATCCACGCGTTTATCGCGAATGCAAAGGAACAAAATAAGATGACATCGAGTCTCCTGCAATGTCGGGATAACGGCATACCGAAAGTACGGATGCACACGTCAGTCGCAACGCGGAGAAAGAGGAGAAAATCCGCTGGCTGGCGGTGTGCCCGCCGTGGCAGCGAGAGGTGAAAGGAAGAGCGACTTATCGGGGCGCACGCGTGCTGGAACGAGAGGGTTGCGAGAGGGCTGCTCGAGAATTTCATGAGCCTCCCGTTACACGGCGCCCTGATCAGTGTCGCAGTGTCCCCCGTTCAGCCTGGCAGGTAGCTCCGACTCTCGTCGTTCACTCCGTCCACGTTCTCGGCGAAGGAAGATCGCACATGCGAACGGTGATAAGACGTCCCTCTTACGTCCGCGGGTTTCGCAAGGGCGAGAACCCGCCGATCAATTCATTCGACCCGTCGCACCCAGTCCGTGCACGTCCTCGAGAGCCGCGCGAACCTCGGACGGCAGCGCGTGTTCTCACTTCGCGCCACGTTCTCACGCAAGATCATGACAGAACATCGAGTGGTACCGATCTCTAGTACCCATGTCAACATAGCCGCGAGTGATTGGGATCGTTTGCCAGCGTTCGCCAGCCGCGCTCTCTAAACTGTCACTCGCGAGGATACTTTTTGTCTGCTGCTCCACGGTAGTCCACCGATGATCACGAGGATCGTCCGAGAAACTCGGGGATCGGTGTTTATGATCAACCGGTGTTATCTCCCAACATCTGATACCGAGTCCGATATCGGGACACGCCTTGTGACATAGGTCGCGTACCGTGCGAGAGTCAAAAAGCGCGAGATCACCGATTGATCGCGGCCCTGAAAAAAAAGGGGGAAGACGCCGTGCGCCGACTACGACAACGACGAAAGGGTCGGTTGCAACTGATGGCGACAGTGAACGCCGAGCCGCGATGTGAGCGTGTGCTTTAAACGAAACTTTTCTAATCGTAAAGTTAACAGTACAGATAAAAATATAAAATACTCGAGCACGTAATGAACGAAGAAGTTGTTGCGCCTCATTCCATGTCATCGAATAACGCACAAAATTTTTAAGTCATGTATTATAATGTATATCGGAAATACTTAGGAAAAAAATATGACAGAAAAATGCAACTTTGTCTGGAAACATTAAATTCGAAACATTTAATTTTGTTTGAAATTACTTTATGAAAATATGCAATAAATTAAAATTAAGGTAATTATGATTGTATAAAATTTATTATCAGTATTATCATTTATAAATTTCACAATATTATTACAAGCTTTCCTATTTTTTGTATCATTAAGTTATTTCACATAAAATTCCGTCTTCTGATATACGAAGGTATAGAAACTTTACACAATTTTTAATAAATGAATGAATCTACTGGTGATTTTGCTCGACCAAGCGATAAACTCCTCATTTATGAAGATTAATCACAGTCGGTGCTTTGCAAGCTGTGCCAAGTAATTTTGTCCGTCTCTCCTCGGCATCATTCGTCATTCACGTCTTTGCAGAGTGTCTCAGATTCATTGCGTCCCTATACAGTTACAGATTACATATCTAAAGTTTGTGACAACCAAATTTTACTAAGAAAAGTTTACATTAAAAATTTATTGTGTTAGAAAGACATCTTTATATTATAAAAATGAACTTGACACGCCCTGCGTATCATTCTCTTACGTAATTCTGTTCACGGCTTTCTGTTGCACAAATTCGCGACATGTAACGAATTATGTTTGAGATTAGTTGCGACATGAACAATCTATAGTTTGCAAAAGAAACGCCGCATACGCGCCCATCCACGTGTTCCTCTACACTTTCGTGTCACACATTGCGTACGGGATGCGTGATCCCTAAGGGTCCCGATAAAATAGCGACAGCTTTATTGTGAATTGGTTTCTCGTGTACCGAACCGTCGATGTTTTTCTTTCTGTCCCTAAGGAATAATATTTTTTAAACTGTAAAATATATTTTATTCAAGCTTTCAAGTATTTTATTTCAATGCTAGCTTTTTGTCTATCATCTATTTCTATGTTTCATATTCATTAAATTAATTCTTAATTATTTACTGAATTATCATTAAGTGTCAGCATCTCAGTATTGAAGCTATCGCAAACTTTTATTTCATTTATATATTCAAATTTTTCTCAAGTAATTGCTATACAATTAAACAGTGCGTCATCTAATCTGTTTTAATTACTCTTAAATTTCAGATTTCATTTTATTATTTTAAGTATGTAGAAATAATATGTCTTTGTAGACAATTTGGAAAATTTATATTTTGTTGACATATTAATTTAATATAATTTTCATTCAATTCTATTCGCAAAGAAGTTAAGATGAAAAACAAAAAATTCTACAATATAAATATGTTTGTCCTTTTGACTGCGATTTAAAATGGACGCACCCAAAAGATCTCGCGAATATAAAAATCCAGGCTTCCTTGAAATCCGAAAATTTCTGTTCAATCTCGCTTCAGATTATTGTGGTAAACTCGTCTGTGAGAACATGACTGGCATGAAGATTAAAATTAATTCTGTGCAAATTCAGAGGATTCAAGTTAAGGTTATACTAGGCTTAAAGCCAGAAGGGTCCATTTTCTCTTTATCGCTAAAATCGATAACCTTCTACAGGCTACGAAGCAACTGCCAAAATATTTGCCAACTAGAACGTAAACACGTATGTACACGTTGACAAAGCTCACAAGCTTGTTATAACAAAAGACTCGTAAAAAAAGCATTCGCGAAGTGTCCTAGATTTAAATTCTTTTCCTTCACATTAAGTTTTTTTTTATAAATATATACTTTTATAATATTATTTTAAGGAGAAAATTGCTTTTTTATAATATCTTTGAATTATTCATCAATATAGAATTACTTAGCTACCTGGCACTAAACTTGTAAGAATAATGGAACACCTATACAATAATTTAATTTCCATGAATTCACTTTTCTGAACATGTAACATTGATCTCCGGGGAAAAACATTGAGAAAAAGCTTTGCGCGGTTCCGGTCATATAACTCCGATGTCGGAAATCAATCGGTTATTACTGTAACTTTTGAAATGGACGATTCGGGCCACCCTTGTCGACGTGAGATTAATTGTCCATCGTATCGAACTGACGTCGGGAAGTAATCGAGAAATATTCTCTCTATGGGATTAATAAGTCTTTTCCCTTTTCAAAGGCGGTGTGATCGCGACGACGACACGCGGCCACGTTACCACAGTGCAACTGGCGAAGGTCATAGCCACCAGGTGATCAATGACTGGCGTCCTTGCGTCGCGATGCTAACACCACTTATACTTACGAACGCCCACGTACATACATGCGCGTGCGTTTGTGTGTGTGCGGATGCATATGCAGGTGCAGGTGCCGACAGGCACGAAAACGCACGATCCGCTTACTCGCCTTCATTGTAGCCGTTGTACCCCCCACCGCCCCACCGCCCCTTCGGCTCTTACATTATTTCGCAGCCGACTTAAGTCCCACTTTTATTATCGATGCCGAGAAGGATCGAAGTAGACAATGGTTAGTCGAGGTTGAACACGCGACTCTCTCGAATTCATAGAAAAAGTGATTCTATTGTTCAGTACCGAATTCAAGGACATCTTGTGCAGACATTTTGTTCACCACTCATTTTATACTAGTTGCACATTTCGTTGGAGATGTTCATCACAAAGGGTGCGCTATAATAATGGTTTCCGGAAGCTTTTAACTTTGATGTTATCAATAACCGTTTAGCATATACTACGAAAATTGCAGCGATGCAAATCACATCGTTGCATGATGGACTTTCCGCCATCGTGAGGCCTTTATCAAGAATGCAAAATGACTATATTATGCAAAAAGCTGCTTGCACGATGTGCTAATGTGCAAAATTCGTCTTTGTTTCAATGTTATGCATAACTCGATAGCACAATATAATTTTTACAAAGTATTAATGATTTTTGTTTAAATGAAAAATATTTCTCTTTAATATATTATAATATCGTTAAGGTATATAATAACAAAAAATCTAACTCGACTTAACATTTTCATTTTATTTCAAATAGTTTATTTAATTTAACTTATTAATTATATTGAATATAACGTTACTATCAAACATACAACAGTAACACGCAATTACCGCTATTTACAATTGTTTCCGAAAAATAATTTTTCGAAAAGAAAACTGTTTATTTTCTTAAATGTCAAACGAACAGAATACCTTCGTACATTGCATTACTTTGCAAGAGTCTTAAGTTCTAAGTATCGAACCGGCACCAGGTAAAATCTAACTACGCAACGAACAAGTTGATGCACGCAAGCATGCGATAATGCGACAACGTTTTCGTTCATAGAAATTTTTCTTTCGTAATCACTTTGTTGCAAAATGTATGTAGCATCAAAAAAGTTATATTTTTAAGTAAGAAATTGAGCGAGTAAGTTTCGGTATATTTCTGAAGAGATTGAGACAATTATTTGTCTGTATTATATGTCAGTCTGTGAAATCTTTACATATATTGTCAAATTAAAAATGATTATTTTTTTGAAATTTAAAAAATTAGTTGAATGCAAATTTCTTATTTTCATAAATAAAATTTGGAAATTCGAGACTTGATAAAAAAACTGATTTGTTCAGTTTCTTACTTAAGGGATAACTTTTTTAATTCTTATAACAATTAACAATAATTACATGATTACAAATTTTTCAACAGAAATAAGCATATCGCGCATGAGCAAACGAACGAAAGTGTTACATAGTAAGATGCACGTGAGGACTTATACGCTTCTCTGATTCACTCGTGGATCGTGAAACTGCGAACACTGCTCGATTCGACAATAAACGCATCTCGTCCGTTTTAAAAGCAAACACTTGAGAATTGTCGCGTTTTTACATACCACAAGGAAGAACAAGGAACAACGCCATCAAGAATCACCATACTATTTTAAGAATAAGAGTTACTATTTTTTTTCCCCGCTACAGTCAATTAAATCGGCAATTAAATCCTGAGTGCCACTAATGAGCCGAGAAATTACCCGAGACAGAGTGTATTTTGAAGAAATAAAAAAAAACGTCTCACGTGTCAGATCGTTTAGCGAATAAAGGAGAAAAAGCCCTCCAGCGAAGTCTTGAATAATTAACCTTCCATCGGCCAGCGTTTTTTCTACGTCGGGCGAGGGTCAAGAGCTCCGTGAAGAACTCTAGGATCTCTCGCAGAACGTCCGAGTCGGAGATTCAACTGAAGCCGCCTGAATGCCATAAATGAGCGATGACGACAGAAGGGTGACCGACGGTGACTGGGAGTGGACCCTGGTTAAAGGTTGCTGGGACAGCGACACCGACAGCGAGAGGAGCGCAGCTGTGGGAGAGGAAGGGGACGCTGGTGACTCGTGTGAACTGGCGCCCCATAGTGCGATGAGCGTGGGGGCTGGTAGGGTCGATTCCCCCAGCCCCCAGGACATCAGACTGCTTCATGACCTCGTTGAGGATCTCAGCAAGGAGCAGGATGACACGCAGAAGCCGCGGGCGGAACAGGTGAGCCATGCGTTACCTTCCGGAAATAGAGTGTATGGGGTTGACAACCTCTGCAACCATTTACTATCGAAGCCCCCGAACTCTCTGATTCGTGCTGCGCATCGGAGAATCGCGCATTTATCGCTTCGTATCCGGATCACTTCCATCGCCGAGATATATTCTCGCAAGTTACTCGAGTTCTCCGATTTCCAACAATAATCCATACACGACGGCAGAACTTTTTCGCAAAGTAGGGTGATATAAACGGCTTCATGAATCAGGCTACGCTAAAAGCGATGTGTAAGATACATTTTCTACGCTATAATATTTTTAATAATAAAAACTTTGTATGTAATTGCCTATTATTTTTACGCTTACTACTTTAAACCGTTAAAATTGTATAATCTATTCTTAAAGTGCATTTCTTAATTCATACTTGTATATCTATATCGAAACAATAATACTCAGAATTTGATTATATTGTTTTAATGAAATTAAAAATACGACTTTTAGATAATTGATTTACATTACGATTTATTTGCCGATTTCGAATGTAGAACACATGATAAACAATATATGTTTAAACATATAGTTTCGAGTTTCACAGAACTTGGAAAGCTTCGCGGCGAAACTTTTCGGGAAGAAGAACAAAAACCTCGCTCGTTGTAAGGCCATAATTTAATTTCTGACTATAATTTGAGAGCCAAGTTTTTGGAAGCTTTGCGAACCACGCGCGAGACGAAAAGTCGCATCCTCCGTCTAGTTTCGAGTCGCAATGAATAAACGCGAGTGTAAGAAGTAGGTTGGCGCTCCGCGACGGCTCCAGAGCGCTTTCCAGCGGCGTTAATTGGCTGGTAGATCAGCTGTAGTGACCTAAATAGAGGAGGAATGATTCAGAGGTGCTTCAAAAGGAATGGCCGCGTGCCATGATCAATGACACGCGCCGACGCTTAAGGCCGCTTCATCTTAAGTTTTTTTAATTAATTCTTCCGGAAGCGCGAAATCTTCTCTCGCGTCTTTCGCGTATGTGAATAGCGACTAAAGTTTCTCACATTATAACTTTATACTTGTCGACCAGTAGGAAATATCGCCTATGGAGCGTTTCGAGAAAACGAGGGCGCCGGGGATTAGACTTACCTTCATGAATCTTATATCCTCCCGGCGAGCCAGAACCGGAGAGACAATAAAGCAATATCTTCTTTCAAGGGTATACTAAATCTCTCGTTAGTTCGCTAAAAAAAGCTAGAAATTATTTCGAAAAGAGGATTTCTTCGTTTATATCATATCCGACAAAGAAGATTATTATTTCCTTTATGTGACAACATAGGAACATCAAGAATAAATTCTTGGTAATATCTCTGTTATGAAGGGATAATAAATTTCTAGTAATAGGGGATGTTAATGCCTATGAACTTATTATTATTATTATCTCATAGCGATATTAGCGATTTTGCGATCGTTAAGAAAAAAATGAATAGTAAACTAAACGATTATTCGACTGAATGGAATTAATAATTCAAATAATTAAATTTCATCTGTCTATACGTGCAATGTAAACGATGATTAACAATTATGATGATATAAATACAAAGCTCCTGTATTAAATTTTTTCGGAAGAAAATACACGAGGGTAGATTCTTATCTAGATTACGGTCAATTTCTGAGGCGGCTGGAAAACAGTAGTATCGTATGACTACAGGCGCGCCGTAAAAAATGATGTAATTCCACAATAGGTAGTAGTGACGTGAAATAAAATGGAATGTAATTATATCTTCTCGCTACGAGAAGAAATTTGATCGCACGATGTTGAACGTACGTGAAAGATGTTTGCTTTACGAAAGATGAAGGGTGAGAAATAATAAGGGTAAGAATAAATAAAAAGGAGAAAAGCAAATGGGTCTACAACGAGGCACGGTTTTTTTTTTCATGTTTTAATCGCGCGATATTCCACCACTTTGCGCATTTTTTTATTCCGTTGACGAAAATAAAACTGCCGCGCTGCACAGAAGAAGCACTGACCGTTCAATGCATGGATCGTTCAAAGGTTCAAGATCGGTCAGTGGAAGATATCGTTGAAATTTATAGGATGTTCGGATGGAGGGACATCAAGGATTCCAATATATCCCACAGGGTTGAAATGAATTGCATTCGGAAAGAAAAACATAACTTTCTCTCTTGTGGCCAGAGTGCATATGAATGAATACAATATTTGATAACATCGCGCGTTTGCACATACATATATGGAACGTGTTACAAATTGCCAAGAGTGAAACTGAACATTATACTGTATAGATACATCCCATTTGTATGAAATAATCTCAGAGATTTATTTCAGTACGAAACACACGATTCTCTTCTAAAAATATGTTTAACAATTATCTGAAGTAATTATATTTGACGTAAGCCTATTAATAAAATGTAATATAATTCCTAAAAAAATACGGGAACATGAATCACAACATATAATTTCGTATTTACGAACATAAACCTTGAATATGTAGAGTAAAGTCACCGATTGTGTGTAAAAAATAATTATCTTTACTTTTAAGTACTAAGAAGTAGTATTATGAATTATTAATATAAATGTTGTAAAATTATACCACGGACAATAATTTTTACGTACAACTTCGGTAATCAATTTTATAATCGGATAATTTTTTATAGGGTTGGTCCGCTATTGTGGAATACAAGGAGGTGTGTCAGTGTAGAATATTCAATGATGAACTGTATAGTTCATAACAACTATAAAGTTTATAAGAAATAAAACTATATAGCTCATAAAAATTGTAAAGCTTATTTTTCAAAACAAAAACGTTTTCTAATTCTTTTTATTTTTTATTTTACTTAACATAAGATATTTTAAGAGATTTTATATTTTATCTTTTATTTTATTATTATTATCTTTTTATTTAANATTATAGATATTTTATTTTAATTGTCATGTTATATTATATAAAGATTAAACTTTTAATTTGTTTAAATGACTTGTTTTCTTTCATAACAAATTTTTTAAGAAAGGTTTCTATTATTTTACTTAAAGTACCTATGTATTCCATATTAGGCTACCATTTTGTCGGTCGTTGAAAAAGTTCATTTTTTACAAAAATAATAAAAATAAAAATTGATATATTTAATCGATTTAAAATTATTGCCATTATATTAGCAATACTTTTAGAGTCAACGTATGAAAAACAGCACGATTATTGAGCGTTTTTTAAAATTGTGAGCGTTTTTTCCAAAAATAGATATGTTATTCCACAATCGCCGACTTTACTCTGTTATGACAAAGGTGCAGAAAGAAATTTTACGATATGAATAGAAAAATACTTTCTTCCCATTTTCATTTTGATGTCTTGAGAGAAGAGGCAGACTCAATAATCGGAACGTGTTATCTACGTGACCCTTTATACGAGTCTACGTGACATTTTAACAATCGTATCTGGCAAAGGAAGCATTCTGTACTTTCATAATACGCCGTGCTCCACAATGGTCCCCATGACGTCGCGAGCAGCGTCAGCTGGCGTCCCGCGTTGCTTCGCCTGGCGGTTGCGCCGCGCGGCGTCGCGCATTTTCTCCTCTCGACGGGGATGATTCTCGCGGACCCGAGTCTGCGTAGTGGCACGCGTTGCGCGCGCGAGCGAGGCTCGGCCGACAATCAATAAAAGACCGGAGTACAGGTGGGTCGTCGTCAACGGCAGCGACGGCGGCGGCGGCGAGGACGGCAACGACAACCTAGTCAGCACGGCGCGCATATCGAAAACGAAGCTGATGTGACACGACGTGACGCTAGAAGAACGCTAGAAAAATCGTCTGTGCCTCCGGCATTGACGCGATCGAGGGTGAAGAGACGAAGAGAAGGGACGGTAGCCGCGACGCGCGAAGGAGTTTGCCGAGGGCAGAAAATTTCTACGAACCGACTCTCTCTCCATCTACCTGTTCAGTTCTATCTCTTCCCCTTTCTCTCCCTCTTTGTCTTTATCCTTCCCTCTCCCGGAAACGAGAAGTTGAAATGTCGGCCGGAACAACGATCACGACCCTCCAAAGCGCGCGACGCGCCTCGGCTCGAGCGTCCCTCTCGCGTTAGTCGCTCGGTCGCAGTGCGCTCGTACGGGGGTCTATCCGGACGGACACGTCGCTGGGATGACGAGAGGACGGTGCTCGCAGAACTATCACGACGTGCTACGTACGCTGGAGATCGATGCGTCATCCGGGCTCGTCGTCGCTGCGCAGCTGTGAATCAAGTCGGACAATTCAGAATAGATGTTGTTTTACGTGCGATGTATCCCTGGTGATTGGATCTCGCGGGCGCATATACCTTCCCGGCATTGTATAGACGTGTTTATGGTCAGAGACATTGTCCTCGAGCCTGCCAGTGGCAACCTGCTGTAGCGCGCACCGAGTATGGACTCGTCGGTAGTCGACCGTAGGCACTCCGTCCTGTCGATCGGTCAAGCGAATCCGAACGACTGCGAGAAACTCTAACAAGCTGCAAACAGATGCACAATTTTCAGAAGAAGAGAATACGATATTCGCATAAGTTACCCGTGACACGCATAATCCAACGAAATGCAAGTGATAGATATAGAGCTTTGGACTTACGCTGAAATTAAGGAAACTGCTTTATTTAAAGTTTTATAAAAAAAAATGCGTGACAACCACGCTGACAGTTCATCCTGCCGTGTTGTGATCAATCTTAAGAGATCCATTCTATCCTAAGTCTGCTCGTCGATCAATCTCGCCGTCAAATCGGAAGCGAACATCTAGAGCCTCGTTCGGGAGAGATATCCTTCGATTTCCGGATCTATGATTTACACACGTATTAAGAAAGCGGATTTCATCGAAAGGATCGATCACGCTCAACGACCGACTTGATTGGCTGATATGTACTTACCGAGGACCCTTGTGTCCGACTAAACTGATCATTAAGGAAATTCACGAGGTGTCGTATGTCTTTTTTGACAGGAAATTGGAATGTCGTTGCCGTTAGACAGTATGTCGCCTTGCACATTCGTGGAAGATTCCGCAGTATTAGCCCGTGCCAAATCCATTGAGAACGTTGACGAAAGTGGATCATCTTCGCGAAATTCTTGTGTCTCGTCGTTTCGAGGGCTTACACGAACATTTGTACCTGCACCGAATTTCTAATTGCCAATTATTCATCGCGTCCTCGTTGCGCTTACTGAGACGCGCTGAATATTTGTTATCGCAGGAGTAGCGAAGTGCTGAGCGAGAGAAGAAACCCTTTACATTCCGTTGTGATCTCGATTTTGCTGAATAATATATTTTCGCGGGCTTTGGGATGAAACGAGAGTGAGGAAGAAGAGGAGAAGGAGGCTAATTGAGACTGATATGCTACTGAGAAAGTTATCTTTTCCGTACTGTCGCCACGTTCCATCCATTACGTATTGCTAATTAATTATTAAACGAAGCTTACTGTGTCGCAAACTCGACGACGCGCCGACGGGGAAAATTAAGTTTAAGCCAACCATATACACACACACACGCACACACATACACACACACACATATACACATGAACATTCTTTTACATTTTATACCGATGTTTTACCGAAGTGAAGAAGAATTTTTTAATTAAAAGAGAGATGCAGGACGTGGATTGCGATATTCAACAAGTTTTGTTTCTACCTTACGGACCGTGTAAGAAACAATAATTATTAATTAGTAATAACTCGTCTGCCGAATGCGTAGAGTACGCAAGAACGAGTTGACTAAGTGATTTTACAGATGCGCACACGTTCTAATAACAATGCACAACATTTAATGTTAATAAGCACAAAAGAAAGCTTTGCTTCGTCATTTAACAGATTTGGTTCTTACTTGAAGCATAAATAAAAGAGAAAATATATACAGACGCAGACGAGAAGCGTGACGGAACGTTAACCCAACAGTCTTTCAAAGCGTCGAAACTTTTAATCAAGGCTCTTTTTTGCATTGCCTTGTCTTTTGCATTGCCTTGTCTTTTGCATTGCGAGAAAATATTAAGTAACAGAATATGATAACCGATAACAATTACTTCGATTAAACTGAACAGCCTTATTCATCGTGAACGATTAGTCCACGGATCTTAAAAGATTTCGAAATACGGCGCCTAGAGTAAATAACGCGAGGGCGGTCAACAGTGAGACAAAGTAACAATCACTTCGCCAAGATTCAGTTATTCAAGGAAAAACTGTCGAAGTCCCAGCTTCCGGGTTCGTCCCAGTCGCGGGACGAACGCATAGCGTTGCGCTCGGTGAAGAATCAGCCGATCGATTCACCAACGATCATCAACGTGGCCACTCGGCCGCCACCGGTGGTGATAAGAAGGAAACATATCCCGCCGATCGAGGCGAAGCAGCGGAATTCGAGCGTCGCGGAATCCAGCGTCTCCGACGAGGGGCCTCGATCCAGCCGCGAGGAACTCAACAGTATCAGGGAAAGGGAGAGAAGGGCTCGCGGATATTCTGGTCGCGACGAATCGAGGCTCGACGAGGAGAACGCTCGCGGTGGATTCGAATTCTCGTTGGGGAACAACGAGGCTTGTGCGCGATCGGAGATCGGCGGTCACTCGCGCAGAAAGCGGGACTTTTTGCCGAGGTCCACGTCAACGAACGGCACGGCGAGAAGACTGGTATCCGTGGAGATCNGCGGTGGCGGTGGTGGTGGTACGACGTCGACCACCAGCTCGTCATCGTATGAGCGCGACCTGCAGAACCTGCTGCACTATCAGCCGTGCGAGAGCATCACCCCCGGCTCCAAGTGCCGCAGGGGGCCTGGAACTTCGACTGGTAGTAGTGGACGTTTCGCCATCAAGATCGGTAGCGGTAGTACCTCCTCGGATCTTCAGGAGGAGAGCGAGCTGTCGTCCGAAGAGAGAGACGCCCTGATCGAGAATATTAGAACGACGTCGAGCGTCTGCCGCAACAGGATACCCAAGTTCGGCGCCAGACGGAGAGTCGTGACTGCTTCCGGATCCTCCGTAGTCAAGGATTATTATCCTAAAGCGGCGGAGGATCGGCTTCTGGGTCTTAATGAGGATTTTCGTTGCACCGCAACGACCGCAGTAGCCCTGACGAGACCGCCGAACGTCCACGTGATTAACGAAAACGTCCACGTGATCAACGAGACGGACATCTTCCCCGACGATCTTCCCAGCTCGTCTCAAAAACCGACCTCGGCACCCAACACCCTGTCTCTTGGCAGGAAGCTCTCGTCCTGGAAGAAGGAGGGCAAAGATCTACTGGTAAAGTCCGTTTCCTCAGCAAACACGCTCGCCCCAACAACGATGACCTGCATAAAATCCCCACGAGCGATGTCGGAGCATCTCTTGGGGCAACTCGAGGTCCCGGTCGCCCCGGCGAGCGCGGTTCTCACTGCCCTCCGAGTTAAGGGCGGTTCGTTGCGGGAGGGCGATCGCAGCGACAGGGTGACGGATGTGCCGCGACAGAGATGGAGCAGCGTCAGGGTTAAGGGTGGCAGTACCAAGAGCCTATTGCTGGAGAACGGGGGTCCGCAACAACAGCCGTTGAAGAGCGGTCTTAGGAAAGAGGTATTCCATGGCGTCCAAGTAAATGTCAGCTATATATTCGTAATAATTAAAACCACTTGATAAACTAATCATGACATTGTCGAATCGCTCTTTGCATATGATCGAATCCGCGCTGGTAATTTACGACTCGTTCAATGGATTTTATTCTATGAAAACGGACACGCTATTGTAGATTAATCGATATCACAATATAATTAAATTATTGGAATACCATATACGATACGACACACGAATAAACGAAATTTCGCAGATTCGAAACTATCGAACAAACGCCGACGAAATGATGAGAGATACAAAGAACACACAATAGGCAGCGTCTGACATTTTTGTATGACCTTACGGGCATTAATACCTTAAGATGGGCACGAGTTATTTTCGGTAACGCATTGATCGGAATACACACCTACACAACGTGGCTCTAACGTGATGGGTGATTTCAAGCGCGATTCCAGTTGGTATCGTGTGTCTTATTGACGTAGATAAGAATAATACATACCTTGTTCCGATAGCGTACATCTGTTCCCACAGGCGGGCTTTATTCTCGGCGACTAATTACGTAATTGCTATTAATCTGGGAAAACATTGTCTTACGTGATTCGGTACTGGCAAATGATTTAAAAGTAAAAAAAAAGTCGGAGAACCACTGACGGACCGATAGATTCATTAATCATTAACGTGAATCGATCCATAAATGGACAAAGCTTTTCTACGTAGTCATTCGACTATCCCTTAATGCACAATTTGATATATTAGTAATAGCTATATTCTCTTCCGTACATTACATCTCTCGATTAATAATATCTTGTCCATATTTTTGGTAAGAAAAATATTTTACTACCAGGAGAATATTTTACAGGTTTTGCCTAGCAAAATAGGTTGTCGAACTTGTTATCTTTGTAATAGAAGAATAGTGATTTATTTTTAAAGAAGGTTCGCGCGAAGTAAATGCGACATGCGCCGAAAAGGAGAAAGCAGAAATGGAAGTCGAACAGGAAATGGAAGCTGTGTATTTGTAGCCATTTCTCTTGAATCGGTCATTTGGCAACGTTTGAATGTTTCTCCCTGTTGAGTTTCTTCGATTAACTCGGCCAATACCATTTTCATTAGGGTAGACGCATTGTTTTCAATGAAAACACCGTTGACGACTTCATACTACAGGCTAGTTATGGCGAAGAGGATAAACATCGCATTACCATGCCTATCCCTCAGTGGAAACGCGTTACTGCTATTTTCAGACTACACATATGTACACATGGTGCATTCTGGTAGGCTACTGCCTCGTTGAAAAACATCGATCGTCTACCCCTCCTATTTAAGCTCACAGTTAAATATCCCAAATAAAATAACATTAATTATTTATAATAATAAACGCTTGTTGTCGATATGAAAATATGCAACGCAACAGCCAAGTTTCGCATTTTAATTGTATTCGTCATTATTACTCGCAGGATAAAAGTTCATTTCTAATGTGATACATCGAATTGCGCACGTTATAATTTTGCAAGACTCGTTTCCATTGCAAATTGCAGTAGCCTTGCCTTTAACAATTCCGTTACGCTGGATTATAGCTTCGTGCTTTGTGCTCTGCTCTGCTTCAAGGTTTTACAAATGAAAGTGGAAATTGCGGGATATAATTTGCTAGAAGGGTCTCTCGGGATGCTATTGAGCAAATGCACCTTTATGTAACCCATTATACGTCGATCAGGAAAGCTGACAATTAATGCATTCCTGCAATTAGACTTAATAATCAGGCCCTATGTGTCAGTAGCCCTATTTTTTTATACGAAATTAAATTAATTGATCGAATGTACTTTTTGATGCATGAGAATTCTCGTGAGAGCGTGTAAATTAATTGCTGCGAGTATTGCACAGACATAGGGCTTGTATAATGATAAATTAAATTCCCTGAGGACACGAACACGATTGTGATAAAAGCATCTGATAATGTTTCACGTCGCGCGCAACTGTACGGCCGTTATCAGATCGATACGTTACCGTCTCTTCGCGAACAAAGAAAGATGAAACATGTAGGGATGTGAAAATAAAACGAACGAGCAGTATATTTTACAGATGTATATTTAAGCTACTTAGAAGTATATAAAATATAGATATACAAAATTATTTTTTAAATTATTTCTAATTTATTACGTAATTATAAACGTATAGCAAAAACTTGTCAAATTAATTATAACGCATTCCGATTGAAGTTTTATCTATTAAGATTCTAGCCAATTAACAGCAAGGTTTCATTAATTATTGCAATTAAATGAAGTTACATAAAACACTGTAAAGTCATGCAGAGTAAGTTTTTTTAATTAAAAAGGTGATGATAATACCTGGCAATCACTTTTATAAAGATTGCGAGTGGATTACGCTTGTTTATAAGTTGAACCCCCGTGCCTTCCGCCCGTAAAGCAGCACACGATGTTCGATTTACAGTCCGGATGCCTGAAAACACATTCTCGGCGTCTGCTTGGTTACTTGCTGTAATTACATTTTACGATAAATACGATGATATCGCATCGCCTTTGAAAAAGTATAACAGCAGTTTGTTAAAATTAGAAAAAAATTACTAATATTACTAAAAGTATGAAATCAAAACGTAGAACAATAATTAATTAAATTAGGAAATTTAATTGATTTAAGGCAAAGATTCCTGCTGAGCAGCTCATATTCCTTCATATTTCAATAGTTTCGCATTAAAGTATATCGTTTAAAAATTTCGATGAAAGCAAATATCGGACACTTCTTGTTAATAAAATGTCTTTTAAGCTTTTAAATTATTAAAATCTTTTTTTATATCTAATCTCTCGCAAATCATGCAAAGATATTAAAATTCTTAATTGAAAGGATTTACGAGGGGAACACAATTGAGATCATAATTCTGAATAATGAAGATAATATTACACCATCGCTTTAATAGCAACGGAAGGTTCCGCTTCGCTTATTAATTACGCTAATTAAACGAGAATTGGAATCAGAAGATTAGCAGATTAATAATGCGAAGAGAGATAAACTATTCTATTGTTATCGTATGGCTGATCTCGATTGCGATGCTGCGAGCGTTAATTAGAAACGTTACGCGAGTTTTCTGTCCTTCATCGTCGTAGCGCGTCGCATGTTTTTAATACCATAAAACAAGGTACTGTGCGCTTCTTCTTACAAGCCGTATCGCTGCACGGTTAAAATGGTTCATCGAACACGCTCGTAAAATGTCAGTCGCCATCACTTAACACGACCTTTCCGAGTGCACTTAGCACATAGTTGATGCATTATTAAATCAATGTCATATAATCACACAAAACGAATTGAAGTAGAAGCTTCGTGTTCCGGTCCAGGTTAACTTATAATGCATAATGGAATTATTGTTGACATATGGCATAAAATCGATGCGATCTTGTTGATGTCTAATTTTAATGCCTAATTTCAACGGTCTTCTGAAATGCGCGTCGTTCCATTTATTACATTTATTGTTCTTAACTGAGTTCCGAAATTACGAGTTGTTTTGAATGCAAATTTCTCGCTATTTAAAGCTCGAGGGAAGACGAGCAATTATGAAGGAGAAATATTCGAGCTGTATAAAAGAAGAGAATTCTAAATCATTACGGATGAATCAGCCGCGGCGAATATCGACGAATGCGCCTTGACACTTTTATTTATCCTGGCCTATTTCTGATTTTTACGGTCGCTTTATTACCCAATACTGGGACAAAGCTGTTCGCGATCCTATATCTTCATCGCGGCTGCGATATCCAAGAACGCATAAACTTACTCGGTCGGGAATATTCTCTCCTTTCTTTCTACGAAGAAAGAATTTCCTTCGGATTCTTTATTCAACGGCGAATATTTTCAGTTGAATTATCTTTTATCTAATTAAATATCCATTATTTATATTATTAACAAATAATTGGCAAACACGAATAATTTCGTTAAAATATTCGGATTTTATATCAAACATGTGTGATTTATCTCAGTGAATTCGAGATTAACTTAATTCTGCGGATTACGATTGATTACCCTTTTCACAACCAATGTTCAATAGATATTAATTCGATGATATTTTCCATTTTATATTTTGCGTTATTAATTGCCATTGCTAATTTATATGACATAAATCTAAAAACATAATTCATTAGCGAATAAATTTATTTTTCTTTATTGAAGAAGATCGAGAGCTTGCTCTTGTCAATAATTATTTGCACGGTGGAAGAGCAAATTAATTTCCATAAATTGCATTATTATATCGTCGAAAATGAGAGAGTGCGTTTTTCGACTAGCCGAGTCTCACAAATTTTGGTTTCGCCTTTTAACATATCTTCGCCCGATTCCTTAGCCTCATTTCGGATTTTTACGATCCGCTTTTACTACCCCTGCGTATCCAAACCTCGGCTTGCCGCATTTACTCGGGCTATGAAGTCGGGCGGGCGAATTCAAGCAGACCAGAGGCGAATGTTTTCTGAAAGCACTCCTCGGCGCCGTTACTCTGGCCGGCCGAAACAGATCTCTCTGTCTCGAGCGCTTAGTTTTGCCGCGTGTACGCGAGCGTGCGGCCGCGGAATTGTGACGAGAACGCGGAGAGCCGGCCGAAATTAGATCACTTCGCGAAGTCCAATGGAATTCGTTCGGCGTCCCCGAAAGGCACTTGACTGGAACGAGTCTTCCGTAACTCGCGACGGCAATTGCCATTATTATTGTTATTCAATTTTACTACGGAAAACAAATAGTGGTTCAACCGAGGAATAGTGCGGAGACGATTCCGTGAAATTTCTCAAAAATATCTTAATTAAACTTGAAGTGAAAACCGGACTTTCTCTTGACATTGAAAATTGTAAATATCATCGACAGTAAAAAATTTTATGTCAATCTCGTGAGAGAATCCAATATAGTTCTAAAAATCTCCCTTGTGAAATTCATCTGAAATCGATGGACTGGAATTCTTAAGCCCAAAGGACTTTTTTAATATCATTTTGATGAACCTCATACACCCCTATACATTTTAAATCGACCCCACTGGGACTTCAAACCGCAAAATGTGAATAGAGCACTTTATGAAATTTGTTGGAATTTGCTCAACGTCCCTGAAGGCTATCCAACTGGAATCAGCCAACATTCAAGATTTCATTTTAACACTACAGTCGCAAATATTATCGTCGACCCTTTGAGGTATATCGAAAAATTTTCATCTCAGGAGATTTCTCAAGATTACATAGAAACCCCTGAAGATTCTTTAATTCTCCTACATATTATATATTGAAAATTGATCAATTTTCTGTTAAAAAGAATTGTTTGATTATTTATTTAAAATCTTATGATGAAAAATCGAGTAAATCTCAGTGCTTCTATCTTGATTAGACATTTAGAAATTGGAAATAATAATATAAATTGAGTATGAAAGTGCTACTAAGATAAATAGTTCTACTGAATACACCCTCATAAGTACGTTTAGAACGTTTATGGCAGAGTCAACGCAATGTCAAATTTTCGCGATCAACAGATGAAAAGAAAAAAAAAATTCTTTAAGCGAATTCAATACTTCTTCAGTTTTATTACGCCTCAAGAGTTTCGATTTATTTGAACCAGTGATGAGACCTTTTGTATGGAACGCAGAATGATGAAAGCCACAAACTCGCTTTGGCGAATCGATCGAGTTTCCTATAAAGACGACGTAAAACTACCTCTTTGTCCTTGCACATTGAAGAAATACTTGTAAAGCTTTCCGAGGGATCGATGTTGTTTTGAGCAGGAAATACGATCGTCTACGTCCTGTATTTGGCATGTAAAAATGCCATGTAAAAATTTTCACATTTAATTTAACAAATCGGACATGTTAAATTTGATACGGAAGTGTTAAGTTTCCCCACAAACTTTCCATTCCTAAACGGATATTTTAAGTAAGCGACCATTGTATCAAGAATACGCGAAATGAGGGTTTGTTTTTCTTTTGGAAATACAAACCAGATGGGTGAAGATCTTATTGAGGATAACATCTAATTTATCACTAACGTTTGTTATCAACCGTAAATACTCTGCAACTTTGGAAATCAGAAATCTATGGGAAATAGCGAAAAAGCTTTGAAAAAAAACGCAACAGTGGAACAGGTGGTTTCCTCGATATTGTTTATTTTCACTTTCCCGCGCATGCTAAAAGCGCCAAGATCTCGCCAGCAGTGGCAGCGTCCAAACGAGGTTCGCCACAATTGAGAATGACACTGGAATTCTTCGTGAGAGTGTCAGGAACCATGATGCGCTCGTATTTCATGAAGGGAAAGAAGCAGAAGTTTGGCTCGACCCTGTCGACGGTAATCGATGTTTGTATTACTTGCAATACTATTTTAATAAAATTAGAAACAAGTACAGCTACCTTTCATACGAATTTATTATCAAATTATACAAGGCCACAAATTTCAGCTCAAATTTGAGCATTTAATTAATTAATCAAAATTTATTATTATTTCACCGAAATCTGATAGTATCAGATTGTAGTTATCTGAATTCTTAGTGCGAGAGAATCTGTACATTTAATCATTATTGTTTAAAATGTTACACTGACAAAAAGATAATTACTTCAACTACGCAACTTCACATTACGAGTTTACTTTCGCGATATCTGTACTCTTCTCTCTCACATAACATCTTAATCTAGTTACGTTGTTTGTTCATGTATTATCAGAGCTATCAAGCGGCGAGCGTGCCCGTCCAATTTGCGGTGGAATGGCGCGTACATTCCGCGCGATATCGATCGTAATATTGCGTAGCCAGATGGAAATCCGACAGACGCGTTCATCGGGCTGACCCGTTATGCATTACGAGGTCGTACATATCTCAGGAGCGCTAAACAGGAGCTTTGACAGGAGGCTTTCTTCCCGGTTAAAACGGATTATAACTTCGCCGCTGTCGCTGACGCGGCCTCATTTTCAAGGTGGCACTTCGAAATGCGTCGCTCACGTTGCGAAAATACATCCAATTGCTTCAATGGAATGTCCATATGGAAGGCGTTATTGTCTCGGTCCGCTCGATCGAATTAGCTCAGGATAAATCTCGTCTAATTTTAGGTGACTTATGACACTTATGAAACGCCACCATATTCAACGAAACGTTTAAGCGTAAAATTAGCCCGATGAGTAACTGTCGTCTTATTCTCGTCGCTAAAGGCGATTTTAAATGCGACGCCTAAATTTTCTACTTTATACCACGACGCTATATTTGCTACATAAAATTGTTATTTATTTACATGACTCAAAGGATATTTCTGAGCGTTATGCACGAGAATTCCAGAAGCTGCTTTAAAAGCGTTCTTATCGCTACAGAAGCTGTGCAGATACATATTTTACTTGTACACGCGTCGAGTACATATTTACGCGGGAAATGGCCGCGCTCTCTGAGCCTGCAAATATTAAATCCGGCTAGGGGGAAGTCGAGCCGTCGTAAAAGAATGCGTAATCGCGAATTGCCTATCGTAAATGACTATTGTATAGCTTTCGGTAGAAGTATTCCAAAGTTTATATACCATCCATCTTTTCTTTCCTCTCCGATGATTATTTTGATAAGAACACAAGTTTTAAACGCTTTTCTTTCGATTTCATATTAAACGTCTTTCTCATCGATTTCACATTAAACAAAATTCCTTTTCCTCAATTCCTTTTGCAATGCAACAGTTTGGACAACAGAATTTCTGAAAGAATGTAAATCTCATGCCATTACGCTCATAATATTTTTCGCGCGACTTATTTCCACGCTACTTTTCCTGGTTCGTTGAACGCCGATAGATTATAATCACATAATGCCGGAGTTATTCGATAATTCCAGGTCATGGCGCGTGGTAACTACCCAATACTATCCGCCGTATCCTCTTCGCATCGTCTATTCAATTATATTAATATTTCATCTCCATTACATTCAGATGAAGTGTTTTAGATCGAGGAGAAATTCCACATATACATATCTATATAAATTAGCTCGGCACAATCAACTTGCAAGTATTATTATATTACAGGATACTTTTTTAACTCTTAATTTTCGCTACTTGATAAATTATTTCTTTAATTAGTTTTATATTTGAAACTTGTTTCAATATGCACAAAACATAATCGACGGAATGTAAATAAAGTAAAACGCAAAAATAAACAGAGACAAGGTTATTAAACTTTGATGCTATTTTCATGTTATTTTATGATGCGTTTATTAATTTGGGTAATATGAGTTTTCGGAAACTTACCTTAAAGCAGAAAAAGATCTCTTGTAGTTTATAAAGGACGGCACAAACTATTGCAATAACTTCGGGTCATTGGAATGAGGTCGCCCTCACGATCCTTCTCACCTAGCATCGGGCGCATGAATAAAACATGACCTACCTGAATTTACATTCTCGCGGCTGTCTCTGACGAGCCAACCAGCGAGTTTCTATTTCACCCCTCTGACCCGCCTGACTACATGTTTTCCACCAGATGGAAGCTGATAATAAAAAATCGATAAAGAAGCTAAGGAAGAAACTATCCTAGCAAACTATCCCGAGTTTTTAAAAATATTTTAGCGGAATGAATTTACTCACTCTTAAATATTCGACATCCGATAACGTGGTGATCAGAATGTAAGTACAATTGTGCTGCCCCAGATCCCATAATTTAATGATGATGATGTATCAATTAACAAAAATATCAGATTTATTCTTTAATAAATGTAATTTTCGAAAAAAGATGCAATAATATATTAACATTTGTTAAATGTGGGAAAATTAAAATAATAAATTTAGGAATAAAATTAAGATAGATTGCAGATTGATTCAAAGGTTAATTTTCAAGTGTACGGAAGTGTATAGAAGGTAAATACTCGGAATGCTATAAGATACCAGCAACTTGATGGTGAATAATGATGTTGGCATCCGCATCAGCAATATCCTATTTTCCATTTTTATCCGCTTATCGGTCGCTTATCGGCGGGGGGTTGATAATAATAAATCGACGGCACACAGGGGGACGAAGAAAGAGGGAGCGAACTGCGACTTTGCCCGGGATAGGATCGTCAGTTGATGTTACGAGCCTCTTGAGCGTGGGTTCGCGTTATCGAGCTCCGAGCTTGCTAATTCACGCCAGACTTGGACGACTGAAGACTCTCGGCGGCTCAATGTTGTGCCTCCGACCCTCGACGGACCGAAATATGCTGGCTAAGGGTGTGACGGTGGTGCTACCCTAACCCGCTACCACACCGCTTCTTGTGAGCGAACAGCTCGCCAGCCAACCCCGAGCCAATCGAACGAACGCCTCCCTTCGTCGGGCCGCATTGCATCAGTGTTAAACTAGCGCTCGGACGGCACTCTTCCGGTTCTTCCCACGTTCCCGCGCGCCAATAAACAAGCGTCCCCGATTCCGTGAGCGCCGTGTTGAGATCGATAATTCGAAATATTTGAACTCTCCCGTGTTTTGGGAGAGCTCCAGAGTTACCGATCCGTTCCATATTCGTCGCGACGCGACGCCGAATCCATCGGGCTTCGCGTTCGTCATTCCCATCCGGTGATTGACCGTGGTCGCCTCCCGAAGGGGGCTATTGACACTTCCGGTGTTTCTTAGTGCCGCGTGAGCTTAGTGAACTCGTTTTTTTTTTTTTACGACCTAGCGGCGAGTCGTAAGCGCCATATTAACGAGATCATCGTCGTTCAGTGTTACGATGGAATTGAGCGCGCGGCTTTGAGCGAGTCGCGAATTACGACTAAGCGATTAAGCTCTCACTCGTGCGCGAAGCCAGGTGTTGTAAGCCCGTTTCGCCAAGCATTTGTGACGGTAATCCCTCGCGCGAACACCCTCAAACATCGGCAGATCGCACGTACGGGAAACAATCGCGGCGAACAGCTCGGCGAAGGGGAATTCACCAGCTGTTTGGAGGCGATGCTCTCGGAGATGTGGAGCAGCGTGATTCGAAAGATCTACTTTCATCCACCAGCCGGATCGGGTTGACGAAATGGATGTACGGGAAGTTTTGGCGTAAAACTATCTTCCCTCCGGGCCCAGAAATCTCTCGCGGCCTCCCCTCTCATCGATTTGCATCTTCGCCGATCGATTCCGGATCCGAAACCGCGCACGTCTTATATAAATGGCAGAGAATCCGATAAATAACTCGAAACGCTTCTGCGCTAGACAGGTCAGCAAATAGTTGTTGCTCACAGCCGCTTCCGCGCGTGTTCCTCCCTGTATCTTGTAAGTGATGTGAAACACCGCCCTGTACATCATGCTCTTTGCGCGACGCCCTATAAGTGTATTTTATTCGCAATTTAACAGGAATGACGTTAAGCTGATGTCGCTACATCACGTAACAATGTTCGTAACAGTGTTTCGACGATATTGTCGGGACCGTGCCGCGAGATCGAAACAACGCGCTGATGGAAAAATCATTTCACGTTATCTGTCTGAAGCGTGACGTATTTTTTTTTATATACATATACGTAGAATACTCTACTCAGATCATGTTGAATTTATATTACTCGACAGATTTTTTTTCTCTGAGAACACAAAGTATTTTATTCTACGTGACGATTTGAAGCGAGAAAATGTAAATCAATAGAAACGAAGCTATTGAAAATTTCAATATTCTGTCGCAGGTGTTGTCCCTTGGAGCAGACGTCCTCCCAGAGTACAAATTACAGTCCCCCAGAATCCATAAGTGGACCATACTACACTATTCACCGTTCAAGGCGGTCTGGGATTGGATTATATTGCTGCTCGTGATGTACACCGCCATATTTACGCCATACGTTGCCGCATTTGTTCTATCAGATCCGGATTACAACAGCAGAAAGAACAAGAAGTATAGTGACGATCCCATCGTTATTATAGACTTTATAGGTGAGCCAAAGTTTATCGTTTTATTTTATTTTTAGTGCAAAATTGTGTGTGCTTAATAATATACGAAAATTAGGACGTTAATCAGAATATTAACCAATATTACAAGTGCAATAATAGTAGTAATTGTAATAATAGTAATTTTTATATCGGTTAATTTTAATAAAGTTAGATGGTTTAATAGTTGCCATAACTCAAGTTTTCAAAGTTAAAATAAAATTCTAATTCTGTAATAGAAACAAGTTTTAAATAACATAAGATATTACAAAGCTATCTGACAGTGAGAGATAGAACCGGCTCTTAGAGTATTAAGTTTTAAATTCGACGCCCGATATCGACGCCCGAGTGGCGTTGTATAACGTTTCATACAATGTCGGATAATATGTGTCATGACTGTCTGAAACAATAGAACGGATAAAGAGACAATAGTACGCGAATAGAACAAAGAGAGAAGAAATCGGAGAAACGTTCAAATGAACAGTTCTGGAGGTCTGCTATCTCACATTTATTTTTTTTATTTTTTATTCTATTGATATTGATTTTTGTTGAAATTTTCAAGAACGCGATATTGTCGGAATATAGAAATAAAAAGAAAAGAAACACGGTCGACTTTGATGTAATGAGAAATTCGCTATACATTTGATAATTACAGAAATATTAGAAAACGGTAATCTACAGCACGGCATTTTTATCTTTCAGTCGACGTTACATTCATCGTGGACATCATTATAAATTTTCGCACGACATTCGTCAACAGCAACGATGAGGTGGTCTCCCATCCTGGAAAGATAGCCGTCCATTACCTGAAGGGTTGGTTTATCATCGACCTGGTAGCTGCCATTCCCTTCGATCTCCTACTCGTCGGCTCGGACACTGACGAGGTAAGTTTCGTCGCACGCTTTGCATTACGTTTGATTATCTTTCTTCCAAGTCGGATCTGGTGTTCAAGGGACCACAATTTATGTCACTAATACAAAAATTATTATTTGCGAATTCTGTAAAATTCGTAGTATTTTTTTTTTTTTTATAAATGGGTCGCGTTAATTAATGTAGATGTGAACGAAACAGAAACTAAATGAAAAACTTTAAAAAGTAAGAAACGGACTTGCGAATGCCAGATTGCCAGACAGAATTTTCTAGAATGTCGGTGTTAGCTGGTAAATATGATTAGGATGACATGCCGAGCCCAAGTTACGTGCCCATAGATGTGACTTTACCGGACTGGTGCTTAGTTCGTTTCTCCCTATTTTCGACCATTTCTCTCGGTGTTGAATGATTTCGTTTTCCTTTGTCGAGAGTTAGTCGAGTCGTCGTGTTAATGTGCACACAATGTATACGTACGGGCGAGCGAGAGACGGTCTAATGGCTTCTCGCTGTCCGGAACGATTTTACACAACGTTTAACGTGTGCTACACGTGCGTCGAGAATCAATCACACAACGAGGCTCGTTCCAATTTTCCACATCCGCGTTCCAGATTCACGTTTACGTCGAGTTAACAGACAGAATTATAGCTGAACGCATCAACAAGTAACTATGCGATGTTTAGTGTCAATCACCAAGTTATGTATTATCGCGAAGCGACATGCGTAATTCATCATATATAGACGAACAATCCCTTTGTATCTCGAACCGACTCGTACCTGTACGCACACGTATGCATACACTTCATAAATATGTAAGTAAATATATAGTTTGTCGCTGTGAAAATTTCTGCTCTGTTTGTCAAAATATTAGACTATACATATATATCAGGTTTTTCGTCAAGATTCTCTTCTAATTTTTTTTTATCGTGTTACTTTTTTTTATTTCGTTTTGTTTAAGTGATTCTTTTGAATTTTCTCTCATGAGTTTTTTTACAAGATTTCTCTTACGAGATCTTTATTTATCTCTCTCTCTCTCTCTTTCTCTTTCTTTCTCCTCCCTCGATTTGTGTGAGCGATATCGGTGGCTAATGAAGAGTAGTCTATACAGGGGAATAGACGGTGAACATAAATAACTCTTTCTGTAATTAATTTAATTTATCGCGCTTCTGTAAGAGAGACGAGAATATCATTTGCATCCCGAATCAACCAGTTTCCGTAACGAAATAATTAATTAAATCATTCATCTCTCGGCAATTTGTTCAAAGTGAAACGAGTCTAGAATGCATACGAACTTCTTGTTTCATACTTTAAGCTCAATTGTAACGATCTGAAAAATGAAATTATAAATCATCCTCATAATGTGAAGAGAATAAATTTTAACCTAAAGTTTAACGTTTCCGTAGCTCGGCTTGGACAAGGACGAGGTTAGTTGACACATAATATACACAAGAGATCCTCACTGACGTGTCTTTTCTTTCGTTATTACTTAACGAGAATTACAATCCACATCGTTTTCACACACCAAATAATTAAAATCACTACCGCAATCACGAGTTTTCTCCACTAACTTCTCTCTATCTCTCTCTCTCTCTCTCTCTCTCTCTCTCTCTCTCTTCTTCCTTCTCTCTTGTACAAATCGCTTAAACACATACTACACATCTTAAATACTTTCAGCACCGTCTCTCTTGCAATATCAACCATCTCCTCTCCGGCGATATCATCTCGACGACCAAGAGTCTTCACGCGACTCACCACACGTACCAAACACCTCACTCAATCATTGCAACCCCATCATACCGAGGAAGTTTGAATAAAGTTGATGGCAAATTGTCTCGGGTCTCTTTCAATGAATTCTCACTTCCTTCAGTTTGCAAAGATATACAATAAATTGTAATACGGCAAGGCAAAATTTTCATCAACTCTATTCTCACATGTACGATATACCAAATTACCAGAGTGCATGTTTCTTTTTCTTTTTTTTTCTTGGAATTAAGTATTGTATGAGATCGTAATAACTTGCTTTTGAGCAAAATCATTCGTGCAAGATTTGGAGTAAAGTTTATATTATACCGTTTACAAAACGCATTGCGGCTTATACGTTTGCGTCGTTGCGCGTTCTTGCAAAATCGGTCCGTTTGCGTGCTGTAAGAATAATTATTGGAATTTGGATTTTATTACAAGCTGACAAGTGAACGTACATCTGCGCCAATGCAAATTTACGAAATTTACATAATATTGAACACAAAAGAATGAATTAATATTCAGTTATGTAAATGTAGAACTCCGATTTCTCGCGTATTGCCGCAGATGCGCGTTTAGTTTTCAGTCGTGGCGTAAAATTTGAATTCTAACAATCGAACATTTTTACTGCCAATAGTTGTCAACGTTGATTTATCGTATCTGGTGAGAACTACAGTTAGCTCTATTATTTTTTTTTAATTAGATATTTTCTTACCAGATATCAGACTTTGAATCACATCTATATTGATCGCACGATTAAAAATTCTTCTTGCATCCAGCTTTGTCAAATTTGATTTCTAGCAAGTAAACTCGACTTTAGATTTGTTTTACTCGCTCGAGTCTCGCGCAATTCGTTTCCTTTCTATGGTTGCAGGACGAATATGACTGCTTATGATTGCCTCGATCATAATTCGCAAAACTGCGCTTTTATCGAATCCATAGGCAAGCATTTGAACATCACACACGATACACGCTTTCGTTAATTTATCAATCTTGAACAATACCGCAGTATTTTTTTTTATTAATCGCGATTTCATAGAACAATGATGGATTTCGAAGGAGGTAATAATCGAAAATTGCTTTCGCCAAGTGGAAATAAATCGAACCATTCGGAACTGAAATAAAATTGTATAAAATATGAATTAGTCATATACAGATATGAACACACACATACGTACACACACTCATGCGTATAAACGCACAATCCGTTACGAATTGTACACGAGCAGATATATATATACATATATATCAATAATCGTGAATAGCAATCCATAGTAACACGTGATGAGAATACTTCGATTGAAAATATCTCATCGTCGACTTCGTCAGCAACTGCGCGTACGCTTCAGCTATTTCTTTTCTCGATTCTGTTCCAATACTATGTTGGTACTATTCTGTTCTCGAGCTTCTTTTATATCTTTTTATTACGTCTCTGTTGCAAGCTATACGAAATCATGATTGTACTCGGTTTAAAAAACGAAAGGTTTTCTGACCGGTGGATATTTCCCGGTTCAAAAAACGTATGTTTGTGTGCGCGTGTATATGTCTGTGTGTGTGTATGTGTGTGTGTGTCACTGCGCTTGACAAAATTTTACGTTTCATAACGATTGAAAGAGCAAGCAAATAATAAAAATTTAATACCTTCTTATCTGTGTTTCTGGAAAGGAAAAGTCTAGAGAGTCGACTTTCCCTATAAATCAATTGTCCTCCATTTCGAATTTTAATTTTAACTTTAAAATGATACATATAGGTATTTCACACTTAAAAAAACCCTTTTGAAAAGTGTATTTGAACAACGCGATTTATTTATAACAAAAAATTGCAAAAATTAATTTTTTTTATTCTTAAATCTTCAACGAAAAATTTGAACGACTCAAAAATTTTAATTACAAAATTATACGTTCCCAAAATTCGTACACCCAGTATACCGTTAATGATCGAATTCCAAAGTGTACTGTTCTAGGATTAATTAAAATTTTTACGTCGGGTTTTTCTCTTGAGATTTATGAACATATTTTTGTAGTACTTATCTTCTCGTGCACTTGCTCCTTTAATTGTTATATACCTAAAAACTTTTGTACATATGTGACTATGCGTCTTTTCTATCGCTTCTGCGCTTTGCTTCTCTTGCAATGAACGTGCAATGAGTCGCGTGTGTATCGAAAAAACTTTACGTCCAAAAAAAACATTTTTATTCGTCTCAGATTATAATCGCCTTCAAAGTTTCGCTTCAAGTGCACACGCAATATATGACATTGATACGAATTGTTTCGAGTGAAACACAACGCATGATATAGTAAAAATATCGAACTCGATCTCTTTCTCTTTGAAAGCGTTCGATCAACGTAGACACGTACTTGTTTGCATGCTTAGAAGAGATTTTTTTTTAACCCGCGAAATTTTCAAATTGTCGTCAGGTAAGAACGAAGTGAAAGCATGAATACGTTCATGCTAGACACTTTTCTCGAGAAGTATGATGTATAATCGCAGATTATATTCACTTCAACGAACCGCTTTGTTTTGACGATTGTGCTTGTCAGCCAATTTATAATTATATCATACTTTATTCAAGTTAGATACGTTCAAGAGCTCGCAATACAATTTAATGTATTTTACGAAAGCCATTTTGAATGTTTATCTATCTTAAAATTATACATATATATATGTATTTGAAAATGAGAGATGTAATAAGTGACTCGAAAATTGAAACTCGAGCTTACTTGCGACAGCCGACTCCGCCACAAGGAGGTCGTCACTTTATTCGAAAGGCACTCCCGTCGAACGCGGTGCTCTAATGATGTCGCGAATTAATTTCTGCTGCAAATTATTGAAAGATCGGTACTTGAACGCAGGCCTAGATTGGTGGTTGGAAGGAAGGAGTGGCACGCCGCGAAGACGCTGGCTTCAACTTTGGTATTTGAAACTCAACAAAATGTCATGCGCATATCATATCGCGATATTCCGGCGAGCGACGTTTTCCCTGCCTTAGCGATTGATGTGCAACCAGAGTGACGACTTCCGGCGAGAGTGACACTTCTAACACGGAAATGGCCTTTACGCGAACGTCGGATGATTAGATTTCAGATAAATGTCCGTTTATATCGAGGCGCGTTTAACGGAAATGGCAGACCTGTCGTATATTTACGGCAAATCTTAGGGTCTAAGCAGAATGGCTGACTTATCATTTCGAGACATCCCGAGGAAAAAATAACTTTAATATGATTAGATGTAAATATAATTAGATATGAAAAGATCTTATGTCATACATGATTGTATATAATAGTATCCGAATTTTGGCGCGATATGATTTTATCTGAATATTATTATATTATTATATATTATCAGATAAAATTACATATGTCATCAGATCTTTTTGGATTTAATTATATATGGCCAATTATATATGATCTTATATAATTACATAAGTTGATTTTTACTCGTCGCTATTACTTCTTATGTAATTATATAAGATCATATATAATTGGCCATATAAATCTAAAAAGATTTGATGACATATATAATTTTATCTGATAATATATAATAACATAATAATATTCAGATAAAATCATATCGAGCCAAAATTCGAATATTATATACAATCATGTATGACACAAGATCTTTTCATATCCAATTATATATATTTATATCTGATCATATTAAACCCATTTTTTCTCGGGATGTTTTATGATTTAAGGTTTTGTTTTAAAGTAAACAATACCGTCTTCGGTCTAAAGTCTTTGTTAGTGTTGCGCTATCTGTATTCATGAGACTTTAGACCGAAGACATAAGAAATTGTGCGTTAAACCATAAAACATATCTTGAAATGATAATCAGCTATTCTGTTTAAACTCTTACGATTTTTATGTAAAACTATGTCTCCACAAAAAAAAAAGCAATTGTTCGAGAATTCCCGAAACGCCTTTAATTTCGTATAAACGTTATTTCTGCAAACACGTCTTGCTGTAAAGGCATGATTCATCTTTGCATGAACAATTTCAGATTCACAAGACAGTAAAAGACATCGATCATTTAAGTAGTAACGGACGGCGTTGAGTAAGGCCGATTTCTGTACAGCGAGATTAATGTTTCGCGGGATCGCAGATTCGGAAGATAGAAAAAATGATGAATCATTTTCAGACGACGACCTTGATCGGACTTTTGAAGACAGCCCGTCTACTGCGTCTTGTCAGGGTGGCCAGGAAAATCGACAGATACAGCGAATATGGCGCTGCCGTTTTGTTACTTTTAATGGCCACTTTTGCCCTTATTGCTCATTGGATGGCGTGTATATGGTGAGTGATGTATCGGCTGTATATCTTGGGAAATACAACGTCTTTAATGTCTATTTCTACCACGGCAGATTAAATTTAACCTCGGTTTAATTTACTTTTCATCTTTTTCTAATTCTTAGGACTAAAAAAATATATGTGGAAGAAATAGACATAATTCGCATAATGCTCCGAATCATTATATATCATTGTTATTTCTTCAGCTATCCTTCTTTATTCAAATTGAAGATTTCTTCTTAACGAAACTTAACTACATAGACAATGCATTTTTTACTACAAATTTTTAATCAGTCAAGGATTTTGTGATTTGAATGTGGTTACACAACGTACATTTTAAGACCTTGCTCTGAATGCAATGCATTATCCCGGCACTTTACGTTTTTTTTTTAAGGTACGCCATAGGAAACGCCGAGAGACCGACCTTGAAGAGCAAGGTTGGTTGGCTCGACATTTTAGCCAACGACACGCATCAGTTTTACTTTCACAATAATACCGGCGGGC
This sequence comes from Tetramorium alpestre, assembly GCA_021460005.1. Lineage (NCBI taxonomy): Eukaryota > Metazoa > Arthropoda > Insecta > Hymenoptera > Formicidae > Tetramorium > Tetramorium alpestre. The sequence continues at coordinate 267,900 of JAJVSH010000008.1, read as the reverse complement.
CGAGCATAAAAGTAAGCCATCCGCGCGAGTACCTCTCGAGTACGCTCCATTTGAGATCGTACTCCTTAATGGATACGCAAACCCTTTTGCCCAACGTGTAACGCTGTCATTTTTCCAGAGTCGTTATATCACGGCACTTTATTTCACCTTCAGCAGTCTCACGTCTGTAGGCTTCGGGAACGTGGCGCCCAATACCGACGCTGAGAAAATCTTTACAATAATCGTCATGTTGATTGGATGTGAGTCAATAAATAATGACGGATTTATTTATCGCCTACAGGCACACGCGAGAATTTAATCTCTTTATTAAAAATATAACAACATTAAAAACAAAATAACTATATAATTGGTTATAATAAAAATAAATAAAATGTAAGCGTAACAAATACTTTATACATAGCAAACATATTAATATCAAACATTTTGTAAAAATATTGTAGACATTCAGATTTTAATAGTATCTTGACGGCGAAATTGATTTGTGCCTGAAATCGCTAAAATAATCTTAATCAGTTGTTAGATATCGGGTTCGCGATTTATTTCACGATACATCCATTTTAGCCCTGATGTATGCCAGTATTTTTGGTAACGTATCGGCGATCATCCAGAGGCTATACAGCGGCACTGCCCGGTATCACACACAGATGCTCAGAGTCAGGGAATTCATAAGGTTCCATCAGATCCCGAATCCGCTCCGTCAACGATTGGAGGAGTACTTTCAACACGCGTGGACCTATACGAACGGGATTGATATGAACAGTGTTCTGAAAGGGTTCCCCGAGTGCCTTCAGGCCGACATCTGTCTTCATCTCAATAGAAATCTTTTAAACAATTGTCGAGCCTTCGAGGGGGCCAGTCCAGGCTGTTTAAGGTACTTGCCCTTTAGCTTATTCCGAAAATCTAACGAGATTATTTTTAAACTCGTACAAAATAATATTTTATTTTTATTGTTTTTCGCGTTTTTAAATAGAGATTTAAATAGAGATGATTATCTTTCACGCATAATCTATTCATGATGATGATAAGAAAGCCCTCGTTTCTTTTGCAAAACAGGGCATTATCCTTAAAATTTAAGACCACACATGCGCCTCCGGGTGACACTTTAGTCCATCGAGGGGACGTGCTGACTTCCCTGTATTTTATATCCCGCGGGAGTATCGAGATCCTGAAGGATGATATCGTAATGGCCATTTTGGGCAAGGACGACATATTCGGCGAGAATCCGTGCATTTATCCGACGGTCGGAAAATCGTCTTGTAACGTTCGCGCCCTTACGTATTGCGACCTTCACAAGATCCATCGGGACGACCTGCTCGACGTCTTGGCACTTTATCCAGAATTCTCCAACCACTTCAGCCAGAATCTTGAGATTACTTTTAACATGCGAGACGTGAGTGCTATTTCTGTCTTTCTTCGCCCGCGATTTTACATTTATCAGTATACTTCCGCTTTTTCTCTTTTTTTCAATGTTATTATTACTTGCGATAAAATTTATAAAAAAACATTTTTATATTTACATTACATTTGATGATTTTGATATTTTTGGATTTATTTTTGCTCCATGACTATTATTTAAACTTTAATTGCGTATGATAATTTACATTTGCATCCAACTGATACATGAATTAAGTGGTTATCGCTTCATCTGTAGGAAGAGCAGGCTGGTGTCGATCCAATATCAGCAAGGTTTCCTGTCAGTACTCCGACCGACGTCGACATCGACGCCAGGAGGTTCGCTTTCCGTCCACCAAGATACCGTCGAGGACCCGGTGGTGGTCCTGGTACAAATCTTATTCCTACAGGTCGACAAGACTCCTTGCAAGATGACCAGGATGACTAGTAAGATCATCTGTCTTCATCATATCAATTTTCTCACTCTATCCTTAATAAAAAGATTAATGATTGACTAATAAGATTAACGAAATAAACAATTTATGGATATTAGAGAAAACATCAAAGCACAGTTATGTTTGCTGAAAATGACAGATTGATCAATCAGCTTTCTTTTCTTTGTTGCAGCGACAAAGGTAGCGGTCATGGTATCTTAGAGTTCAGCACGGACAAGGCCGGCCAAGACGTGACACCATTGAATCTGGAATTCGACGAGCCCAAACAGAGAAGCTCGACCTTAAACTCGATAACTGGTGAGCAGTCATTTTCGTTCGACCTCCTCGAGGAAACGATGTTCCAATTTCTCTCGTGTTTGTTCTTAATATTTTGTTTAAGGAATGTTATTCATTGCACGATATAAATCCTCTATATGGCAATATTTCCCTTTAATATAATTGACTCGAGATTTTCATTACAAATATTTTCGATCTTAGTTTATTAACTAACAGCAAGTTTCCTTGTAAAGATTGACTGCAAACATTTGCGCTCGCATTGACATTTCGCATTTAGCGCTAAACATATTCACAAATGTAAACCATCTGATTTAAAATCTTATTTCCAAGGAAATTTTAATGATCAGAAATGTAAAACAAGATTCATATAATCACATTTAGCGCTAAATGCGTAAGGCAAACTGAATTTTAAAATTAACTATTTAGATCCGCTTACAACTTGTGACAATGTTAAGAGCGTCTTATCTCTCTCGTAGACTTTCTAAAATGTATTTTGCCTCCAGCTCGATGTAGCTCATTATGTATCATTTATTTTGATTCGTTTAACGTTATTATAGCAACTTCCCTCTTGTCTCCCGTTTAGCTCTGTCTCAGTTTTCTCTTCTCCTCTAAGCGTATTGCTTTTCGTTTGAGTCCCAAGTTCGATAACACCTTGAAACCTGGTTGTTCAGGCATGCTAACCCATCTCAAGCGCAGCATACCGGATCTACGTCAACACAAGATTCATCTACAGCCGCTTACCAGTCACGATTACCTCGCGAAACAAAGTAAGTACGCCGTATATTCCGAATACCCCGGAATAAGTAGATCGGCCCGATCTCTCGTTGCACGCTAAAATCACTCCTGACCTGCTGAATCTCGCACCGCTCAGAACCCTGAAGAAAACGTACGACTGTCATTTCATCTTAGATTAATTCGCGACTCAGTACGCCGCAGTAGAGAATATCTCGCGGCGCGATTGCACCGCGGTGCATAATATGCGACATAAGTAGCATTCAATTTAGATATTCCTCCCATACTCGTGATACTCACCGGTGGCGTTTAAAACCTAGTGACCACGCCGCTGACGAAACCAGCGCGCCGGAGTTCCGCCGCCGGCGAGAGTAGCCTCAATCAAACCGTCGTTCATCCCACTTCGACAACGTCAAGCCACTACACCACACCATCGCCCCCGCAGCATCCTCATTCTCATGGTAGGGGCCCCGTTTCTTTTAATCTAAGTAACTTGCGCGACCTCCGTCTTGACTTTTTCGTTTCACTCATGTCAATGTCAATAAGTTCCGTCACCTTATATTAGTATCATATAGTTCATGCAAAATCACATAACACGCCGTAACACATCAGTAATCACGCCGAATTATCACGAGATGCGATGTGACCTGTGTTCGAATCTTGATTGCGAGATCGAGCTGCCGCGAGATGAAGACCTTTTTGCCCTTCCAGGCGACTTTCAAAGCGGCCCGGGTCGGCCTGTGGAGGAGATCAACGCCAGGATCGATCAGCTGTCGCGACAAGTGATCTCGTTGGAGCACTCGATGGCCGGCGACATTAGACTGATCCTGAGTTTGCTCCAGCAGACGCTCAATTCGTCGAGGGAGAGTTCCAGTATCGAGATGATGCCAGGAACCGCGCCAACCGGCACGAAGCAGAGCAGCCGCGCGCCCGCGTTGGTCCAGAGATCGGCGAGCGAGCCGCAGCCACCGACGGTCCCGGCGGGCAACGGAAACGGGAAGATCCAGCCCAGCACGTCGCACGGCTTGTTCAGGTAAGAACGAAATCAAATTAAATGGGATTTCGCGCGTTGAACTCCCAGCGGTTCTAACTCATAAAGAAATAAGTCGGATCGCGTACCTCTCTCGCGCGTTGAGACTTGATTATTTTATTAAAGCTGGTTTCAGCGTTGCGCACTGTCGTGCGCTACGCCTGTTCGGATGCGGCAGAGAGGGTCTGCGATTTTCCGCGACGCGGTAGACATCGAAACTGAAACTTGAATCGCAACAAGTAATCGATATTTTGTTATTCTTGAAAAGCCTTCTTTCGAAATCCCTGGATCAGTTGCATTTGATTTCGGCGTCTTTTATTTTGGAAAAGTTGGACAAATTTCGAAGGTGACCACCATCACGTATTCTTCTTTGAACTCTTTGCGAGCAGTGTCACGGAGATCGAGTCCAAGCGAACGGCACGCGACGTTAACATATCCATCACAAAGATTCTAAATTTTCCCTTTGATCACAAGCATAATCATAATCTGCCTAAAGATCCATAATTGGAAGTCTATAATGAATTACTGCAATTTTGTACAAAATAGTAATGTTTAAAAGAGATTTTCTCTTAGCGGCGATATGCCGCTACTCTGGAAATCAATAACCTTTAGAACGGTAATATCATATATTTTTGACACTCGTTTTTTTTTTGGTAGATTATCATCTCTAACATCGCACGCCTCGAAAGCTTTGACACTCACGAGTCACGTAGTCCATTCAGTATTTAGAAAGAGTATATCTAGAAATGCAAGAAAAGTAAGAAGCATTGCATTAAGATAAAAGTAATCTTTCGTTAAAAAATGTTTCCTCTAATTTGCACGTACTTCTTTTCCTTCTTTCTTCTGTCTAATCTCGCTAATTAATATCTTTCTTCACACGTTCAATTAACTTGACTAAACTCTACTTCTGAATCTTTCGAAGAAAGTATTTTTATAGTTTCTTTATAGTTTCGCCAATCTCGATTAACTTTAATCTCGATTGATTCCTTTTACTTTTCTTCAAGTTCAACCAATTGAAGTCTGATTAAAGTTGACCGACGTTGACGGAACCGATCTCTCGGTAGGATAAATCATCCTTCATGCACGTTTAGATAGTTCATTCTCATCGTCGTTTTTTCTCATTCGTAATCCCGATTATTGCCGACGCGAATGGTCGATGTCGGTCCCATTGCGCGGGGCTCGTGACACTGCTCGGGATCAAACTTAGAGGATTAGAGGCCTGTGTCGAATATTCCACTGTACATAATCACGTATACGCTTCAAGTATATATCTCGCTCGGCTATCCTTAGCGGTTCTCTTATGAAGACAAAGCTAGCTGCCCGTATGTCGATTCGCTGAATACGAGCTTCGTTTCCTCTCTGCAATAGACCCCCCATGAGGGATCCGACCTGCACGTCGTCGGGAACGTCGCGGCAGACCGTCACGTCGGACACGTCCGCGCTCGCAACGGCGTTACAGACGGCGCTGAACGGCCGGACCGGGCCCACGAGGTCGCAAAGTCAGCCGGTCGACCTGGCAGTGCCGACTAGCACGCAACAGCAAACCCATCAGGCCCACGCCTGGCATAGCCAGCCCGCTGCTTTCAGGAGAGGCGAATATCGGAGTGGGTAGGTACTTTGGTAAAAATATTGTAAATTTAAATGCAAAAACTTGGATTTTGATGTATCATCTCAACAAACACTTACACCGACAGTGGCGCGTTTCCGTTATTTCGAACTTATTTTGACTCGATCTTGTCACTTTTTCCAACTTTGTTTCGAAATCTCGGACTGGGAAACGTACCACTGCGTGCTGGCGTCGGCTGCTAAACGTGGACACCGATTCTCGAGCTCTTGTCCACGTTTAGTAGCCGCGCTCAACGCCGAATAGGATGACGCTATCACGCCGTTGACAAAAGCGTGCCTTGCGCCAGATACAGCTCGTTCAACAAGCGGTCGGAGCCGGAAAGTGAAGACCCCTGGAGCTGCGTGCCAGAGGACCGGGGCGGCGCCCAACGTCCACGCAGCGGGGACTCGCGTAAGGACTCGTCGAATCATCGCGGTGGCGTGGAATCCACGTCCGGACAACAGGGCCGATCGGAAAGCAGACATGACAGCAGCAGGGGACAGGCGAGTGGGTCACGACAACAGGATTCCTCGAGACAGACCAGCGAGGATATGTCGTGGGAGTTTACGATAAACGAGGCGCCGATCGCGAGACTCGAGTCGCTGGATGAGCTCGATCAGGACCACGGCAGTTAAGGGAAAACACGTACGGGGAAGTTTGTCCTATTAGCCAGGAGCCATCAGCTTGTCCCGATCGACGAGATGTAGAAAGCTGCGACGCGCGAGAGCGAGATCGTTCGATCCCTCCGTAGAAAATCTTCTTCTTAATCCGATCGATATCCATAGCCATGGTTCGAAAATCTCGCAGCTGAACTGCAAGGAAACACGATACCCATAGGCCAACTAAGAGCGTGTACTGTTGAAGGGAGTAGCAAAGTTCAATGACAACTGTCTGATATAATCTTACTAGTAATCCATGTACATTGAGATTGAAAGGTTTAAGGAGCGTCATGAGTTGAGACACAGCATACATTGAAACTTTTTTTTTTAATCTTTATTCAAATTACAATAGAAAAATGAACTGTTTGTATTAATAACTCTGGAAATATGAATTACGAGGACAATCTAAGAAAAAAATTTTGTAAAACTATACAATTAAATATCAATTTGAAAAAATTCGACACTTTTTAAAAAGTTGTTTTAAAAATATTTAAAAAATATAAAATAAAATGCTTCCTCCAATCGCACATGCTCTAAAAGGTAACCTTATTAGCGCGAAGATCAATCTTTCTGCTAATTCGGATTAAATAACAATTGCTTGTTAAAAATCGCCATGCAATTTAGGCTCTTTAAATGTTCGGCTTCGGATCGAACGCTCGTCTCTTTCGAATTCCCGACATTGCGGTTCAAACAATCTGACATTCGTTCCTTCAGATCGATTTTTTACGCGTCAAAGAGCAGCATACGAAAGAAGTATATCTCGCCAATTAGACGCCAATTATTTTACCCACTGGATCACAAATAATTATTTATATATATTTACATGTTAAGAAAGAGACACCTTATGCGCTATATATCATAAGAGGGGCATGGTAAAAACGAAAGCAGCGCATTGAAAGTACATAATACATACAATGGAATTGCAGAAATCTTGATGGATAATGGTCGCGAAAAATCGAGGACAAAATCGCGAACAAAATATTTCGTCCTATGATTGAGTTACTGAAGAAGAAATATTTAATTCGTTAAGTATGTACATTATGTAAATATTTCTCAGGCAAATGTACGGCAAATGATGTAATAAGCATGGTGAGAAATACGTTTATTTTTGTTGATTTATCGTTTGAACATTTGGGCAATTCTTTGATTCGCGATTTGACTCGCTGACATTTCTGCGTTAAATGAGGTGGAAATGTAAGATTTTACGATTGGTTTGTTTACAGCAGAGTTTTACTTTAAAACTTGCAACAAATATTTCGCGTTATTATCACGTAGCCATTTTAACAGGAATATGAAGAAACAATCTTTCTAGGTTCAGCCATACAAAGTAGTCATGTCTTTTGTACAGACAGAACGCTACAGCGAAAGTGTGTCACGATGGCAACATTAGGCAAAAAGTTCGTATTCTTATAATTGTTATTATTGTAATTATTATTATTATTATTATTACTATTATTAGTATTATTAGTACTCTTGTTACGATTATTATTACTATTATCATTACTACTATCTTATAACAATGGAAGAAACGCAAGTGCGATGAGAAGAAAACGAAGAAAATAACACCGACGACATAATGCCTACGCAATAATATATACTTCTATATATATATATATATATATACATATACAGAAAGAAAATAGATGTATATATATTCTATAAATTTTTTACGAAGCATTTCAAGTCGCTACTGCTCCTAAACGCGTATAAACGTCGATCTCTTTTTCTCTCTTTTCATTTCTCGTCCCCTCGCGACGTTTCTATTTCCGCCATTCGCGAATCAATTAAAAAGGCTAGAAAATAGTGGTCGACTATTTTGAGCAGTTTATTCCAGCTGCATTCTTTATATTCGATTTTCACATTACTTATTTATTAGAAAGAAAAAAAAAGGAGAGAGGGAGAGAGAGTGAGGGAGAGAGGAATCGAATTTACGGGAATGGCGCTTCGAGATCGTTCATGGATCACCGATCATTGATGTATTCGTTCTTTGCTCAGTATTCTAGGCTGTAACCGATACCGAATACTTTCGATGTAACGATTAAACACACACGATTTGTAGTTAATTCTCTGCGACGAAACGATAGCGGTGCAGCGGCGCAGCGCTAACACGAGGAAAAACGCAGCTTTTCAATTTTGCAGGTAGCGGTTTTTTGATCGTTAAATTATTAGTAATAAACACACACACACACACACACACACACATACAACGCAGCACACATGGATTCTCGCACTTAGGTAACACGGCAGGAGTTGTGCATACGATTAGGCGATCCTTAGAAAAAGGAAGAAAGCCCGGTGTGGTCTCGGCCGAGGGCGGCTACGTTCGCCGCGTAAATCTTATCTCGAATCACTGATGTATACATTGTATGAAAATACATATCGCCGCCTGGCCTTTTATTGCCGGCCGTATCTCCTCGGAGTTGCACATTAAAAGAAATTATTCTTGACGTACATATGTGTAAGCTAGTTCCTCGGATATTTGACACACGCGCAGTCTTCAGAAAGTTATATTATTGTTTAAATGGTATGGCATTCTCTTTTGTTATTACTCTTTCGCTATCAATTGCTGAAGGTCATTGCTAATAGCAAAGAGTTTTTATTACATTGTTGATTGTAACAATAAATACCCATAATTTATCCTGTCTTTTAACTTCAATGTGTAAACTGAAGCTGCATTACATATTCCTGCCGTGCCAGTTAAGGATTATCTTTTGGCTTTAAGTAACTAAATATGATCACTATTTTTATAATCGGATAAAAGATACACATAGAGGAGTGTTCATAATTTTATCTTATCTAAATAATTACGGCGAATCAGGAAAATATTTTCCGAGCATTTTGTTCGCGTCTAAGTCTCTCCTTCTGACGTACTACACCTATATGTACTAATACGTATGTAAGATATTCAAGTTTTTCTTATTTTTTTTGTAAGAAAATATTTTTTAACCGTTGAATTGAGGATCATGCAAAATAACTTTGAAGAATTTTATATAAATTTTTTTCTGATACATGGAAACAACGTGAGAATGAGAGAATGACGCACATGTAAAAAGCTGAGAAACTTCGGCTGGCCAAACGTGGCTGCCCTCAATTGCGCAGATAGCCGCAGTTGGCGAGGACACTGATACGCGACACGCGCAAAACGGAGGAAGATGCATGGACAACTCATCACCTTCGCGTCGAAATTGCGAGTCGCGCTCGGGCGACGTCGATTGCATCGCGAATTTTCAGACAACGACGACTCCGACTTCCCTCGCGAGCAAGCGATTTACAAGTAGACGCTACATTTAAAAAGTATTTTAACACGTGACATTCTTCGCAGGAAAAAACGTATGTAACATTTTATACATAGTGTCTGCGCCCAATTACAAATTCATGCTGTGCAACACAAGTCCGTCGCTCTTTCATTCCCAAAGCACGGGGCCAAAGGAGGAGAGAAGACGTTCCGAGGGAGATGGATCATGATTGAAAAGTCGCCATAGTGGAACTCTCTCTTTCTTGAGGTCCTACAGGAAAAATTAAGGTCCCGGAGATATCAACCTGGACGGTTTGACAAGTATCTCGCTTTTGTTATTAATATTCTGGTAGTTAGATAGAAAGAGAAACTAAAGAGAGTCTGTTGAAATTATTTTGACATTGTCGACGAAAGCAGACGCATCGCCGTTTTCGCATGCCACTAAGTTTCTCCGATGCGACAAGCAAATAGTGGACGAATGACGAATGCAAGAGTTCGGTTCTAATTATGTCGACTCCTTAATCGTCATTATGCCAAACGCAACTTGGTACGATCCACATGCATCTGTATCCCTTCCTATAATTCCGAGGAGTTCGACATCAATTGCCAAAGGCGGAAAGCCTTTCGGCAATTTCGAAATTGCTTAACAGAGGATACTGAACGCAAGTTCATCGTCGAGAAAGGATCCCTCGAGATCACTCATCGGAGTTCCGCGACTTTGCCTGCCGCATACTTTCGTCCTTCGTCTTTCAACTATTGAGTGGCTACGCACGAGTAATATGTATCATCGAGTACCTTGATCCCTTAAATTCTCAATCTCTATCGCCTGCTCGCCGATGAAAATAAAATCCTGCGATCTCTCATCGAAGCCGCCTCTCGCTTTTACTCTACCGCGATTGGTTCATTCGCGTGTGCGGATGAGATTCTGAATTCTTCAATTCCAGGGCCGAGACGCGTGTCCCATGTACGAAAGATGTTCGTTTAATGAAGTTCGAAGCTAATTTCGTATTGAGAACTGTCGTATTGAGAATCGAGACGAAATTGGATCCGAGTTTCGACAATGTCCTCTCCCGCGATCGCGAAAACGTCGCGTGCGAAATTGAAGAGCAGTGAATACGCGGGATACGAGAAAAGCGAGCGGAAGAAAGAAGCCCCAATCGCGGTAGATGGATCTAATCACGCGTTCTTTATCCAGAATCAGCGATTTAAGAGATTGTTCTGTATATAATATATGATATAATCTTGGATTGTACGATTGTACGTTGAGCGCACTGATTTGTAACACTTGTAACATGAAGATTAGTTCGAATGTGAACGCGACAGAGAAGAGACTTCTTGCACCGCCCCCGCCCCGCTCCTGCCCTCCAGCTAATATCCTCAATCGCAGGGTGAGATGGACTTGAGAGCTCATTGCGTCACCATCCTCCCAATCCGCCCTCTCAAGGACGGAACAGCTCAAATAGATGACTTTCAGTCGGAAATCAAAATTAATTCATCGTCATTTGATTTTAATTTTATTCATTTCGTATTCTCTATTTTTTATAAAACCGTAAATTATAATCGTATTAATTTAACGTTGTTTAGATTTTAAAAGAGATGACAAAATTGATCAAAATTGATCAAAATGTCAATCACACAGTTTTAAATATTAAATTATACTTGTGGCCAAGTGTTATTCTATTAATATCATATCTCTATTATCGTATAAGTTATGAATTAACAAATTCGATCGAATGAAAACGATTGCGGTTGAAAGCAGGCGCCGCGGGAGTGGCGGTGGTACCGGTGGTGACGAAGCTGTGTTGTGTATCTATAAGTTTTCATATATATATATATATATATATATATATATTGCATAAAATATGTTTATTACATATTTTCACTATGCCAATATGCATTTTATTCATATTTGCCTTATAATGCCCGGCTCTCCCGTATTGCTCTACTTCTTTTTTCTTTTTTACTATTAGTAATTCGTTTTTAACACGATTCTGCAGTTAATTAATTCTAGTCCATAAAACTATGTACAGTGTTTAGAACAGGATTTTAGATCGAAAAAATTATTTTTCATTTTTATTATTTTAACATTAATTATTATTTATATATAATTAATTATACATAGTTATTATTTTTGTCATCATTATGTTATTGATTTTTTCAAATTATACTGAGATGAAAAAAGGAATAATAAAATAAAAATTTTTTTAACATTTTGTTTGCACGTTACATTTGACAGGAAAATATGACATAAGAACAAAGGGAAAATGATGTCAAAATGATTGGAGAATGTTTTTGTCTCTCTGATAACAATTTATTATTATAGAATTAATTATCAGTTTACAAAGAGCTACTATAAATTTTATCAAATTGGAAGTGAAACAACTAGGTATCAGGTAAACAAACAACTAGGATTCATGTGAATGAATGTCCTATGTTATAAATATTCGTTTCTTGATTAATCTCATTTTCATTGTTCTCTAAATAATTTATTTTTTTCTGATACATACATATACATATGTATATGTATAGACAGAAAAGTATAAGAAACAAATTTAAAAATTCAATAAAAATTAGACTTTTTAGAATTATATTAAATGGCATATGTCTATCATAATAAAAATATTAAATATTGTGATAAATCTAATAACTGCAACCTTAACAGAAGAAAATACTCATACGGAGATTTTGTAAAAAAAAAAAACAATTATGCGTCATAAACAATCACCACATGTTTATTGCAAGACTAAAGCTGCGAGAAAACTACTTGTTCAAGAACTTCAACAAGTGTGTATCGATTCACGTTACTACTTGTGATTTACTGTATATTATTGGTTTAACATCACCTATTTAAAACAGGAATTACACGTAATTCTTTTATGACAATAATTAAAAATGACGGAATTTATAAACGTACAACACACATGGAAATTGATGTTTTCTTTTACTTTCTCTTTCTAAACGTAAATCAAACTTATTAACGCTTACAAAATTATTAATTTATTAATAATCAAGGAAAAACGAATGTGAGAAAAATGGACATCAGATTACAACGGTCTTTAGAACATATTTTCTTCAAAATCTTTGTCTTATGTATACATTGTGTACATAATAGCGTGGTAACCGATTGCCCGCGGTATCAATTGGCTAATTTAAAATAAAATTATCTAATTGATGGATTCAACGGAATCCTGCCCTGTTTTATTAGTCACTTCGAAATACAACAGCTTATTTACACCAATTCCGCAAAAATATCTACTGCAAGTAAAATTTTTCGGGAAATCCAGCCTTACAGGTACGTACAATATAGCAATAATGTTTTCGCTGCTAATGTTTTAGAATATGTTTGTATTTTATGCTTCCGAAAACAAAAAATACGAATCTATTCGATTATTTCTTCTCCTTCTCTTTCGCGTTCTGTTTATTTTATAATTGCCGTTAAAAGCAATGATTTTGCGCGTTCAACAACAGCACGCAGCTAATATGCGGCGCTCCCTGATACTTATGCAACTCATAAATTTTATTTTGAAACACAGAAAGTCAGAAATTGTGCCTCCAACTAGTCCATCGAATCTTAAGTATAAGGCAGTTTAAAGAAGAGGTATTTAAACAAATGGAAGATTAACATGGTGAATAATCCGAATGAGAATTGAATCATTCTGCGTAATAGAGCGATCATAATGACCTTAAAGCATACATTGGCGTTTAATCAACTGGTTAATATAGCAGATCAATTTCCATGCAGATCACCGCCTGCATTCCGAAATATAACTGGGAAGATAATCGATATGTATATGCAAATGTGTATATGAGTGTATCTTTTGTAATTACCCGAAAAAAATTAATTTATATAATTGTGTAAGATCATATACATGTAATTGATATCATATCAAATATAATTAAATCCAAAAAGATCTGATAACACGTATGAAAATTTGATTACGATATCCATAATATCCAATATTTGACTTGATATGATCTTATCTTTATATAATTATGTTTGACTAAATCTGAAAAATATGTCTATATAAAAAATAGATCTGATTAAATATAATAATATAAAAATAAGATCATATCGCGTCAAATTTTGGATATTTATTATATATGATCACAAATAAAATCAATTGCTATGCATTGTTAAATATGTAATTTTATCAATTTTAACAATTCTATAAGAGCAATATTGTTTATATTACTTTTATATTGGTTTAAACATGCAGATATTCATTTAACAGATCTTTTTATGTATATGTTGTCAGATATTTTCATATCTAATTATGTATATTTACATTATACTATTTTTTTCGGGTAGTATTAGGTGCGCGTTTTTATAATAGTAATTAAACAGCGAAAAAAAAGTTGATACTACGGATCTGGGAGATGGATTGATTATTCGTAATTGCGGATTCAATGTCTAGAAAGAGTCAGGAACCGCTCTCGAGTGAAGCTCCATCAGTCGTTACAGTGCACAGATTACAATTGATAGCAATCATCTTGTTATTACATGGGACATAAAATACAATTCATAAATTATATCCGTGGTTAATCGACTCCTCCCACGTTCCCTGCGAATTACAATCGGGATATAAAGCGTCCACTAACGATATACTTTCTATTCGACATCGTCGGAAAGACTAATAGAGGCAAAGGAACCATCTTATTGTAGTGATTTTGATTTCATTTGGTATACGACAATATACGATCAAAGATAAGAATTGTCAAGTTTACATGTGATTATTAAATAACTAATTTACAATTAAAATAAATATAAAAAAATATAGATCTATAAAGAATACAGATATCATTTCACCTTGATTATTAACGATATAATTTTTAATTAATGTATAGCGAATTTTCATTCTCTTGCTAGTTTGTTGCAATCTGCATACATAAGTATATTACAAACGCGAATAAATAAAAATAAACTTGTTGCTTAATGAGCAAGATCGATATTCTAAAGAGACAATGTGCGTTTCATCCGGAGACTTTCGTTCGCGTGATTCGACTGGTGAATTTCGTCAAAAACGACATCCCGAATCCTTCCTTTTCCGCCTTTCTACAATGCACCTACCAATGTGCAACCGTATGCGTAATTGCATTCAGCGTCGCGAATTTCGGTCTGCATTCGTGACAGGTTTAAGTTGACGCGATGGAAATCGAGGAAAGCAAATTAACAAGTCCACGATACTCGATACGGTAAAAAGCTAACGACATCCGGTTATTGTATCATTCTATCTTCGGTCTTACAACATAATATACATTTATATTCTTAAAATGTATTGTTGCATTCAGAACGTTATGTTTTATTTGTTGTTTCTATTTGATTATATTTATTAAAAATATTAGTACATTTATAATATTAAAATTCTAGAGCATATTATGGTGATCGAAATCACAAATAAAATGATCTCTGTATTTATTCGCTAAGCCAATAAAAAAAATTTAAAGTGCAAAATATTTTTATTATTATTCTAAAATATATTTTCATTTTTAACTTTTTCGAATTCTATTTCAATGTAGCGTGAACAATCTTATGATCTAATATAAAATAAATAATAATATTTTAATAAATAAATACAATCAAATAATAAAATTAGATCGGTAATAATAAAAAAATGTATTGAATTATATAAAACCGAAGCATTTCGATTTTATATAAAAATTTTCTTCTTTCAATTATTCATTTAATAGCATCGATTATACATACGAGAATGTAAAATTCTACTTAATTATCATTCGTAAAGCAATCTCGCGCGTTGCCACGTAACCGCGCGATTTTTGGCAAACGCAACCCGACAAGGTGGATGTCACTTTCTTGATCATCGGCAAAGTGGGAGTCGGTATAAAGAGTGGATATATTCCGTAGAGATAGTCAGTGAGTTTAGTGAGAGTGCCGTGATCATTTCACCGCTACACCGTGAAAGTCAGATATGAAGGTACGCGCTTCACAGTTCTTATACGTCGTTCTGTTCATCTATCTTGATTTGTGGAGATATGTGAAGTGCTATTAATATTTAAACATCGTTTGAAAGAATCTTCAACTTTCGCGGCTTTTCATATGATAATAGTTCACGCAAGTTCGTTAATCTCTCACGATTTACTTTTTTCTACAATGGCAAAGATCGCAAATCTTACAGTAAAGAAGTGAAAAGTGCCATATAATCTGCTTTGAATTATTANTGAGATCTTACGTCTCTTCTTCTTCTTCTTCAACCATTAATTCTTTATCATCAACCGCGGATTTTACATGACTCGAGGCATCTTGCCCCTCATCCACGTGAAAGTTCTACGACGTTTGACCGTAACCTTTCTTTAGTATCGTCGTTGTGAGTTTCACACTTGCAACAATGAAGAAAAATTATGCGAGATAGCTCCGCAGCCTTCGGCTACGAAAGCTGCGAACCATGAAGGAATAATTACTGCAGTGTTAACGTGTTTATTGAAATTTTTTCACTTTCTACAAAACGAGGGGCAAGCCCCTCACGCTAATCTTGCACAAGTTATTTTGTTTATTATAATATTATAATCGCAGTGTTGATCTTAGGCGCATTGCATATAGATCTATTGCTTGTACTCCTGATTTCACTCTGATTGTTCGTTAAACAAATCTGAACACTTCATCCCGTGTGTGCTCATCTCTTCAGTTCCAAGCCTTTATTTGCGAAGAGAAAGATCTAAATTTTTCACGATATTTTTTTTTTTAATACACCACGGAAACATCTTAGAGGTTCATGAATAGATTGCACGAAAGTACTGGAAAGTTCGGTTTTCGCAGTTATACTGCTTTCATATCTTCTTCTGTGATTTATTTTCTAATTAGATCACTTTCCAGCTATGATGTGTGTCCGATACGGAACGAAAGGTGAAAAAGTTGACAAGTGAATGATATAATCCAAGCAAATGACAAAAAATTGTTTCTCACATGGGGCTACAAAACCTTGTACCGGAAATTTTTCTTATTCCATTCCCTTTCTATTTTGTGAAAATAACTTTTAATTGAAATAACTTTTAATCGATTTTGATTCCTTAGTACGGAAGTTAGTCACGTATTTATCAAAAACATTTGCTATACCGATTTTTTTTTAGAAATCGCCGGGAATGCACGCAGCAAACGATTGCAGGCAAACTAGGTCAGCCAATGACTCTATGCATGCAAGATCAAGGTTACGGTGATCACTCTCACTCGTTCAAGTGGGACGAGTGTTTGCGGCGAGACCGCCGATTATTCAATTTCGTCAATTCCATTATATTTTTTCGTGTCTGCCTCGCAATTCGAAATTGTTCTCGTTCCATTTGGCCTGATAGATTAACGACAACTTGTTCACAAGGCAGGGGCAACGCTTAAAACCCGGAAGAGACAAATTGTTCCACAAAAAGAGGCAGATTGCGTAACTCTGATCTTATCGTTTATAATTGACGATAGTTTAGTTTTAGTTGTCTCGCAGTATCTGCGTGAAATCATCAGCAGCTCGCGAGATAGCCGTTCTTGCCTCAAGTCATGTATGGCGATCCGCGTGGTGAGCGCACTTGGAATTGCCGGTAGTCGCGTGACTTTCACCCGGCATCGCTCTACTTGCTGCGCTCCCGTCGATACGCTCTACGCTCGAGCAATTCGGAAATCAACACACGACCCTCAAAATACACCGTGATGAAAAGTTAACGACGCTTAACGAATCAGAAAGACTTCCCCGAGCCGTGATTATAGTTTGTGAACTCGACGATCATTAATCATTAGTCTGATATCACCATACTTTATCACAAATAATAATAATAATAAACCTAATACAAAATAATGAATTCGTTTAACATTGCTTTCTTACTTAATATTGGAGATGTGCGAATCAAGAATTTTTTATGTCAAATCGAATTTCATTTCCTTTTTGCAATCCGAATCGAAACGAATCAAGTCGTTAAAAAATATAATTTTTAATATAAAATAATTATTATTATATGTATATTATTATATACAGCCATTGACAAAATTATTAGGCATCCCATTAAAATAAAGTTTCCTCAAAAATAATATTTCAACAACAATAGCAATTACGACATACATAATCTTCGATTATACCGTTTGTTAGAGCAACCCGGAAAAAAATTTTTTCATACAAAAACATTTATAAATTTATATAAATATGTATAAACATATATAAATATATATAAATATATATAATTATATACGAAATATGTCCATATATATTCATATCAGATAGTAATAGTAAGAAAGGATAAAAAATAATTAAAAGGATAATTTTCGTACTGTTTTTCTTTACAAAAAGTTAAAGTTTTGAAAAAATAAGGAAAAATTGACCATGTATGTATAATATTATGTATGTATGTATAATGTATCTCACCCGATTCGATTGGATTCAAATATTTCTATTCGCATATCTCTATTTAATGTAACGAAAAATCGCTTGATACATTAAGAATTTACAGATCGATCGTAATTCCCTCATTTGTCGTTTCTTTGTGCGTTTCAGCTGACGGAATTCTTGATGGTAACATGGTATTTGATAATCGTGGTTCGATCAGAAATTGTGGAAAGCGACCAGGAGACGTTGCTGAAGAAGGCTGCAGAACAGCTAGAGCGATTAGCGCCGTATCGAAGAACCGCGGAAGAACGAGAATCCGAACTCTCGAGTTTACTGGAGACTTGGAAGTCTTCTGTAGATCAAAATCAATTAGACGGGACAAAGAGCGACGCAGATGAAAATGTATCTTGGGAGATATCCGAGGCTCTGCCGGAACAAGCGCAGCCGGATACGATGAAGCGGATCGACGACCAAAAGATGATAACTATCAGCGTCATTGCTGATCCGAGATACGCCGCGCTAATGCGGGACAGGATAAAAAGAGGCTTCGACGTCGGATCCGCAAGTCTTTTAACTAGCATAGCAGGTGGAGTATTAACTGGAGTCGCGAGTGCGTCAAGTGGATCCGCAGCGAAAGCATCAGCGGGCAGCAGCCAGTCGGCGTATAAACCGGTATACGGTGCACCTACAGTGGAACATGCTTATTCGGTAATCGATACTTTTATCCATATACACGGTGGCTTTTAATGTCATGTAATTACTTTGCGTTTTCAATTATTCAAGTGGAGTTTATTTAAATCTATAATACAAATAATAATAAAAATACAATACAAAAAATAAAATAGTAACAGAAAATTAGATTTTTACGTTAAATTTAGAAGAAAGAGAGAATCTAATTGATGTGCTCTGTAATTGCAAAAAGGAAAAGTTGTTGTTTATGCTGGAAACGATGTAGGTCGTCCACATTGCAAAGGAGCGAAATTCTAACCGGTTCTTCGTCTGTACTGTTTGTTTTTTTCATTATTCGCGCCCATAATAGCTTAATGATCATTGTCAAGATTTTTCTCTTTGGATATCGCGATACATTCCGTAGAGCAATTAAAGTAAATGACGTTGCCAAGTGAAAATCGCAGCATCGCGCATTAAACAAGCTATTATGCTGAGTAACGAGCAATTTCATACGACGTTAATTAGAAAATGAGTGGAAGAAGGATGTCGGTGGGAAGAGATGAAAAAGATATATCACTTCCGCTATTTCAAAGTTTACATTTATTTTGTTATGTAATAAATTATAATTTAATGTTACAATATAACATGACACATCTCAATTTCGTTGTATCTTCAGTATGAAGAGCAGCCATTCGGCCCTTGGGACTTCAAAAAGGCGATTTTTAGCACGTTATTCCAAGCTCTCAAGGCAATCGGTGGCGGCGTCTTGGCTCTCAAAGGTCAACTAGTCAAAGGAGGTGGCTACCTGCTGGCGGGCAAAGGCAAAGTTGTTAGTAAAGCAGGGGATGCTATCACGTCCTTTGGTAAACAGCTGGCGGCCAGCGCGCAAGCGAAACCTTATCCACCGGAACCTTACTACGATCATCCATCGACTCAACATATAGGTAAAATACAAACTTCATCGCGAGCAGAATTCACCGAACAGATTGAATTTTTCGGCACCATTATTACGAAGGATTGACTAGAAAGCTGTTAAAAAACTAAACTGTATACACGTCCATACGCAAATTACAAACTTTGCATACACATGGTACTAAAAAACTTGACGCATTTGCTTTCTATTGTACGCTCACCTGTGTACTACGCCATATTCAACCGATTAGACGTGGAAATCGATCAGAGATATAATTTTATATCGAGAAATAGCGGCCTATAAAAAGTCATTTTAGTATTTACGACCCGATTGATTATCCGTCAAGCTGGATATTCACGGTAATCATGCGATGCCTAACCGGGTATTATTCGCTTTTCTCGAATCCGTTGAAGAAGCGATAACAATCGAACCGATAAAAGAGGTTCGAAATAGATCGGCGTCGTTACGTACGATAAAGTTCTTCAGCACGTACACATTATTAATATTTATTAAGGTTAATTATATATAAAGTATCTATGGCCACATATTGATCTATAATTATTGGGCTAAGTAAGAGTTCGCATTAGAAGTAAGATCTCTATTTCTTCTCGTACATGATAGTGTTTTGTAAAGTGCTTTCTTTCGAAATTGCAGGGCCCAGCTATCCAGTACCGTCACCAAGTTCCGATTATTCTGAAGTGCCCGCTGACTTTTCTGCACACGAACCCTACGTGCCATCAGACGGTAGGTTTTACATTTCTATGTATGGTTAACATTGCAAAAAGTTCCTTTTGGATTATATTCCGTTCTTGTATTTTCTTCATACCTTTCTAAGATACCAGTAATTAACTCGGAGTCTCATTATTACGCGTTGATGAGAACTTAATGAGTATAACTGCTTTCATCTAATATTTCCGACGTTGCATTAAGTAATTATTTGAGGAAAGAGAACAGCTTCGATATGGAGCAGAAGGAAAATGCAGTTTAAAATGTCTTTAGTTTCTCTTCGAATTTCGAAATGATTAAACTGCCAAAGGCGTATATCTCTTAATTTATTTAAAACATAATCCAATCAATTATCGCTTTCACGAATAAATTTTGCTACGGATGTCGACGTAATCTGACAATTATAATATCTTTTATCGAATGCCGACACTTTCGATCTCTTTTTCGAACTTGTTAATGCGACTCGCTTGATGACGCTCGAATTTCCCTTTCCGTATCGCACGTCATCATCGTCAAATAATGCAATGAATGTCAATGATCTTCTCCCGGAAGAACGTCTTGTTTCACGATCCACGAATGTTTTCCCATGAATGTATCAGCACGCGACCTTTCACTTTCCCCGAAAGTTGGCGAGAGGCTGCAGCTACGGTATAAAGCCTGTTTCCTGACATACTTTTTCAATTTCTTTTTTAATTTCATGTATGTGTGCTGCATAACAGTGCTGAAATATATCGAAAAATCATCAGCGTATCCGGGTAAAGCAATATATACATATATGATAATTATACCGGATATTTGGGATACTCTGTAATAAAAAAAAAAAATAAAAAGAATGTTCCACGTTGTCCACTGTACCACATCCAAAATTCACTTCTTTAGAGTTTAGCGTAACACAAACGCACTATTCCGTATTGTGACAAATCCTGTGATAGTTGCCTGCAAATATATGTAAGCATACCATCCGTGTATTGAACGTGCGAACTTAGAATTGGATTGTCACGTTTTTCACACTTGGCACTTGCTCGACGGACACATTACAATACCCCTGGCACATACGCAACTACGTACTAATCGATCTCGACAGTATCTGCTTCTATGCTCGACTAACGAACTTGTACTTGTACTATAATACTTTAAAGCACCGAATAAACTTGTCGACGAGACTGACAGACGTCACGTTCACAGACAATGGCCAGGCCGGCCTGCTGATCGTGACATCGACGAAATCTGACCTGGACAAGCACAGCGATCAACATACGAACGCGGCGGTGCAAGAGAAACCGAACCCGGCCACGTTAGAGGAGAGTTTCGGTGCACCGACCAAAAGTCCATCCATCATCAACAGTCTCTTAAATAGCGTGCCGAAAGGTAGCGTCGGTTTGAAGGATCAAACCGTAGCTGGCCAGGACAGCCTCAACAACAACAACAACAACAACAACAATAACAACAATGTGAACGCTTATCCTCCAGCTGAACATCCGACTTATGGACTCCGAATACCAACTCACTATCCCGCGAGCCACGATAATCCGACGCATAACTACGAGCAGAATTATCCTGCCGTTCAAGACGGCGCTTACCACCAGGCCGAGCTACCTCAGGTCACGTCGCATCATCACTTCTCCCACCTGGGCCTGGACCCAAATCTGTCGATCCAGCCGAATGTGTACCCGCCACTGCAGATTCAATATCCGAGTCCGCACAGTTCTCTGCTGGACCCGCCCAAGCTGCCGCACGATGACGGCGGCACGTCGGTGTACGCGAGTCTGTCTGTGGACACCGAACCGCAGATCGCGCCCCTGAAGGTATCCCTTCTGGGCGATTCAGGTGCCCTCAATCTGCCCAAGTTGCAGCAACACGTGGACTTTCACGGCCAGCCTCAGTTCGGCAATTACCTTCACGGCAGCTTGGGTGGTCCGCTGAGGGTGCCGCTCTTGAATCCGATGCCGTCGGCTTACTATTGGCAGGGCCAAGGGTCGCTGGTACCGACCTCGGCTCTCGACACGTTGGATCATTTCCATAAGAGGAACCTTCAAAGGCGGGCGTACGCCAAACGACTCGCGCGATACGCGTCGTTGCAGAGGCTTCATCGGCTATAAGGTCGAGGCAGGTAACGGCATCGGCGATGAGTATAATAGACGTGTGAATTATCCCTTTCCAAAAGTTTCCTGCAACACTTGTCGAATGCGACAAATACTTTTCGGAAGCTATTTCTATCCCCTAATAAATATTATAATGAAACACTACAGACCAGCGTATTTAGTAAAGTAATGTGACGTCGATTTCAATCCCGAATGTAAAAAAAATTAAATAATGAAACAAAATTAAATTTCCTGACTATTACAGATAATATGGTATGTCAAACATGTAATTTCACACACAGAAAGACAGAACAAACAGAATAAAGAGGATAATTATTGTCACAGGCTTTCTCCGAAATTATCGCAATTCGTCGCAATCAAAAAACAAAAGAAATTTAAAGTGACACATGCAGGCTCGTATTAGACTTGGATATACTTGAAGAACTATTAACTTCTTCATTCTAATAAAAAAATTAATTCATTTAGCTTGAGAAGAATTAATATATATTTCCGTGTGAAAATCTCGTAATGAATTAATACATCTATGACATGTTAACAACAAAAAATGTGTTAACTGTGTATTTTACTGCATGCAACCGTGCTCTTTGTTTCAGTAGTCTATGCATTCGCATATTATCCACGTCCGGCCAGATACAGGTACAAATGGTTGTATCCTTATGGACGATAAGAACTTTCGTCGCCGACATTCACACGGCAGGCGAGGGAAGGGAATCGGCGAAAGCGGGGATCTACGGGATACATTTCCGAGCCAGCAGGAAAGAACGCTCATATCCGATGGAGGATTCGTGTACCATTGAAACACACAGAGTTCACGACACCGAAGTGTGTCGTACAGATATACTGCGTGCCTCGAAAGACTTCTATTGAATGGAGCGGAGATTGAAAGTCGTCTTTTGAGATGCTCATCCGTATATATTATCTCGGTCTGCCGACAGAAACGATCACGCGAATTCTGTGGACAAGCCAGAAAACCTGAATCCAGAAATATATCAATGAAATAGAACCTCTGACATTAATTGTTGCGATTAATTATATAATTATTTAATTTGTGATAAAGACTTTCTAATTAAATTCCACTCAATCCGATCGCCATTTGCAACCGTGGTGGACCCGAATACGTAAGTCTTAAAAGGACACCAGAATGGAGCCCGTAACAGGGGACTTACAGCCATGAAAAAAATGGTATTTTATGTACATGTTAATTTCTTTAAATAAATAAATGTAAAATCGCTTTTATATTAAACGTCTATCTGAATTTTATAGTGTAAAGTGTTTGCATTACAAGACCACTATTTTAATTATTCATACAAATATATTTCATCCAAAGAGCACAGATGATCGATCATTGTAAATTACATTCAAAACGATTCATTTTTTAAATTTTTTAGCGTAATTAGCATAATCTATTCCAAATAAATTCATAAGAAATTCTTTCAAAATGATTCTATATAAGAATTTCTTTTGAATTCAAAAAGAAGGGCTCAGAATTGCTAAAAGCAAATTGTTTTGAATTTTTAAGAATGTTTTATGAAAATAAAAATGGAATGGAAAAAGAATTTATTTCATAATTTGAGAATTCAAAAAGAAGGCCCAAGTTTGAAACCTGATCTAGTCTCCTCATTCCGATATTTTTTCTCGCGATCTATCTGATATAGATCTCTATGTGGAGTGTCTTTGTTAGTGGCAGCCTCCCTGAAGGTACACCCCTATTCTTTTATTTTATCTTATTCAGAAAATTATAGAAAATCCAAAAAGAATTCAAAAGAAGAATAATAAATCAATAATTTCGACAAATGTTGAGTCACAGAGTAAATTCTTTTGAATTCTTTTTGGGTTCTGTGTTTTTTGGATAAGATCGACATTCGTCGAAATTATTGTTTTATTAAAAAATTATAGAAATACTTATACTAGAAATACTATACTTATATGAAAATTTCGCAGCGCGTAGATTGAATGTCACAATTTTATTTAAATTTTCACAATTAAACAAGTGCAATCTTGTTTTATACCATAGAAAAGACTGACTTGTTCTACTGAAAATGATGTCTTTTTATTCTTTTTCCACTGTCTGACAATGAGAGATGTTGGCTACTGGTCATGCTACTGGACAGGCCGTTATGTTATTAAGACATATAAATAAAATATAAATAAAAGAAATATAAATAAAAAATAAGCTTTGGCTTTTTGATATCGTGCTCCATCAAGCACATATTTTTTTCATCATTTTTATTTTTTCTATTAAGTCCTCAAATTAATTTCTAATTAAATCCTCAAATTAAGTTTCTTGTTCTGCTTTTATTTTTCCTTAAATATTTATTATACTATCACTAATAAAAATGTGTATAACATGTATGTGTGTGATTGTCCGTAGTGATTGAACTCGCGCGGATCCGTGGATTTGCTAAGCCCAAATGACTGTGCGGATCAATCATCTCTGCGGAACATGAACAGGCCGATTCAAAAGATACTACCAGCGACATCTCTCATCAATCGAAGTTATTAATACAGTATCGGCTGATATACGAATGCAATATAATTATTTGCTCCCAAACGGATTACCATGTAATTCGTTCCGTAATACACAATTTAGTTTAAGGAAATGTTTCAGATCGCGCTAGTGTCTATTGTCTAACCTATACTGAAAAATACGTCAGACGAATGTATATTGTATACAGTTTCACACAACTTGTACAAGAATTCTAATAATTAATTTTTTTCTTTGAAGCTTTAAAAAGAATTAAGGTACAGTGATAGTTTCATTGTAATAATAATTGTTGCGGTGTACAAATAGATATAGATACTATAGTGAAACATTTTTTTGAATGACAATCATACGTAATCATTCATAATCGACATTATTGAATGTTCATGTCTCTAATTGATTTTGTGTCTAAATAAATTACAGCACAATGGGAGAACGGAAGGGAACGAATTTGTATTATCCACCGGATTATGATCCTCGTGCCGGTGGTCTCAACAAGTTTATGGGCACTCATGCATTGCGTGAGCGAGCCCGCAAGCTCCATATGGGTATCTTGATCATACGATTCGAGATGCCCTATAATATATGGTGCGACGGATGCGGGAATCACATTGGCATGGGTGTTAGATACAATGCGGAAAAGAAGAAGATCGGAATGTACTACAGCACCCCACTCTACCAATTTCGCATGAAGTGTCATCTCTGTGACAATCACTTTGAAATCAAAACTGATCCTGCTGTAAGTTACATGTGATTGATGCATTGATGAAATGCAAATAAATTACTGTTCCTTTCGCGATATTTGTTATCAATATTTTGTTTTTAGAATTTGGATTACGTCATAGTGAGTGGCGCCAGACGACAAGAAAATCGATGGGATCCTAAACAGAATGAACAAGTAGTACCTGAAACGAAGGAAGTATCATGTAGATTATACGACGATGCAATGTACAAGTTGGAGCATGGTATGGAAGATAAGAAAGTAGCGAAATCTCGAGATTCAGCACTGGAAGGTGCAATAGCTCTGAACGAGAGTATCTGGAAAGACGATTACAGCTCAAACTGTGCAGTGAGAGCCTTATTTCGGGTATAGCCATTATTTTTATAATTTATTTCTCTGCGAAATATATTTAGCTGTTAATATAGTTAATAATAAATTTTTATTTTTATTGACTGGCATTTCATATTGCAGGAAAGGAAAAAGGAGCTCAAGAAGAAGCAAACTGGAGACCATGCATTACTAAAAAAGACTGGACTCGATATTGACTTGGTAAATGAACATGAGGATGACATCAAATTGGCTAAATTACTTACTCACAAGAAAGGTATTTGTTCAACACTTACAATTAGATAAACTAAAATGCACATTTATAATATACATTTCTAAATTCTAAAATGCACTATTATACTTATGCTTTCATGAATATTTTCTTTTCAGATGTAAGGAAAAAAGGAAGCACGGAATTGAAACGACTAGTTTCGATCGTACGATCTAAAAATAGGAAAAAAATAGGTTCTTCGAATGACCGATTGAAACTACAAAGTCAGGAATCGCCAAAAGTACAGGAAGTAGCAAATAACGCTACCACCTCCAAAGCCAGTAATTCTAGCATGTCTTTGGTCAATTATGATAATTCCAGTACCGATAGCGATACTTAATACTTTATTAATATGTATCTATTTCAAAAATGATATATGTATGATATATATTTGTAAATATACAAGATACTATGAAAACAATTAAAAACTTCAAATCTCACAAGATGCAATAACGTTAGGTTGCAGGAGTGAGATGTAGCACGATTACAAAAATGTTTTGATAAAAAATATATTTCAAGAATAAGCATAGCCATAATTCTGAGGTTACATATTGGAAGAATATTTTATTCGAAAGAGGAGCCTCAACAGAGGTGTTGCTCTAAGAAGGGTAATTTTCCCTAAAACTATATTGCACTAACTTTATTCTTAGAATACATATATTCCTATAGATACATAACAGTGAATAGAGATCTCTCGTAATGATCGAAGAAATTGAACTTGTATCAGATATCAAAGCTTACAAAGAATAGATTTTTTTTTAATGAGCATTATGTTTATTCGTATCTAATCATCAATGGTAGGCGACTGTGATTCGACAATCGCCATAGTTGGTGATGGCAACTTCCTCTTCACCACGTGAATCTTCTTATTGGATAAACATACGATATAGCAATGGTCCTTATACGTAATTGATATTTTCTCAAAGGGATCATGCATGGGAAACGCCTCAGGATCAACTTTGTTCGTCAGTGTGACCAAACTACTGATAATATTTGCCACTCTCTCATCATTTTCCAAATCTCCTCCAGACTGAAACACAGACACAGAAGATTTTATCTGCTGCTTGTGAAGAAAACAGCAGTGTCTGAAACTGCTTCTCTTACCGTTAATACGGCACCATCCTCTGTTAACACCAAGTATCCAGTTTGATCAGGTATGCGCTCCAACGCCAGCATTTTCTGCAAATGAGAGATTGCTTATTTTGAATTCGCTACTGTAACCGAATCTAACATTAAAGGGGAAATAAAGAGAAAAAAATAACAATGTAAAATAAAAGTATATATTTCTGAATTATACATGTTAATCCTAACCTATGCAACAAAGACAACCAGTGGAAAACGAAAGAACTTGACTTACGTCTGATGATAGCGTCAATGAGCGATGAAATGTCATGCATACGAGAGATTAAGATAAACACGTCTCGACGTTAACGAGATGATATTAAAGATCGTCTACGTATAGAAAAAAATACGCTCGAAAAATTTGCAGCATATGTATATACATACAGCCACATACAGCCGTACACTAACGCCCTCTCAAGAAGCCTCGATACTTTGAGAATCATAGATTTCAAATGGCGGCCAGTCATAATCGGAACGGGACGTGTATCGTATCATATCACGTTCCGCACTTGTAAAAATGAGTTTCACGCGCGAGAACTTGTCGCGAGTGTTCCGCGTAGATCTCTATCAGATCTTTGATATAATAAGTTCTAAGTCGTGCGCGATCGTTGCTGGACATCAATCGTTGCGACGTCAGTTAACTTTTTGGGCGCCTGAAATTGAGCCAAAATGAGTTGAAATCGTATGCGCGTACTTCGCGTGCCGAAGCAGCGGACTCTGGGACTTCGAGATCCTTAGACGCGATTTTATCTGAAAGTTCGCCGATCCCGAAATTCTAAGCGTGCATTTAAGTAAAAAAAATCTGCCTTTTAATGTACGGTTCATCGTTTCGATAGCGCGAAGATGCGACAGTTTTATCAAGTGTACTCCGTGCAATCGTAACGTTACTGGATATTACGTATGACGTCGTATGTATTTTTCACGAATTAATTATTATCTATTAACAGCAATTTTTTACGTTAATTGCAATCACAATTTTCTTTGATGATTAAAATACATATTTAAAAATGTATGTTTACCCTTCGTTACGTGACTGTGACTACAACCTCCTTAGAGATCTTATTTTTATTAATGCATCTAAAATTTTTCAATTTTAACGTTATCTTTTTTAATATTTGTAACTATTTTGAAACAAAAATAATAAATAAAACTCAATTATCCTGTTTATAAAGGTATAAGAATTGATAATACAACATTGATTTAAAAAATTTTCATTTTTATAAATAATTAACATAAGGTATTTTCTATACGTCACTCGACGTTCATGTCTCAAATTTTGACGCGTGCAACGAAGAATTAAACGCTGTAAATTAATGTTTATCGTAAAAATTGGACACAGTAAAACAGTATACAGTGCAAACGAGCAATTTAAGGGAATTTCACGTATACTTGTCTCATTCTCTCTGTCGATACGTTATCATTTCGTTACGCCTTTCTATCAACGATAAAGTAGAACTCTATGCTATGGCGTACACGTGGCGTAAAAGTTACGATTCGTAACTTAGACCGATATTCATAGTCCGTTCTTATTTCAAGATCTTCTTAAATTATCTTAAGATCCCAGTACAACTGTGTGTTTATAACAAGTTGGTTTATAGCAACTTAAGACCGCATTTAAAATGGTCTTAAATATAAGAATGGATTATCAATACCGGCCTTAATTAGCGCATAGCGATGACAATGGCTCTCATATTATCCATATTCCATTTTTGTATTTTACACAATTGCATAAAATACGAAATTGTGTTTTATATTATTACTGACAAGGAAGCACATAAAGCAAGTATTCATGGTTTTCTAATAGGTTTCTTATATGTATAATAAGTTTATATAAACAACATCCTTTTTTGGTACATGTTACGAGTGCACAGAAAAGTCACACAGAAAAATCGCGGTCGTACGTTTACTTTTTCCATTGTCGAAAATATCGAATTAAAAATCGTAGCGAGTGTCGCGCGCAGGGCCGGCTGGGCGAGATCCGCACGCTTGCGCAAGGCTTGTGCCAGTGGTTCTCCGCGGATGCGATGCATCGACGCGTCATTCGTCGCGCGTCCTCCGAGCGCGGCTGTCACCGGTCTGTATGCGAGGCGCGCCCCGTTCGTATGCCCTTCGTGCGCCGCAGACCACGTGGTTACGCGCGCGAACCTTCGAAGCTGAATGCGCGCTTCTCTTGAGTTTCGCGTTCGCGACTACGCGCTGTTCCTCGCGGATAAAATCGTCGACGGCAAGAAATTCCAATTCTCGACGAGTGCGACGAGTGACATGCCGGCGAGGAGCGGCTATTGATCCCCCGTCTCCCCGTCCACGTTCGCAAGTGCGTGCCAGTGCGGTGATATGTCCAGGAGGAAGCAGGCGAAGCCTCGATCTCTCAAACGTAAGTCACCATTATCCAATTATCGTTATATTTCTATTTAGTATAAATTATATTGATCACTCCGAATATACATATTTTTGATAAGATATAGAAATCGATATAAATTAAGTATTAATGATCGAGCGTTTATAATATAAACAGATTAACATGTAACTTGTTGCTAATTTTATCCATTACCAGAAAAGATAATCCAATAATTTCTTTATATATTACGAATTTACAAATTTACGAATGCGACTAATGTATATTTGACACAGTTTTAAAATGCGCAGCATTAATTACTTTCCTTTTTAAAAAATAAGTACTTGCTCGTTTAGAAATCTTGACTGTAAAACTTGCGAGATATCGAGATAAATTAAATCGTGTGCGTACTACAATGTCTCTGACCTCGATAGCTTTAATTCATGATAATGCTGGAAATTCTTTCGATTCATCGTACGAAGGAAAGGAAAAAAAGGGTAAAGGAAAGAAGGAAGTTTGCGCGCGGTAAACGTGAAGAGGAAAAATCAAAATAAAACAAAGGCGAGAATCTGCCGTCTCTAGGTGACGGTGGGTTTACGGAATTAACGTTCATGAGCTCTCACATTTGTGTCGCAAAGACACGCGAATAATAGCAAAGTTTGTCGCAAGGTGTTTGTCCGTGTGAGAGCTTCGTTGTATGAAGGACGAAAAAGAAGTCTTGGCTAAAAGGGTACTTCGTGAAACTTCCAGACACGTGCAACCGTGCCTCGACATAAAAGTAACCTACAATACGAGTGCCAAAAGCCACTATTGTTGCAGAAAGTCTACAGTAACGCTGCAGTAATTACAAAAACGACCGAATTATCTAAGGAACTTTAGAACTTGAGAATTCTATTGTTTCTAACGATTGTACATTTGCATTCCACGATCGTATATTGTAATATTTTAATTTGACGCAACACACAGGATGAAGTATGATTTGATATAATTAAAAAGGTGACGAGTAAATAATCTAAAAAAAATTTTTTTTGTACGAGACATTGATTAATAATCTTATTAATTTTTTAAATCATGGCTTTTGAAGCTAAAAATATATAATTGTTCCATTCGCGAAAAGTTGATTTTTGCCAATTGTTTGCCTAACAGTATCAATTATCGAGTAACACGGCATTTGTTCATTCGTCACGGTGGACAGCGAAAAACGGGGACAAATAATACCTACGATAAAAAGCGCCAAACTTCTGCTCCAACATCATGCGGGGATGTTGGATTGTTGGAGCAGGTCGTGAGCATATGTGCACCGAATAACCGAAATATAGTTACCACAAAGAGCGGAAGACAAAGAAGAGAAACAGGTGAGACGAAGAGGGTGAACGGTAAGAAAGAGATGAATCATAAATGCAGGATAAAGACCGAGAGAAATGCAAAGAGCGAGACAAATGATAGATGTGGAAAGAGAAACGACGAGAGGAAGGGATCGTGTGTTCGGAGGGTCTCTCTGAGAGAGAGGAAGAGAGAGGGAGAATTGAGGGTTGATCAAACGCGGAGGGTAAAAGGAAGACGAAGCGTCTCACTATAAAGGGTAGAAAGAGAAAGACAGAGAGAAAGAGACAGAGCAGGATATCAGCAGACGTGAATGGTTGGAAGCAGAAAGAGAGGCAATAGGTACGCGGGATAGATAGAGAAGAAGATAGAGAGAGAGAGAGAGAGAGAGAGGGAGAGAGGAGAGTCAGTAGTCAGCCAGGATGGAATTAGGTGGAAGCCCGCGGGAGACTGGCGCTCGTCCCCGGGGAATCCCCGGCCTCTGTAATCACCAGTTCGCCTATCCTATCCAATTCTGGACCTCTCTCTCCTTCTGCCTGTGTCTCTTTCTTTTCTGTCTCTCTCTCTCTTTCCCTCTCATTCTAGCTGTAACATTTCCACCAGCGATTTCTCTCCTCTCCTTTGAGCCTGCTGTTTCTTCGAGTCCGCCTCTCCTTCGCGCGCAACAGTTCCTCATTCTCATCTTTATTTCACAATTTCTCTCGTGCGTATTTTTTTCAAGTCCTTATATTGTCGCAAGAAATTGTTAAATTCTTCAACAATGAATAAGAAGAGTAGAGTGCACAAGTTCTGTTTTAGATGTGATTTAAAGTAGATTTTACGGATTATAAACTCGGTTAATTCTAGCTATGAAACGCTTTAAAAATGCGATTTACGACCACGAAGACCTCACAGGCTCGCGATAGCTGTACGCAGCATCGAATATGTGGTATAGCACGACTCTTTTTCCACGGTCGAAATTGCGACCGCCGCGCGCCGCGCGCCGCGTACCGCGGTACTCGTATCATTTCTCGTTTGTTGGCAGAATTGACGATTGAGCGGAAACGAAAGTTTTCACATTGCTCGTTTCGAGCAAGCCACTACTCGGTAGCCACATCCGGATTCCAATAGCGAACGTAAAAGGCACTCGGCTACCGAAATATTGGCGCTGACTGATGAGCAAAGAGTGTCGTTTCGCGAATCACGATTCAGATGGGACAAAACAATCACGTGTCTACCAATTTTATATTTTTGCCTAGCAAAGTATAATATTAGTTGCTTTTTATACGTCAACCGTTATAATCACACACATTTAAATAATAAGATTTATCAAATTAAATTTAAAAAATATTTTTTTAACTAAACTATCAAAATACATGTATACGCAATGACGGATCATAATTTCTGAACTTTCAATATTAAATTAAATATCTCAGCACTTTAAAAGATTTACTTCATTGTCAACTATGTCTGTATCTAACTTTGTACTGGCATTGGGTTTATGGCTAGACATCCGTTAGCAAGTGATAGCACGATGTAAATCGGTAGCAAAAATATTCGACGTACGCGTTTGCTTGTTTGTGTTGCGGTAAATAAACCGTCGTCTTTTATCAGATCAAACCGACTGCCATCGCGTGGTCAGGATGTCACGAGCCAGTGGTTAGCCACGAAATAGCAAGCCGGACCGAGTATTGCCAGTGATATAGGGTGTTGCTAATTAATGCACGATAATGAACCTGCGCGAGACCGAAGCCGTATTAATGGATTCCAATGCCCTCGTCATAACGTGGACAACCGGTAGGTAGCAGTTGAACGGAGGATAATTGCGTTAATGGGAATATATCGGCTTGCATCGACAGTCCTCGGATTATTCCGACTTTAATTTCAAGTATTTTTCAAAAATCATAAATAAAACGGACAGACGCTTTAGTTAAATTTTTCTTTTAGGTTGAGAGATAAGGTTTCAATCTTTTTTTTTTTTTTTCTTAGAATTTGGTTAATATCGAATATTGTGCTAAATAAATATTAAAATTAATTATTTTTCTTATGTCCTATTGTTAGCTAAATTAGAAAAAAAGAAGCATCGTATAAAAAAAATAAAGAATCACACATATATGCGTTTGTAAAGTAAAATTCTTCTTGTCGACGCTTTGATACGTGAATACGGATTTATAGTAAAAACTGTGAAATGCAACTAAACTGATAATATTCGAGAAATCTTAATTTATCAATGCTGTACAATGCTTTATTAGAGCTGCATTATATATCATATGTAAATCCTCCAGCCAGCTGTGCATATGCATTTCTAACGGCAAGTATGAAGGAACGCCTAAATATACTCGATATATAAGCGCATTATAATTGGTGAGTAGGACGCAATGACCTGAATCATGTGCATTATGCCTCAGGAACGTGATTGTAATTTGTGCGTACTCGCATAAATGCATAATTATCGTCCCGGAATTAATTTACACGCGCAGAAATGATTAACGATCCGGAGCTGGAGCGGCGCTTGCTTATCGATGATTATTATTTCCCTCCCTTTTCCTACGTTAAACATTAGAGCTGAAACGCGATTGGTTGCATTGAAAGTAAGTAATTAAAGTGAAAATGATATATTAAACTGCAACCGAACCAAATTGCATATAAATAAAATAGTTTTGTAAAAAAGAAAGATTACGTCAGAGAAATAATATAATGACTTATACGTGCAGGAACTATTACAGCATAATAAATATATAACTATATGTAATCGGTATGTAATCAGTAACATTACATAATTAATTGCTAATCGTTTTATATTGATTAAATAATATATTCCGCAATATATTCCTCGCGATGTTGCATAGCGACAAAAACACTTGCTTCAGTCTTTATTTTCTTCGGGTCGCAGTGATAGCGGACTATCAGAACAAACAGGAGACGGCCGTGCTACCGGTACAATGTAAATTTCCGGCTTAGCGTTTTAAGCCGTTTAATCGTGTCTCCTCTAAAACTTAAGCCGCTATTAGTTTTTGCAGTGACAGCACTAAGTCCTCACCGGCGGTCATAATCATTATAACGCGTCCGCTAACTCGGATTAAGTTATCGGCCTCTCGTTAAATTATTGTTTACGAAGAACGCCCGGTTTCTACGTCACGCGCCTTCCAATTATATCCGCGTTTCTCGTTTCTCATCGTCTCACCTCGATAAATAAATAATTTTTCATCAAAGATGTATATTAGATATATTACTTTTATTCACTTTTAATTACTTTTAATAAGAGACAATTTCGCGTATTTTCTCCAATTATTTCTCTAGTTTCAACTTATTATTTTGTAGTGATAATAACAATTAAAATTGCGCTTTAAAAACAAGTAATATCCAAATATATAAATAAGCATATGTTATGAATTAATAATTTTTTTAAATACGCAAAGATTTGGAACGAACATGCAATGTTGCAGCAAATTACGACGATCGTGACAAGGTTAAATTGTCCGTACGGAATTAGAAGACGGTAGATGAAGTTGGCGAACTTCGAGACGGGCATCCGCGTGTGCGTGCTTCTTAATAGCGGGCGGTATGCGGAAGGCTGCGTAGCCCGTAGGAAGGAAAGCGCACGTTACAAAAGACATACTCGAGGACGCATTCCCGCGACGCGGCGGTATTCCTTTGAGAAGCGGCCACCCGTTGACAAGTCCGCAAACTTGGCGTCGCTTTTGTGGCGATGTACGTCGCGCACCGGCAACGTCGATTTAAGAGATTCTCTTTCGGGGAATCTTCTACGAACACACACTGCTCCAAACTACGCTCGCTTAATAAACAATCGAGACTCACTTGCGAATAATTGAAAATAATTGCGAGCTTATCCGAGCTTATTATAACCGACCGAAATTGAATTACGAGAGAAAGACAAAATTATTTCACGGGATATTGCGAAACGTGGTTAGCTGATAACGATATCTCCTTATTGATTGATAACATAGTTAAATGATCTCTTTATTTTTTCCTCCGGAATGGAAAATTACATTTACATTACTTTGAAGTCAGGCTGACAAATGCTTGCGGAATCGGCATGACAGGTACCAAAGGTCCTCCGCAATATTCCCCGAGTCCTTCAGGAGGCAGGTGCCTCGCTGACGGCGCCAGCGGTGGCTCGGCGGCGCCGTCGCCGGCGGATGCTCGTGTCCCTCGGGAGTCTGAGTCCGCGTCAGAGCTACCCTGGGTACGCGGTCCCTCGGGATCTCCCTCGACTTTCCTCCCGACAACCCTCCCTACCTCTCGACTACCCATCGCAGCAGCAGCGACGGCGGCGGCCCTTCCCAATGGCGGCGGCTGTCTGCTTGCCTGCCTGCCTGCCTGCCTGCTTACTTGCCTGCCTGTCACGGACTCCAAGACGTACGGCGGCTGCAACGCGAATAGAGATATCATACGCGTCCCGGATATAACTCGCAGGGCGCTCCTTTATTCGCGTATCGATTAATAACCCGCGGACCTTTGCCGACTTCCACGAGGATCGACGCACCCCGCGGGACGCGCCCCAATGTAACCGAAAGGATATACCGGTGAGGTCAGCTCGCGGACCTGACGCGGAACGAGAGGGATGTCATCATGAAATTATCAGAACATTGCGTTAACTCTTAACCACTTTGCAAAATCGTTTGTCCTCAATCATAAAGGGATCGAGGGAACTTGATTTTTCTTATCTTATAGATATTGATATCCTAGATAGGAACGTATGCAGAAAAATTTTAGCATCATTTTAATTTTATAAAATATAATGTATAATCTTCTATTAAACGCCACAAATGCTATCTTAGTTTAAATAATTGATGTTTAAAGGTTAATAATTTCATCTTTTGCACCTACGTTATCTGCTAATTTTCCAAAACAGTCAATTTGCATTTATATAACAAAATCTCTTTTCTCTTTTTTTTTCTCTATGTTTAAAAGCTATTTTATATTTATCGTGACGTTTTAATCGTATTGCAATCATACGTCAGATGTACAGCAGTTAATAGCGAACCAGAATTAGGGCTTACGACCACTTTACATAAATATTAAAATAGTCTTAAATATAAATTATATCGCGACACATAAAAAGTCCAAGTCAAGCGATTAGGACATTAAGAAATTCGTATCAACGAAGACGGAGGCACTGAGGCAGTAAAGTCGCAAGCTCTGGAAATTCTTGGGAATCAAGATAAAACGTTATTATTTGGATGATGCGATATACTTCCACCGCGGGAAGTATTATCGGAAGACGGGGGCATCGTGACTCGAATGATCCTCCTAGAAGGGGTTAAGCCGCAATATGCAGTTATCTTGCTCGGCGTGCATGCCGAAGCCATAATAACACATCCGTTTAACGTTAGCCACGGAGCTCGGGCCGAGATTGCAACCTGTATTTTCGTGAGTTTACCTCCCTCCTCCCACACGCGCGCGGCCACCTTCGCCGACCTTCTCTCGGACCATCTTGAGAATAGCGTCGTCTAGGCCAGGCTCTACATTGGCTTGTTGCGAAACGATGTACGCGCGTTATAGGTACAGTGTACGTGCGGAAAGGGTGCCCTCGAGCCGATATAACCGATTCCACCCTCTACCTTTACGATTATTGTCATAAAGGCTCGGCCTGTCTCATCGTCAAATTGTTTACGATGTTTTGCGGTAAATTGAATACGTCGACGTGAGTAATACGATCATTTTATTGGAAATAATGTCTATGCACTGCTAAATATCTCCACTTGCTAAGAATGAAGATGAGGAAGAAACAGGAGGAATTCTATTTTGAGGGAATATTTTTCGCGATTGTAAATGATAATTTTTGTTCCTAAAAAACAACTTGGATAATAATTCACAGGCATAATTCTCGCCTTCATCCTGGGACAATTAACGAATCGACCGAACTCGCCGAAAGTCCTCGGTTACACGATGATGGATGAACCATTAACCGCCGTGCTATCACACCGGTAACGCGAACCGCGTTTTGGCGCGAGACATACCTGACAGCTGACAGGGTTCGTAGGGCGCCGAGGTGCGCGATCGAAGGACGCGGTACCTTCGCGTCGTGTCTTCTGGAATATTTAAGCCCTACCGCCCCGTCTGTAGATTTGACGTTGCTCCTCGTCTGACGTTTAACTGCGCGGTTAAAGCACCCGTTTGCGTCGCGACTAGATCAAAATTAATTTGCGCGTGTATTTCTATTATTACATTTATTTCTTGTGTGTTTTTTTTTTTTAATATTTTGGTATATAATTGTAGCATACACGCGAGAATAATTATTATGATATACAGATTTTAATTTATCATCACTTTGATAATATGAACTAATTTATAATAACTAATTGCACTGCGATTATTTGTACAATTGATAAATATCTTTATTCTTGATGAACGCAATTTTCCGCGTAATTCGCTTTCGAACAAATCACTCAACAATTAGCAGGAACCACTCGCATGGCTTGCTAGCTTAATCAATCGTTAACAATGACAAATGTTCGGACGAAAACTCGATAGCGCGACGAGACGAGGTACACTCCGGCTTTGACGCCTTCGGAAACTCAACTCGGACGCGATTGAAGCTCAATTGTCGGAGTGTGACAAGTTTACGGCGTAGACACACGCCGTTCTCTGCGACGCGGTAAACGCGAATCACCGCGAGAGGAGAAGCGATGAGGGTAGGTCAGAGAGCATACAAAATAACAAAAAAACCTGTTGGCCATGCGGACGAGGATGTAATTTTTAAGTTTAATTTTGCGGTCCCACGTGACAAACGGGGTGATGGTGCCGCCACCCGGTACTTTGCGTACATCGATCGGATATATATTTTACGGCGAAAAACAACGGCCCATTGTTACATTTTTGATGATGTAGAGCGCACGATTTTCACGACTAGATGGCTTTGTTTACAAAAATTTAAAAAATGATTATTACGCAGCGACAGATGTGAAAAAAAAAACTTTCCGCAACGAGATTTAAAGCGGGAATCTTGCGCTTGTATCGTATGTACTTGGCGGCAGCTGCGGATTTCGCTCTTTACCGGTGATATGCAAATGTAATAGAATTAACGGTGTGGCTTCTCCCTCTGTGCAGGGGACGAAGAGTGGGACGACGGTAACGAGCAGAATGTCCTGGAGGCGGCCGAACAGGATAACGAAACGACGGCGATTAAGCGTGAGTGTTATTTGTTAGACTGCCAGCTCTCATGGACTTTTCTTTAGTATTTACGTACAACAGGTGGCAACGTTTGCACAAGTGAATCATACAAGATAATACAGGGAATATAGTTTTCCACACTTTGCGTAATAAAAATTGGTCAAGTCGAGCTTTCCGAAATGGAAAGCTCGATCTAAATTAAATCATTTGCGGCAGATTACAAAATTTATTTATCTTTCATTCGACGAGCGAATATTTATAACGTAAACATTGATATTAAACAAAACAATTTTATTTATCAGTTATTTATCAGTAATTAATATTGAATAAATTAAAATGAACTTTCCCGAGCGAAAAATAATCGTACGGTCGTAAATTTCAGAGGACGATGAGGAAGAAGAGGAAGAAGAAGAGTTGCAACGAGCGTTTAGCCGTCAGTCAGAAGGTAAGAAACAAACAAACAAAATTAGAACGATTTAAAAATTAAAATAATACAAATAATGAAATATCGCGGCTCGCACCTTATTTTAAGTCGTAATATTTGCACACAGAAAAATATATACTACTTACGAGTAAATATACTTGTTCTAAGCATTTGGTAAGTTTACATATCCGCAAGTCTATCATAAAGTTGTCATAAGCATTACATTTACCTAAAGCATATTCTGAACTTGTATTGACGAGTATATTTTAAACTATTATTAAGAAAATATTCTTTGCTGAAGAAAACTATTACTTAAACAAAATGAAGTGAAAAAAATAATTACTTTTCTCGTCTAGAATGATATTTTTCTGTGTGTGCGAACACTCGGGTAATTGTTCGCGTGCATCAGATTTCCAAATATCAAATTGATAATATTTCCCCGACGTCTTATGTGACGTACGATCTTTCTCTATCAAAAAGTTCGCAGTAAAATCGATGCTCTGCGCAATGAGAGGCGTCCCGCATACACAAAACCGGCCTCCTTTGCGTAACAATGCGAAGAAATTGCGAGAGAAGGAGAAAGAGTGAGAGAAAGTCGCTCGGTGCATTCTGGTGCATTACTCGAATTGCCCTACGGGCACGCAACAATGCGTCGCGATGCACTGTCATTGTTGTTCGAAGGTGTTCAAGAAGCGCGATCCAGCCATAAATCCCATGAATATGGGATTCCTTGGTCCCTGGGGGAGGGGACGCGCGGCACGTACCTATCCCAAGCATGAGTGCATGTGCATCGAACAATGCCGACATCGCGCATTTTTCGCCTCTTTCCCGCCTGCGAATGATGAAGCCGGCGTCAGCTTTCTGTCGACAGAATGACACGATTTTAACCCCTCGTTGGTCACGCGGTTGTATTTGCGAATATATGCATGTTCGATTATTTTATCGTCAAGTATTTCATCGGCATTCGAGGTCAATGAAAAATGCAGAAAATGCATTTCGCTGCGATATATTTTTCGTTCTCTCTTGAATTATTACAAATGTCTCCTTTCAACAGAGTTAAATATTCGGCGCCCATCATTCGAAATTCCCCTGTTACGTCGCTTCGTAGCTCTCGCTCTTGGTCTATCCTTTTCATTTTAATTAGTTTTATTAAGAATAAAATCCATATTGAAATCTATTTTCGCGTGATCATGTTTTTACGGTAAATAAATTTTTCATTTTCACCCGCAAGATTGGCAACGAAACGGCCAACAGATTAACCGGACAGTATCTCTCTCGCGACGTCTACTTTTCGTTTCTTCCACAGTCTCCCGACAGTTTCTATCCGAACTATTTTTGCGCTAAGTAAAATTTCCGCGTCCCCTGTGTGCGCGCGGCATGTGCCCTACGGTACCGCCCTTGTTACGTAACTAGCGAAACTGTCTCGAAAGATTCGTACCTTTCCCAAGTATCCAGCAGTTTTCCTCCCCGAGGAGGCCAGGAAGATCAAACCTTTATCCGCTCCCCCGTACGTACGGCACGATTATTATTTCAGGTTACCTTTCGCAAAGTGTACTTGCGCGCGCGCTTTATACTCGGAGGTAAAACCGGCTTGGAGGAGCTCGCGGAGAACGAGGTTGCCTCCCGCAGGAGACGGCCCGCACTCCCACGGGAGATGCCTCGTCCGTCTGCTTACCTGAAAACATCGGGCTTCCTTCGCTTCTTTAATGCTCCGTGTACCCACGCCGCTCATTAAACCATTGGGACATCGTTATTTTCCCTCTTTTTTTTCCCTCGTTTTTCAACCCGGCGAACACATTACGGCTTTCGTTCGCAATGATCGGTGAACGTTTTTAAAGCTAGCTTTTGTTACTTGTTTCTTTAAGCCTTTCGTAGTTTCGTTTAGTTTCTCTAAGCATTTTTCATTATGGATTTCTTTATGGATTCCTTCTTTTTGAATCCTTGTGGATTTCTTCTTTTGTCCGTAAATATCATATTTAGCCTTGAATATTCTAGAAAAATTAATGTGTTTGTTGAGTATCCCTCTCTTTTTCTTTCTCTATTTGAAAAAGATTTGAAATTCTACATTTAATTTACATTAATTTAGTATAACAAAATTATAACGCCATTTTAAACTCTAAATTTTTAATATACTATGAGAACATAGGTCAAAGTAACTGTTAAGATATATTAGTGCTAGAGTTATGTTTCACTTTCGAATCCTCAAAGTTTGTCGTTCAACTTGGCGGAACATAATTGACATCATATACACTTTCACATCTGCTTTTTCATCAAACTATTACGTTCAAAGTTGGGCGTTTTGATAATATTTGAAGAACAATATCCAATTTTATCAAAATAATAGTGCACATTTCTGTACGAAGTAACGAAGCTCTGGTTTAAGAGTTTTTTTCTTTTATTCATAATGCACATTTATTTTTAACATACTTGGACATTTTCTAATGTATTGTGTAATAATCCAATTACCGATTTTGACAAACCTCGAGACGCAATAATGCATTTACTATCCTAATTTATTTAGAGCAAGGTGATAATTGATGCGCGACACATACACCTTGCTACGACAAGAATTTCTAACGCTTGTGACATGCTATCTAACCATGCGATTATTCCACCGAGACTTACCTTAGAGATGCACAAACGCATCGATTCCTTCGAAATATTAGCTTAATCGCTAATTATATGCATATCTGTAAACAAAATTACAAAGCAGTGTAAAATAAAGATATTTTAATAAGAAATATGTAAGATATAAGAGAAAATCTTTCTTATATTTTACATTTTTATTACATATTTTACATATAATAAGATAAAGTATAATAAGATATTTGTTGCATTTTTAATTTAAACTGTTTTCAAACGGCGTAATTTATTACATTACCATACTGGCACAAGTTATTATATTAAGTTATACATTATTTTAATGAAAATAGACGATGTCAAAGTGTTGCTTTGGGAGCATATCATCGAACCATATAAGTCTATAATGGGATTTCAGTTATGAGATATATCGACATAATATGCGGTGCAGAATCACCTTTGCCACCTGCGCCAGCCTGTCGTCTTTCCGGAAGAAATTGGCTCGTGTGGCAACACTTTTCATTCTATTAAGGATCATATGGAATCTCCTCAACAATATCCTAAGACAAGACATGCTAAATTAGTATCTGTCAATATTCCGTTTCTCTTTGAAGTCAAATTGAGATAATAAATTGAGAAAGTAATTATCTCCGCGCGATAATAATAAAACGCGCATTCTTAAATATAATTGTCTAGAGAAAAATACAAAAATTCCTACATTATACAAGTGAGTAAAACGTAAATGCGCGTATTATTTGCGAACCGACAAATAATTTGCGCTCGCTTCTAAAGATATAAATGCAAACTTTGAATATGATACCTTGACTCACGCGGGATTGCTAATGACTTCACAACGAGCTTCCGGCAATACGACGAAGACAAATGTTTAAACGTTCCCGCGTTTGTATATTATTATCATCATCATCCGAGGAATATCTGAGGGCTTGTTCTCCCCATAAAAATACATTAAAGTACAAAGAAAAGAAGAGAAGGAAAGAAAGAGTGCGAGAAAATACGAGCTAACACCTTATTGCTAGCTGAAGAGAAAACAGACGATACAGAGACAAAAATAGAGAGAGAAATCAACCTGCGAAAAGCCACCCCTTTGCCGAGAGTCGGTTATTTAGCCGATCGAATTATGCGATTTTCCGTTTCCCTTTTTTCTTATTTACTTATTATCGCAATGTACAAATGTAGTCAATCGTTGATACTCTGAACGCTGGAATTCTTTGTTTTTAAAACACTCAAGCTCGATTTGATTTTTATAAAGATTAAAAAACAGGTGATTAAGATATAAAATATACATTCCGTGATCAATTTAAAGCAATTAAAACTTGAAATTTCCAAATTATTTTATCCGGTATCTCAAAATAAATATCAAAATAAATTCTTTTTTCTCTTGAAACTTACCCCCAACTTCTGATTTATGTTTACTGATCGACTTGCGTATAGGTCTCTTATCTAGAAAGTGTCTTTTTCTCCCGCACTGACGAATCACCGGCGAAAAGTAATGCGAGCTAAATTGCGCGCTGCGCAAAACTTTGACGATGCCCGCCGTGGAAATTGTCGGACGGATAAGCGAAAAGTTGCCGAGCCGCTCTCGTGACAGATTGAAATCTCTGACATTAAGAAAATGGGGGATCTCGAATTCCGATGGGGAAAGCCGGCAACTCCTCGAGCCCGATGGTGGGTGACGGCGCGGCGCGGTGGCCGGGAAGATTGTAACATCACTCGAAATATCCTTCTCTCTCTCTCTCTCTCTTTCTCTCTCGTAGATTGTCTCGCAGGACATTGTAATAATTGCTGTGACAGATTCGAGTAGCTAGAAAAGAGAGGAATATAGACAGAAAAACACTTGTTCGTTTGTAATTGAAGTAAGTTGTATTTATTGCCGAGAAAGTACATTCAGTATAATTAGGTATATAATTATATATAAAATAATTTATATGAGAGACATGAAACATTTATTTTAAGAAGCGCGCACAAATGCAATCGAG
The DNA here is from genome assembly GCA_021460005.1 of Tetramorium alpestre. Taxonomy (NCBI): domain Eukaryota; kingdom Metazoa; phylum Arthropoda; class Insecta; order Hymenoptera; family Formicidae; genus Tetramorium; species Tetramorium alpestre. The sequence continues at coordinate 225,095 of JAJVSH010000008.1, read as the reverse complement.
AGGCTCGATCGAGGAAAGATGAAATACAAAGCGTAAAAAAAAGATGCAGTTAAAGTAAAGTGATTCAGTGCATTTCGTCTCCTCCGCGCATTTCTGATTTATAATAACAAGGTACACAATGTAAAATAATCAACGTAAAATAATCGCATCGAGCGGTCTTGATCTTGACTCCCCTCTGGGAAGCTGGAAAGTCCTGTAGAGCCGGTCGGTACAGCTGCGACCAAGCAGAGAGAGCTGCGGATGAGGTAAAGAGGGCGGCCGGGGGGAGTTCGGGAGGGCATGCTCCGAGGGTGCGGCGGGGGATTAGGGGAGAAGAGGGTATATTATGGGGAATGCCAGGGGAATCCCGGGGGATCCTAAGAGCAGCCCCGTGCGCATGCGTCGAGCTGATTAGTTCGCCCCTTCCCTCTTCTCTGCTCTCCGCTGCCGTCCTCTCCCTCTTTCGCGTTCCCGAGTGCTGGCAGCGCCAGAGGAGAGCACGAAATCCCTCGGGACCTGGCCCCGCTGCCTCTTCGCGCCCACCTACCCTCTTCTCTTCATCGTTGCGTCTCTCCCCTCTCTCTCTCTCTCTCTCTCTCTTCCTTATCTC